>VUYV01000224.1:414959-450702 GCA_008711295.1 Anarhynchus alexandrinus
TGCACAAGGGACATTTCCTCACCTCCCTTTTTGCAGCCAGCAGGTTGGAAGCCAAGATGGAGAGTGGTTTCTTGTACTCGAGGTGAAAATTAACGTGGGGCAGCTCTGACGGGGAGCGGCCCCGGGGCCGTAGGGGAGAGCAGCTTGCTTGGGTGGCATCAGCACTGAACGGGACATTTTCCTTTCGATTTTTGTAAAGGGGGAAAAAAATATCCTTTTTGTAGAGCGTGCGCTGCAGGTTTGGGCTTCCGGGGTTTGGTTTGTGCTAAAGGTATCTCCCTGAGTTACGGTTCTTGGGACCGTCCCTTTTGAAATGGTGTTTGCGGTTGGACCGGGGTTTGGCGGGCAGTGGCAGCGTGCGTCCCTCGTGCTCGTCGGCCGTGGTTTGGCAGCGTCGCCTGAGCAAGGGGTTGGGATTTTCACGTGTGCGTAAGTAACGGAGCGAAAGGCAGGGGCTCCCCTGTGTGCTTCCACCCAAGCGATCCCCTACGTGTTGAAGACGAGACAGCTTTGCCCGCGGTTGCCTTTTTAGCTGCCCTGAGCGTTAGTGCAGTCTCCCCTCCGTGGCCGCGGTGAACGCCGCAGACGCCTCCGCCGCGCACGAAGAGGGGCACTGGAGCTTCTCCGTTTGTCTGCTCGAGTTTCCTATTGATCTGACAGCTCCTTCCCAGACCTGCCCGGCAGCAGACACGTGCCAGTCTCTCTGATAAGTTCGTGTTCGCTTATTAATGTAAAGATTCAGCTTCGCGTTTGCTGGAGTAAACCTTGCATGATGCCTCTGACAGCAATTCAGTTGTAGCCCCAATCGGCTGCTGGATCTCCAGGCCATGGCTACCCCGCTGGCCTTTTCCAATTTTTCACTACACCGGTCATGAATAAATCACCAAAACACATCAGATTGCTGAAAATGGAAATACCAGAGATAGGCACCAGTTCAGTAGTCAAAGAGCATCACCTTCCTGCAGCAAGCGCGCACGCTCTCTGCTCCCTTGTCTGCCCGTCGCGTCCCGTCCCATCATCCGGAGGCCCCCGAATGTCTGCGAACCGGCGGGGCGCATCCTGCGCATCCTCTGCGTCCAAACGCAGATCCCGCCGCATGTGGCTTCTGGCCAGGGAGAGGCGGTTTCTATTCACCGCCCGCGCTGCCAGCCGAGCCATCAGTAGTACCCAGATGCTCCGAGAGCAGGGTTTGCCCTCTCATGCGTGTGAGAGGCAAAGCGCTGTTCATTTTCAGTACTCGGGAGCAGAAAAAGCAACAAAATAGTTGTTTTTTTCCAGGTTTTTCCCCTGCCCTGGGTGAAACGCATTTTGCAGGAGCCTTCAGGCTCCGGTCTGGCGGGCGGTGTGACCGCAGCAGCCCCGAGCCCCGGGCAGGCGGCTTCTCCTGCCCCCATTTCCCCGGGCAGGGACGGGTGCTGCGTCCCGTGGGTGGGTGCTGCGTACCCTCGGCTGGTACCAAGCGGGATGGCCGGAGGGTCCGTCCCTCCGTTGCCGGGCTCTCCCGCTGCCGTGCAGCAGGACCCGGGGGGCAGGAGGGCGCTCGACCGCACGCAGCTCGGATCCTTCGGTCCATCGCTTCAACTTCTGCTGGTCCTCTCTTTTAATTTTTGCCTTTTGCTCTGCTGCCATCCGGGAATTTGTCTGCGGGAGCCGGAGCGGAGGGAGGTGGGGGAGTCCGGGGCAGGATGGGGCAGGCAGCGCTGAGAGCCCGTCGGGATGGGGGGTCCCCGGTGGTCCCTGCTGCGTGGGGCACCTTGCCCACAGGCTTCAACCCAAATCCCAAACGCCACCGTTTAGTTACCTGCCTGATGCTCCGGCACTCCTGATTTGATTAACCTCTAACCCTTCTCTGTGCACCACCGCAACAGAGTCTGAAAGACTGAACGGCGTCTTTGGAAAGTTGACCCAAAAGGTGAAATCTTGGTTACGTCCAAATTAACAGGAGCCTTGTCACTGGCGCGGGCAGCGCCGGGGTCTTCTCCCCTTAATCTACGCATTGTGAACGTAGGCGTGTTGGTGCCTCTCCCATGCGGCTGAACTCCTCTGGCATTGTTCCGTGAGAACTACAGAGAAAAGGAACTGCAAACTAGTATTATTTAAATCACTTTCGGTCAGAAAATCAGCAAGAACTTTAAAAAAAAAGAAAGAAAAAAAAAAGCCCAAATCACCGCTCATAAAATAAATCAATTTCTTTAAAATTAGCCTCCTTAATTTTGACATCAATTCTATTTCTGTAAGGTTTGTCCGTTTGGCAATTTTGTTTTTTATCTGTGTTGTTATATTAAACCCCCCGCTAATAAAATGTCAAATTAAAAAAAAAATTAGTATCTCTAGTATTGCAGAAAACCAATAAAATAAAACCTTACAAGAGAAGCAAAAGAAAATTTCCATCATTCTCTCCTTAACCGAAATCAAAATTAGAGTGTTATTAGAAATTTCATTAGGATGGAGCAGATTGGTAATGAAATTACATTCCAGCTTTCTACAAACCCAATGTATTAAGTAGGTTTGATCAATGATGTTCACACAATTAATTTTGTCTGATTGCTGAGGATTACTTTATCGACAGTCACATTTCACACTTGTGGGTTTTTTTGTTTCCACAGTAAATTCTCCACGATGTCAGATCACATGATGGCGAAGCAGGTTGGAAGCCACAGCTCTCAAAGCAACTTCCAGCAGACCATGACGGGGAATCAAGGTAGGGATGTCACCGCTCTTAATTGCCTTCGTTATGGTGGTGCTTATGGACAACCAACCTCGGGGCAGAGGCGTTGTGCAGGAACGCTGAGCAGACTCAAGTAGGTTAGCAGTGATGGAGGGAGACCACGTTAACGCTCTCCTTGGGCAACCTGGAGGCTCTCGGTGGTCTGATCCGCTGCCCCTTGGTGCTGGGGGGTCCCGGTGCCTCGGTGTCTTCCTGATGACCTGTGTCTCTGAGCTGTGGCTACAAACGGGTGCCGCTCTGCCGGCGTGGGCAGCGCCGGGCACGGGAGCTCTGCGGGACCTTTGTTTGTTGGGTGTGAAGCCAGGAGAGGGGGGTCCGGCCCCGCTGCTGGAACGGGTGCGGGGATGCTCGCCCGGCCGCGACAGATCCTTCATTGCCATCACATGTGGTAGTTCAGGCTCAGCGCTGGTGTCACCACAGCTGGCAGCACATCTGGAGGCAGCACTGAGGCAGGAAGAAGGAGAGAGCAGCAGCTCCGTAGGTCATGGGTTGGTTTGGGCGAGCTCTCTGCCCGCACGTGCTCGCGTTGTTTTGAGCAGGAGCAAACCGTGATTCCTGGGGGCTTTGCTGCCTACAGCTGCGTCGTCCTTGTCCATGGCTGTCGCCGTCGTGCAGGCGGGGAATGTTTCTGGACCCTTCTGTGCCACCCCTCGGTGCCTCACAAGGTGCTTAGGTGACTTTTAGGTGAGAAAGTGAAGTGGGTGATATCGTGGAGGCAGAGTGAGGTCCGTCAGGTGCTGTCACTCTCCACGTACCGCTGTTGAGATTTTCAAAGCTGCTTAAGGAATTTTAACAGCAAACTCCTTTGTGCCTCCAGGAGAATGGGCTGTCCTCCAGAAATCTGGACCAGGCTCTCTTCAGCCTTTAGCGAGCTCTTGCTCGAAGTCGTGTCGTTGCGGGTGTCCTGCCAAGGCTGTGAGCCGTCCCGGCCGCGGTGGGCGAGCGCGGATGCGGCGTGGCTCGGCTGCTCCCTGGGGGCTGAGCAGGAGGAGGTTTCCCCACCCTGGCATCGCCCGCTGCAGCTTCGCTCCTTCTCATACGCCACAGGGCGATATAACATCTTTTTTAAGAGAAGAAGTAATAAAGGGCCATAGGTGTTACCTGCCCTGCGTCTGTTTTCAGGGGAGATCTGGGTCCACATGGTGCTTAGAGCGCCTGCGTTGGCACGGCCCCCCAAATCATGGGATTTTTGCATTATTTGAAATGCAGAGGTATGAGAAAAGGAGATATTTGGAAGATATATGAAGGAGATATTGAGGAGGAACTTCTTTACCTTGAAGGTAGTGGAGCACTGGCACAGGCTGCCCTGAGAGGTGGGGGAGTCTCCCACTCTGGAGCCATTCCAAACCCACCTGGACGCCGTCCTGTGCCACTGCTGGAGGTGCCCCTGCTCTGGCGGGGGGGTTGGACTAGATGATCTCCAGAGGTCCCTTCCAACCCTGACTATTCTGNTTATTTGAAATGCAAAGGTATGAGAGAAGGAGATATTTGATCTCTGGGGGTGAAAAGTTCCCATTATAAGATTCAGATTCATTTTAGAAGTCATTTTTAAACCTTAAGTTAAGAAAAATACCTGGAATTAAGTGCTTAAAACAGCTACAGAAGCTGAATAATAATATTATTATGGGCTTGAAATTAGCTTTTTTTTCCCCCCTTCTTTTACCTGCATTGATCTACTGATGGATTAGCTGGGAATCAGCAGCAAGCGATCTGTGCCGTTCCTTTTCGCTCTTTGAGGATTATGCATTTGTTAACATTTAAGTTGCAGGAAGGAACGGGCTCCATGGGTTGGGTCTCTGTGTCTTAGAAATAACTCTGGATTTCAGCTGCTCCAGCTGCAGTGTACCCTCAGAACTTGTCGGAAGACTTCAATACTTCAAGCCCTGGAGAGGAAACTCTCTTTGTCTTTTCCTAGGGATAACCTTTACCATATTTTAGGTACTTTCCACTGAGTGCCCAGATGTTTTCAGTGCCAAGGAAGGGGGCAGCGTGCCCCACGGCGGGGATGGCTTCGCGCGCAGGGGGGAAGAGCCGGGGCACACAGCGCTCCCGTCCCCACCGCTGCACCCCGTTTTCGCTGTGTGTACACAGCAAAGATACCAGGTGGACCTAATTTTTAGAGATGAGACATCTCATCTGTCAGAAGCTGAGTGAATTAGAATAAGAGTATGCTTTTTTTTTTTTTTCATCTTAAAACAGCCCAAAGTTTTTATCAAGATGCCATTTATCAGCGGCGCTACCAGCCGCTAGCAGTAGGCATCCTGCCAATCATTTTATGGAAATAGGGAAGGACTTTAATGTTTGGATGCCCATCTGAATCGACTCTTGTTCGTGTCAGCAGATCTGATGTGAAAGCAAAGGTGCCCCTACGCAGTCTAGTTACCATCAAACCTGTGAGTGTCAGCATTTTAAAGGCGAGGAACACAATGCTGATGGTGGGCAATGTCACTGGTTTAACCTGTTCCAAAGACATTAGCTCCCGCAGTCTTTTCCTGCTCCTTGTCTCTCAAGGATTAGTTATGCCCGAAGTGCCCCTGCTCACTTAATCTCTGCAAATAATTATTGAGATACCTGCTTATCACCGTCTTCCGCCCTTAACAAGTTCATCCATTCATCTCGGCTAGTTAGTGGCAAACGTAGCCAACGGCTATCTTGGTCTTTAAGCTCTGGGATCTCACACGGTCCTTTAAAGCAGGAGGGGTTTTTTTGTCCTCAAAAGATGGAGCTGCTGAAGTCACCCTCCTGCTGCAGTGGGCAGCTCTTGTTGTCTGCTTTCACCAGTGTGGGGCACAGCGAGCTGCCGTCCTGCAGCCCCGACGCCGGGGTGAGGGCCACGTGGAGCCACTGCCTGAGAGCAAAACCCCTCTGGGGCTGGGACAACCCCACGAGCCAGCGGTGAGCAGACGCTGCTCCGACCTTTCCCAGTCCTCCAGGCCCAAACTGTGCTGCTTGCTGCTGGTCGAAGAGCTGGGATGGCGCACGGGGACTCCGTGACCGATGCTAACCGCAGGGGAGGCACGTTAATGCTGTTGTGTTGCTCAAAAAAATGCAAAGGTGTCACCTTATCCTGAGTACACGTACGCCATCGCCAGCGTGGGCTCTCTGGGTAACTTTCCCTTCAACCCTTCTCAAGACAGCCTAAACTTTTCGGGGCTCTGCCCATCCTGAGCGAGGGATAATCGAACGTAGGAGAATCAGCATTATTCATCTCCACGGCTGCAGGACGGGCGTTTCGGCTGAGCGGCTTCCCCGGGGGAGCTGCGCTCGCGGCTCCATCCCTTTCCCACCTTCGTCTGCCCCCAGCGGCGTTTGGTTTGGGGTGAGGAGTCACGGTGGGCTCCAGCCTGGAGCCCTGTGCCTGTTGGGTGCAGGAACTTAATTCCCGGGGTCTCTGCATGGAGAACCCCCCTTTCTCTGGGGGAAGCAGGAGCTGCAGCGGCTGGGGGCAACGCACGTCTGAAGGCACGGCTGTAACGCGGCGTGGAGGCGACGTTTCAGTACGTGTCTCAGCCTGGGATGTGCTTCTGTTAGAGGTGCGAGGTCTGGCTGGACGCAGCTGTGCGCGGAAACGCGGGTGCAAATTCAGTGCAAATTCAGTGCAAACAGCCCAGGAAAGCGGGACTCATCCTGACTCACAGAAACACCCAAATGCTGCATTCTCCAGGGTGGCCGGGGCCGGCGGCGAGCGGCAGAGCCCCGGGGAGGCTGTTAGAAAGCAAAGGCGTCAGCTCTCCTCTGACAAAAGTGGGCTTTTGGGTGATGGGTAATAGGCACCATAACGGGAGGAGACTGGCTGGACTGGGAGGTGTGATGGGCCGGAACTGGGCAGCCCCTCCTGGGTCCCCATCTCCTGTCCCTGTGCCTCCTTCCCGCTTCGTGCTCTCCGTTTCCTCTTCAAGCCGTGCGTAATGGGGAGATTTGGGGATTTCTGGCAGCGCCTAACGCCGCGCTGCGCTGCATTTCCTTCTCCCCATGCCTTCCACGACCGTGCCGGGGACGCAGAAGGCTGAGCCGGGCACCGCCGCCACCGCCGGGGCGCAGGGCTGTGCCTCCCCGGCCCCGTCCCTCTGCTCCGCGGGCGTCCCCGTCCCCTCCCTGCCCTCCATTTGCATAGCATTGCCATCAGCTTTGGAAGGTCGGGGGGGGGTTTGGAGGTGATCCTCGGGGGGGGTGGTGTGTGGGGGGCAGGGAAGGGGATGTGGCAGCACGGGCAGTGCAGGCAGCGCAGGCAGCGTGTCCGGCCTCGCACGGGCACTGCCGGCACCGCCGCCGCTGCTGCTGTTGACACTAGAAGTGATTAACATGGGTAGGACAGTGAGAGGGGAATAAATAACACCCTAATCTCTGGCACCATCGTTCCTTTGATGAGAACAAAAAATATGAAGACCGAAAGATCAAAATAACTGTATTAGAGCATGAAAAGGGAAATGCTCTTTTAACCACCGCTGTTCAGATATATCTCCTCAGATCTGACATGCTGTAATATATTTGTAACACAGATATATATTAGGGGGTAAAGCTGGTGATTAATTTGCTTTACCTTTTCAGAGCATATACATAAAACCCTGCATTAGCAGAATTAGCATTTTACCTGTCTTTGAAGATCTTTGCTTTGAAATGTATAAAGTCGTGTCGATTTTATGTCTCTCAGAAGAATAAGAGTCGGTTTTTTTCATGAAGGTCCCCCCCCCCTCCCCGGCCCACCTCCTCCCTGGTTGGCGTGCGCGGTGCAGGCAGTGACGCTCCGGGTTTTGTCTCTAATTACTGCACCCCCCCTCGGGGGCAGCGCGTTAGCTGCTGCCCACAGTCACCCCTCTTGACTCGTAATTGCTGTTGAAGCTTCTGAGACTAGAGATCAAAGTATTCGTGTCATTCATGTTTCTGTCAAAGGTCTTATCGTCAAAGCACCAACTATATTTCGAGAGACGTCTCCTTTTCTCAAGAGCAACAGGCAAACTTGGCTTTGCTGGGGGTTTTTTTTCTCCCCCCTCCTCATTGCGACGTGGCTGCACAGAGCTGCAGGTGCGCGGAGGAGGTCGGCAGCAAAGGGGGCGGATAGTTATTGCCTGTTGAGTTATTGATTATTGAGGAGCATCATCCCCACCAAAACCGCAATTACAGAATCACAGACTCCCAGACTGGTGAGGGTTGGAAGGGCCCTCCGGAGCTCCCCCAGTGCCACCCCCTGCCAGAGCGGGGGCACCTCCAGCAGTGGCACAGGACGGCGTCCAGGCGGGTTTGGAATGGCTCCAGAGGGGGAGACTCCCCCACCTCTCTGGGCAGCCTGTGCCACTGCTCTGCCACCCGCACAGGAGAGAAGGCCCTCCTCAGGTTCAGATGGAACTTCCTATGGTCATGTTTGTGCCCGTTCCCTCTTGTCCTGTCACTGGGCACCACTGGAAACAGACTGTTCCCATCCCCCTGGCACCCTCCCTTGAAGGATTTATCAGCATTGATAAGATCCCCCCTCAGTCTTCTTCTCTCCAGACTAAAGAGCCCCAAGTCCCTCAGCCTTTCCTCAGCAGAGAGATGCTCCAGTCCCCTCATCATCTTTGTAGCCCTTTGCTGGACCCTCTCCAGCAGTTCCCTGTCCCTCTTGACCCGGGGAGCCCAGAACTGGACACAGTGCTCCAGATGTGGCCTCCCCAGGGCAGAGCAGAGGGGGAGGATCACCTCCCTCGCCCTGCTGGCCAATTCCCAATTTCTTTCTTTGTCTGACTGACATCGTCCCCCGCCGAGCAAGTGCGGAAGGATGTGGAGCTGGAGGTGTCTCTCGCCGTTTGCTGCCTGCGTTTTGCTTCGTCTCCCAGGAGAGCAACTCGGGCACAGCCGTTCTCCTGGTTTTTCTCTAGATATCGGGTCTTGCTGTAGNCCTTGCTGGCCAATTCCCAATTTCTTTCTTTGTCTGACCGACGTCACCCTCCCCCCCGAGTGAGCGCGGAAGGATGTGGAGCTGGAGGTGTCTCTCGCCGTTTGCTGCCTGCGTTTTGCTTCGTCTCCCAGGAGAGCAACTCGGGCACAGCCGTTCTCCTGGTTTTTCTCTGGATATCGGCTCTTGCTGTAGGCACAGACCGAGAGGTCTCCTGCGCTGCCCTCTCTGGCCTGGCGTCGCCGCGTTTGCTTTTGCGGAGAGATTTTTTAACACTAATCAAAATGTGGGATGTTAAAAAAATAAAAATAAAAATCTTTGTTGGTGGTGGGTTTTGATGCAATCTTAAATTTGGCTTGGGACGAGCTAGCACCAACGTTAAGCTCTATTTGTCTCGTTTTCCTTAGGGCGGTTGAGGCTCGCGGGGACGCGGGCGGCGATGCCACCCCGGCGCGTGGCCCGGGGGTTCCCCCTGCGAATACCGGCGCTCCGCTCCGTAGTGCTTTGTGAAATGCTTCCTGGCTGCCCAGAAATCCTCGTCGGAGCCGCACGCCTGCTCGTGCACTCGCGCTCTCTTTCTGGGTGCCTGCGCGGATGCGACAGGCGGTGCAGGAGCTCGCGGCCTCCTGCGCAGAGTAACGGCAAACCGCGCTGCCTTCTTGGGAAGGTTTCTCTGACTTCTTTCTGACTTTCCCGTCCCAGGCTGTGCCGTTGCCGAGCCCACCCGCTCTCCCAAACGCCGTGGCTGCCCCGGCTTTCTCCACAGCCGGCGAGAGCGGGATATTCCCATCCCGCCTTTAAGGGGGGAAAACATCTGAGCAGCAGAGAAGGGGTGAAAGAAAAAAGCTTCGTCATTTAGTAGATTCAAATAGTGGTGTTGAGCTATAATCAAGTTTTTTTCCATCTCAGTGAAGCGGTTCTTGTAATTCCAGGGCGCGGGGGGTCCCTGCGCGGGCTGGGGGTGGGCAGCCCACGCGCCGCTCTCGGGCGGATGAATTGCCCATCGCTCCCGCTGGCCGCCGCTTCGGGCACGTGGCACCTCCCCCTCGAGGGAACTCGGGGGTGTGGAAGTCCGTGTCCCCAGGAAGAGGAGAAGAGTGCTCTGGGGCACGTCGCTCGCCTGAAAGGAACGATCCCATCCCAGCTCCATCCCACTTCCCTGCTTGTTCTCCTGTCCCACACAGGTGCTTTCAGATGCTCCATGGTTGTCTTTGTCTCGCCTCAATTCCTCCTTGAGACCTGCAAGCCGAGGGAAGAGGTCGTCCAAACTCCTTAATCCCTTTTTTTTATTTCCAGTGTGAAAAAGTACAAATGTCTATTACAGCCTTGAGAACCGTAGGTGTGTTGTACCAGCGCGCCACGGCGCCATGGGGCTTCTCTGCGCTGCGATGCCACGTTCTGTCTTGCGTGTTTTTATGTTCTCCAGCATTATTTCTGGTTGAAGAGGGTCACTTTGGACCTTCCCCACACCAGTCCCAGCGGCGTTTTAGGGAATGTAGGCATTATAGGGCCTATATTTAATGTCATGAAAAGTCCTTTCCCGTAGAAGATCACAGCAAAACCTTGAGCTCGGAATACGGTGAGCACGTTCGAAGGGCCAGGGAGGGACCAAGGGTTAACCGTTGCCGTGCTACGAGTGTGTTCAGAGGGTTTTCCCCATGCCAGAGCCCTCCGGGTGCCCCGGCTGGAGGGGTGCAGGTGAACCTCAGCCCTGTGGCGGCTGCGGGTGGGCGCAGGAGATCATAGAATCATAGAATCATAGAATGGTTTAGGTTGGAAAGGACCTTGAAGATCATCGAGTTCCAACCCCCCTGCCATAGGCAGGGACACCTCCCACCAGACCAGGTTGCCCAAGGCCACGTCCAGCCTGGCCTTGAACACCTCCAGGGATGGGGCCTCAACAACCTCTCTGGGCAACCTGTGCCAGTGCCTCACCACCCTCACAGTGAAAAACTTCTTCCTAATGTTCAATCTAAACCTGTCCTCTTCCAGTTTGAAGCCATTCCCCCTCGTCCTATCACTCCATGCCCCAGTAAAAAGTCCTTCCCCAGCTCTCCTGTAGGCCCTTTAGGGACTGGAAGGCCGCAATAAGATCTCCCTGGAGCCTTCTCTTCTCCAGGCTGAACAGCCCCAACTCTTTCAGCCTCTCCTCATAGGAGAGGTGCTCCAGCCCTCGGATCATCCTCGTGGCTCTCCTCTGGACACGCTCCAGCAGGTCCATGTCCTTCTTATGTTGTCCTTCTTATGTTCTCATGAGACGCCCCAGTCCCGGTGCCCGCCGACCCAGCCGACGCGCGGGGAGAAGCAGAAGTGACATCGCTCCCTGCCCGCCGCCGCCGCAACTTCTCATGAGTTTCTCTTTCAGAGTCCTCAGAATTGGGAGCAGGAAAAGAACTTTATAAAATTCTCCACGACCAGTCGAGCGGAACCTATTTTCTCTCACAATGCAATTAACGGCACCAACATTTACAAAATATGATTACAAGCACTTTGGTTAAGTAGAGGAAAGTATATTAGATAGCAGCGAGGGGTTGATCTTAATGTGCATTTTTTCGAGAGACTTGCATTTTCTTTGTGCAAATAAAGAGGCCCTAAATTCTCCATAGGCACTAAAATCAATGCAGTGGAACCATGATAACAAACACAGGCTCCACTTTTTGCTACATCCCCCAATTAATTAAGCCTTTCACGGGCATGTAATTAGGAACATTAGCAAGTCATAAAATTGCCGTGAGTCTCTAAATTATGTGCTGGCCCTCAGCAATTTGTTTTTAATTCCTTTTGAAGACAATGGCACTGCGGGGTCCCATAGATCTTCATAGCAGCCTACTGTTTACTTCTTTATGGCTCTATGAAGATCTAACTGTTTTCTACTGCTCCCAGATGCACCCGCGCTATTTTCTTGTGCGTTTTCATTACCTGAGTTAGATTTAAAGGGAACCGGCGTCGCCGTGCCCCGCGACCGCCCCGCCGGCGCAGAGCACAGAGGGGGAGAGGAGCGGGGCGAGGATGCTCGCCCGCGGTCGGGGCTGCTCGTCGGCGAGCGGCCGCCGCCGCAATTTATGCGCTTTTTTCATGTAGACTTGCGCGGAGTCCGGGAAATTAAATAAATAAGTAAATAAATAAATAAATAAATGGATGGGAATCATTTCGGGGGAAGGTTTATTTCCCTGTTATTGTGATTTACTCCTCCTTGATGAGAGTGTCTCTCTCACAGCGGAGGCGCAGGAAAACATTTGTGCGCTCGCAGGGTCAAGAACGGGAGAAAGAAGTAAATAGTGGAAGCAAATTGTTTTTCTTCCAAAATATCCCGGGTCATTTACAGCTGACGGGTCACCGTGGCAGTACCTGGACACGTGCTCTAATGGCGGGGTTGTATCCCGATGGAGATAAGTAGCCAGCTGACTGGTTTTTAACTGGTTTGGGGGTTTAATACATCAGTCTGTGGGGCGGTAGAAGGAGGTGCTGAGGCGCGCAGCAGCGTGTCGCTCTCGCTCGTGCCCCGCTGTGGGTCCGTCCCGGTGTTACCGCTCGGCATCCCGGTAAAGCCGGCAGTCGCTGAGCGGGTGTTGCTTTCCCGCCGTTGCTCGCCACGCTTGCCCGTTCCCGCCAGCGCCGGAGATCTTAGTCAATGAATGCTGTTGAATTACAAAACAGGTTTCGGGATAATAATAAGCAGAGACCGTAACAAAAGAGGTGAGTTCTGGCTCGTCCCCGCGGCCGGCACGGGGAAGGGCTGCGAGGTGCGGCGTAACGCAGCGCTCGGTGGCACAGCGCGGTTACGTGGCAGAGATCATCTGACGCGTTTCGTATTAGCCAGGGGCCAAAAGTTGCCTTTGGTGGGCTGCGTGGCTCTGGACCGCAGGGAGGAGAGCTACAGCACAGGGACAGAGCGGAGAGCACCTTCCGTCCAGCCACGGTGGCACCGGAGCTCGTGGCCATCCCCACCCCGGGACTCCTGACTGCCTTTTGCGCTGTCGTCCCCCCCCCCGCGGGCAGCCAGGCTCTCCCCTGCCTTTTGGGCAGCAGCAAAACCTCTCGTGATGGTGTCTTCCTTAGTGCAGAATGGGTTATTGCTGGACCAGGGGATGTGCCAAAAAGCAGCAACCCAGAAGGAAAACCGTCCCCAGAATACTTTGCTGCTTTCCCTGCCTGATTAAGCTTTGTTTTGGGGGCTGGAAGAAATATCAAGCCGAGCATATTATAGCGCTGGTGTAAAGCAGCAGCCGCCGGACAGAGGGTGTAGAAGTGGATTTATCAGTCGGCAGCAAGAGAGAAAAAAACAGGGGAGCATTTGCAGCGTGGTGCACCGGAATAGTTCAGAATATGGTGATGCTTAAAGGATGGATGCTGAACTGCAGAGGGAGGGTAGCTCAGTAGCCCCCCCTTTATAATCAATTTGTATTTCAGTGGAATCCTGACTCTGGTGGGATCGCAGTGTCTTGCTGGGGCAAAGAGGGCCCAGCGCTTTCCCGAAGCCGCGTGCCAAGTCTGGAGGAGGAGGAGCAGCATCCGGCGGCCGCCTGCTCCGTAGGTGGGATGGGATTTGGGGCTGGTGTCGTAGCCGCAGCGTGTCGTATGCTAAAATTTCATCTTCTGAGATAAAATGTTTTCTGTGTACCTGTGGGCGCGCGGTTGTGCGAGTTTACTGTACAGAGAGGGAAGACTGGATGTGTCAAATGAAAAAAAAAAAAACAAAACCCCAAAAGCCAGACTGAGGGATCAGTCCCGTGGCCACGATACAGATTTTTGGGTGAGGCTGGCTCCTGGCTTTATGCCTGTGCCGTGTACGCCTGTGCCCTTGGGATGCGCATGGCACGACGCCCCGGATAGACGGCAGCGACGCAGTGCCGGGCTCGACTGCCCCAACCTACACCCACAGCCCACCCCACTCCTGCCCGCTCCCCTCCTGCCCCTCACAAACCCCCATCCCGGCAGCGAAGGTGCCCCCTGCACCGACACGGGCCCGGCTGCACCGCGAGGAGGAAGAGGAGGAGGAGGAGGGCTGCGCTCGGTGCACGTGCGCTTTGCTTTATCTCTCCTCGTCTCCATCGGGGAGATGGTATCAATGGCAGGGGACCACGCGGTCCCCGCCTGCGCGCCGCCGAGCGGGGCACGGGCAGATACCATCTCCGCTCGGTGATATACTGCTTTGACACCGCAGATTTATCGTCAGCCTGCGGGGAGAGGTCTGCGCTTTTGTGAGGAAAAGCCTCGCCGGGCGAGAAGCACGTGTGAGCCCTCGGCCACGCCACCCGCGCATGGATGTATAGGAGGGATTTGCTTTTAAACCAAGTGTTTTTGTCTTATTATGGGCGTGGGTCTCCTTTTAATGGGTGTGAGCAATGCAACTGCTAGTTTTCATGGTTGTCTTTAAAGTTTGATAGTGTTAGATTGGATATTAGGAAGAATTTCTTTACTGAAAGGGTCATCAGGCGTTGGAACGCGTTCCCCAGGGCAGTGGTGGAGTCCCCATCCCTGGAGGTATTTAAGGGTGGTGTAGATACAGTGCTCAGGGACATGGTTTAGTGGTGGGTTGTCAGTGTTGGGTTAATGGTTGGACTAGATGATCCTACAGGTCTTTTCCAATCTAGGAGATTCTATGATTCTGTTTGTAAGGTCTGGTGCTGACCTCCCCCAGGCAGCCCCTGCCCTGCTCCTGCTCCTGCTGCTGCTCCTTCTCCTGCTCCTGCTGCTCCTGCTCCTGCTGCTGCTCCTGCTCCTGCTGCTCCTGCTCCTGCTCCTGCTCCTGCTTCTGCTGCTGCTCCTTCTGCTCCTGCTGGTGCTCCTTCTCCTGCTCCTGCTCCTTCTCCTTCTCCTGCTCCTGCTCTTGCTGATGCTCCTTCTCCTTCTCCTTCTCCTTCTCCTTCTCCTTCTCCTTCTCCTTCTCCTGCTCCTGCTCCTGCTCCTGCTCCTGCTCCTTCTTCTGCTCCTGCTCCTGCTCCTTCTCCTGCTCCTGCTGATGCTGATGCTGATGTTCCTTCTCCTGCTCCTGCTCCTGGAGAAGCTGCCGGGGACGGGCTGGGGTGCGCGGGCTCCCACTTGCCCTGCAGCCACTTGCCCACCTGCAGAGCGCAGGGGTCTGGGCTTTCACCTCCGAGCCAGGTCCCTAAAATTGTCTGTGGTGAGCAGAATGAGCCCCCGTGCCCGGGAACTCCTTGGCTTTTACCTACACGTTGCAGAAACGAGATAGAACTTGCGCCTTCCTGCCTCAAAATCCGGTGGGCTAACGAAGCCTCTGCGTTAGCCGGAGAGGGGCTCGGGCACGTGGATGTGCGTGTCCGTGGCCGTCCCTGCCGGGGCTTCGCACCCCCCGCGGGGACCGTCGGCTCGGCTGGCACCGACGCAGAGCCATTCATCGCCGTCGGCTCCGCGCGGCCCCGGCGCACGGCGCGTTGGCGTGCACAGCGCCACCGAGACAAAGGCACGCGTAAGGATCCCGCCTGGTCTCTGCGAGTCCAGAAAGCGAAGTTGAGTTTGCCTTATTTCACGGCCGCAGTCCCCCAGGATACAGGGAATGGTTATTAAACAGCCCAGAGAGCAGTGTCTAACCTTGAGTAAGTGTTTTCTTGTTGTCATCCAAAGATCTAAAGAAAATCCTGAAGAGAATACATGGTGAAGACATATATTATAGTTGGAGCTTTTTATCTCACACATGTGACTTTGCCTATCATGAACTGTACGTTTTTATTCTCACTAGTGGGACAAAACTATATCCCACTGCAGCATATATCAAGAGGAAGAACATTGTACCTTCTTTGCATTAATATAAATAGCTGTTTAGGACCGATTCCTTGGCCAGATACTACCATCTTACCTGTCCTTTATCTAAGATATTTGGCATGTAGCTCAAGTTTGGTTTATTTAGAGTCAGGATGCAGCAGCTTTTACATATTAAAGGTGCATTTAAAAAGAGCATTTTCTATTCTAATTTGGGGGGAATGGAGCTCTTTAGGGCATTCAGGGAACGATGTCCATCTGATTTACATTTCCCTTGTTGGAGCAGAGCTGCGTACGCATATTAGAATGTAAATAATAGTGATGGATACATGTATCTTTAAAAGATCCATTTTCTCTTTTGACTAAGGCGTCCGGCAGAGGAGGGAGAATGTAGATCACTTTTACAGGTGGAAAATCAATCTTCTAAGACAATGTAGGCGACAGAGGAGCCAACCCCTCCTTTCCGAGGAGCTTGGTGCCGGGGTAAGAGGTGCAAAGTTCCCGAGGGAGTCGCGTCTGGCATCCGCGGGGATGGTGATTTGCCGGTGACTTCCTTCACCTCCGCTCTGCCGGACCCTCAGCACTGCAGATTTACTGCCCGCTCGGGTCTGGGGGCGAACGAGCCGCTCCTGAAGGGTCCCACTCACGGTTCAGCTGGAAAGTGAATTCAGTGAATAGGCAGTACAATTAAAAATTGTAATTGGGCTCATGCTAAATAGCGGCTTTTTGTTTGTTTGTCTGTTCTCCTGCCGTGAAGTTTTGATTTTCAGCCATACGAAGGGTGCGAAGAACAAATTTTAAACTTGGGTATCGCGGGGAGGAAACGCAGTTTGCTCTCTGTTTTGCAGGTTTGGGGAAATTGATGTCCGGACAGATTTGCAAAGGAAACATGTGGCAAAGCTGCACCTGAATCTCGGTTTTTCACGTCCCTGTTCAGGGTCTTAATTCCCCGGGTACCTCCCGGTTCCCGAGGGCTCTGTGTGGGGACTTGGCAAGCACAGGTTTACCTGTGCCCCGTTTTATACGTTGTGGCTTGAGGAATGTCCTGGGCTTCTTCCAGATCTCACCACCAGCACCGTTGGAATGCCGGGATTCAGATCTATCCCCGGACCATCGCATCCCTCTCGCAGTGGTACCCCAACAGTAAGGAAGCGTAGGAACGGACGGTTGGAGATAAGATTACCCCAAGAGAGGTTGAAACTGAGCACGTGAGCTGAGCGCTGCCCTGGCTCCCCGTTTTCCCACGTGCTCAGTAGCAGATTGCTTCGGGGACACGAGAAATATGGGGATTTCTCCTTCATGTTGGCGTTTCAAAGGTGGCAACATCTGCGTCATAGCAAAGCAACTGCTGCATCGCTGTCGTTCTAGGGGACGTTTGCGTTGTGCTAAAAGACTTTGGTGACACTGAGCCAAAACGGGGAGCACGAGTTTGCTTTTCAAGTTTGCTGATTATAAAACTCCCAGGGGAATGTGGGTACCCGGGGAATCCTGACGGAGCTTGGGTCTGATTTCGGCGATACCAGGCGGCGGGTCGTCGTTGGCTCTGCGCAAAGCGAGCGTGCCTCTCGGGGTCGGTAGCGCTTCTGCTCCCGTGTTGGGTTAACCCAGAAACTCCTGCAATAAAACCTTCCCTGGCGCAGGTGATTTGTGGTGAAATCCTGAGCCTCCGGTGAACTTTCTCATTTGTCTTTGGCTCTGGCTAAATTCCCTCTAACTTCAGAGGTACCAAAAGAAAAAAAAAAATATATATATTGAAGTCCCTTGATCATCACAAGGGGAAATTAAACTCCTGGGCTTAGCCCTAATTTCCCTCAGCCTTCCAGATTGTCCAGTAACGGGAGCAAAGCTCATTTCCTCCAGGATCCCTCTGTCGGGTTGTCACTCCAAACTGGTGAAGGAGGGGAGGGGACTGGATGGGTGAGTAATCGCTGTGGGAAGGAGAGGGAAGGAGATGAGCTAAGATACAGGTCTTGTTTCAGAGGAGCATGAAATTAAGCAATCAGCACTTGGGGGAAATTGGGGTTGTTTACAGCCCCAAATAAACAAACATCCAGCTCCGGAGGGGAAGGCAGGAGCAGAGCCCAGAGATTCTTTCATCTTCTTCACTCCTGGAAGCACGACCAACCTCCACGCGAGAAGGAGTGCACCCAGCCGCCTCGCTCGGGTCGGGAGAATGGGTGAAGGTCTCGCTGGTGCCATCGCTTTCAAAGAATTTTTTCTTCAGAACATGCCTTTATCAACTCTTGGTCAGAAAGGACTCCTTCAATCTCATCTCCCTCTGCCTCTTCCTTTGCTCACACTTGCTTCCAGGAGCTGCTGGCAATTTTTTGCCCTTATATTCTGATACAGCCCCACGGGTGCTTTTCCTACACGCGCACATGTTATGTGTAGCGACAGTGTTTCATACAGTCATAGAATGGTTTAGGTTGGAAGGGACCTTGAAGATCATCTTGTTCCACCCCCCTGCCCTGGACAGGGACACCTCCCACCAGCCCAGGTTGCTCCAAGCCCCGTCCAACCTGGCCTTGAACACCTCCAGGGATGGGGCAGCCACAGCTTCTCGGGGCAACCTGCGCCAGGGGCTCACCACCCGCACAGGGAAAAATTTCTTCCTAATATCTAATCTAAATCTCCCCTCTTCCAGTCTGAAGCCATTCCCCCTCGTCCTATCACTCCATGCCCTTGCAAAAAGTCCCTTCTCAGCTCTCCTGTAGCCCCTTTAAGGACTGGAAATGTTTCCTGCATGTCTTTGCCTCAGCTCCAGCCACGCCGTACGGGTGGCCGGCAGTCCTCGGCTGACGCTCATTTAGCCGTACACTCTGCTTTGTGGTAGGACCAGAGTCAGCACGGGGCTATGCGGACCTTGGGGCTCACTTGGTGGGACTATTCTTGCACTGTTCTCTTTGCCTAAGGAGATATATTCTTTGGATATTTGTTGGCCTCTCTCCATCACCCTTTACTTTTCAAGTAACCTCCGTCATCACGGAGATCTCGTGGGCATTTGTCCATGCACGCATTGGTTCCTGACCTGCTCTCCTGGTGTGAGCAGACCCAAACTTAGGTGTTTGTGAGATATTTCACCATAACTCAATGTCTTACCCTGATGTGAGTGAACTTCCAAGCAAAGGCAGGGTCGGCTGCACCAGAGAGGTGGAAGCACAGCAAAATAAGGCTCTTGTCATCTTGCAATGATCACAACTGATCATTTCTCTTTACTGACGTTCACACTTGGTGCACGGGTCTTGCCAACACTTCCCCAGAGACATCAGTACAGGGAGAACCAAGCCCTTGTAAATGGCCTCGAAACAATCAGTCTTGGTTTTAATCCTCTGCTTCTCTTAGAAAATATTTGTGGTGAAAGTATGTTTGAAAGGTCTTGTACCTCTTCAGAGTCCCGCAAGTGAGAGGGCCTGGGCAGGGGGAAGGAGCGATGCGCCCCATGTCACGGCGCAGCAGCGTAAGGAAGAACAGGTCACATCATCCTTCTGGTGAGGGATAATGAGGAGCAGCAAAGCTCTGGGTACAGCTCCTGTTGCACTGTGAAGCGAAGCCCAGAGATGGAGATGAAGAAAAAAAGGGTATGAGAGATCTGGGCTTCGTAATTGTCTGTGCGTTAATATGTGTCAGCTATAGTTATATGCCGCTACGTAAGAAAACTTACCGTTGCCTCATTAACCTCTCCAAGTCTGATTTTGGCAGCCTTCAGAGCACACCGTAAGGTATACTTAATTAACAGGGTATTGAGTGAACGAGTGAAAGCGGAAGCCGAGATGCTCTTTCAGCTCAGTTTGAATATAATTATTTTGATTATATATTTACCTTGATAGTGCCCCAGTGAACGCTCAAAACACAAACAGGCAGCTATTACACGTGGCTTCTGAAATCCAGACTGAGTGGTGCTGCTGCTCTGCAGATAGCTCGCTCTAGGAGTTGGACTAGACGATCACTGTAGATCCCTTCCAAGTGAAAATATTGTGTTCTGTTCCTCTTCTGCTCTTTTCTGTTCTGTTCAACTGAATGCAGCGGCCAAACGCAATGGAAAGAGGAGGGTCTGGGTTTTCGGAGCACCTCCCAAGCCATCTTCCTCCTTTCCAGCCTACGTGCTTGGTTTGTGCAGAGAAACGGCTTTGGATTTGGGGCACGGGAAGATTAAGGAACCCCAAACTGCCAGAAGGGAAGGGAAAATCCACCTCCCCGGTGAGCCAGGCCAACGCCAGAGCCCAGTGGGACAGGCTTGGTGGGCAGCCAGCCCTGGCCTGGGACAGCCCTGCGTCCCGCCAGAGCCCGCGCGGGGACCGGGTGACTCTAACGCGAGGAGACATTGCTCAGGGGCCGACTGACAACAGGAGTGAAGCGGATCAACGTCAGGCGTAAAGGCAGTGGCTTTCCCCTGCTCAGATCACAGTCATACACCGGCTCTGAATCATGAGCCTTGCAACCAGCGGGCATAAATTTATACTATACAGATGAGAACTGTGCCTCGGAGACAGAACATCTATCTCCTTTGCACTTATCTGCCACCGTGACACAAACAATCAGAGATGATTCTCTGGCACAACAAACAGCAAAGTGTCTTCTTTGTCTTTGCCTCAAAGGAAAACACTATAACACATCTTTTTGGCCCGTGCTTTTATCACTTACTTTTGTTCAATAATCTTCCTGCCCAATATACGGGATTTGGCCGTGCGTGTGTGTAATAGGAAATCTGCGCTGTTTACAGTGTCTGAGCAAAGGCGTGGGGAGGAAATAAATATACTGTCACTGGGGCTTACGCGGTTTTGCAGCAGCCCGTGGCTTAACCCCAAATCTCTGCCTTGATGCTGGATTTTCTTTACTGCCACGGAGCCTTGGCTTTCCGGGGACGTGAAAGAACGAACCGTAAATGCTATGGAGGAGCCTTTGTCGGTCCGCAAGTAACCTCGCCTGCGTGCTGGGAACTGGGGGAGGGAGGGTTGCCAAAATACGTGAAAAGACAAACTCTTAATATCCAGCGCAGTCATTATGGCACAGCAAAGGGAATCGAAAAAGCCTCACAGCTGCATCTTACCCCCTGTTCAGGTCAGGGTGTTAATTCTGGCACCTAATGACGAAGAGCGGCGCGGCGGGGACCGCTGGGCACGCGCGCGCAGCAATGGGGCTCTTTGGGATGGGGCTGGGCTGGAATCTGGGGGAAGGACGTTTGCCTGCTGCTTTGTTTGCTTTAGGTGGAGAGAGGGTGGGCAGAAATTGAGTAAAACATCTATGGCGTCTCTTCACGCTGCTCGGAAATGTTTTGCAAGGCTTAAATAACGGGTGGTTTGGGCCGCGAAAGCGTTGTTCTGTGCAGGAGGAAAGACCGGTCCCTCTGCTGAGGGGCGAACGCAGAAATGCTCATCTTATTCAGAAGGTGGTGGCCGATCATCGGAGCGGCTCCCAGGTCCTGCCCGGCGCAGGTCCGCTGTCGTGTCCTCTGACCAGGACATCCCCGTGGAGCATCCCCAGCTCCGTGTCCTGCGCTGCCCGGGGATGCGACGTGCTTCAGCAAATCATGGAATCATAGAATGGTTTAGGTTGGAAAGGACCTTGAAGATCATCGAGTTCCAACCCCCCTGCCATAGGCAGGGACACCTCCCACCACACCAGGCTGCCCAAGACCACGTCCAGCCTGGCCTTGAACACCTCCAGGGATGGGGCCTCAACAACCTCTCTGGGCAACCTGGGACAGTGCCTCACCACCCTCACAGTGAAAAACTTCTTCCTCATGTTCAATCTAAACCTGCCCTCTTCCAGTTTGAAGCCATTTCCCCTCGTCCTATCACTCCATGCCCCAGTAAAAAGTCCTTCCCCAGCTCTCCTGTAGCCCCTTTAGGGACTGGAAGGCCGCAGTAAGATCTTCCCTGGAGCCTTCTCTTCTCCATGCTGAACTTGGAAGGGACCTTTAAAGGCCATCTAGTCCAACCCCCTGCCATGAGCTGCAGGCGCAGCCCCTGGGATCCACACCGGTAGGAAGAAAAATTGCCTTTCTGTTTTACATTACACTGGTTTGAATGGGGAAAAGAGCTTTCCTGGCCTCCAGGCTGTGCCTGCTCGCTACCAGGGTCGCGCCGCGGCGAAAGCGCGACAGCTCCCGCATGTCGACTAAGGCTTTGGCGTCTTCGACTGGGCGGTGGCGTAAAGGCACATTCCTGAACTGGGGAGACAGAGGCGATTAGGAATGGTTCGACCCGTGCGCGTCAGTGCCCGGGGCTCGGCCGGCGCAGCCTCCCCGCCGCGGCGAGGGAGCCCGTCCCTCACTGCCGGCCTCGGGGTTTGGCGTGATTTTTCAGGCATTAGCGACGTACTCGCCGTTCCCTATTTCAAAAGGAAAAATGGAATCCAATTGCGCCTCCGATGCAGACGGTCCCTCGCACAATATTTCCTCCACCTCCTCTCCAGATAAGCCACCTTTTAAGATGATGTATTGTACCACTTACCTTTTATAGTGTTCCACCTAGCGAGGGATGCGGAGATCCACTCTATATTTAGTCACAAGTAAGCTGATCCATTTAAAACACAAAGTTGGATGTATGGGGCAGAGCAAAATGGGGGCCAAGCCAGTTACGGGAAGATTTCGCCCCCCCAAAGCGTTGTAATGAAGCATTTTGGAGGGGAAAATAAGGGGAAGAAAGAGCCAGGGAGGTTGGCGGGAGGGGGGCTGGATTGCGCTTGGGTTTTTTTCCCCCCAAAGGCAAGGAGGGAAAAACGGTTCTGGTGTTTGTTGCGTCCTTTTTAGATTGAATTCCAATTTGTTATTAGCATTTTATATTTTCCCTTCAGATGATTATGTGTGCAGATTAAAAATGCCTTATCTTCCCAACGCCCCAGCCCGCTCTCCACCGGCTAATCCGGAGGGACGCTATCATTTACACAGTGTGATGATAATACGGAAATCTCATTCACTTGGGGGTTTATATTGTGTGTTTATTTATTTTTAGGCGCCGGGTTTAGCACTGCTCATCATCTCCAGGTCTGTAATCTGCATTCCACCGTGCAATTAGAGGGATTCTCTGGCTTTCCATACAACCCCAATATCGTACATCGTGTGCTTTCCGGGCTCCTCTTCCAGCAGAGGTTTGAGAGCACAGATGCAAATCACTCCCCTGCATCCCTTATTGATCCAAATGTTTGTTGATTCACCGTGAATTTTAACCCTCGGAAAGCCTGTCGGGCAGAATAAGAGGGAAACTGGGTGTTTTAACTGCTCGCCCTGCAAACTGCAGACCCGGCTCAGCCCTCGCGCCCCCAGAGCCACCCCGTGAGCAACAACCCGCACCCCGAATTCCGGGCTAAAGCACATAAATGAAGTATCATTTCCTGACTTCACCGAATCAATACCTACTTGATGGTGACTTAAAAACACCAGACAGCTTTCCTAGACCGAAGCCCTTGGATAAATGAAGTTGTCATTGACTTCTGGTGTATCTGGTCTGTGTGAGATCCTAATTAGGACAGGATCATAGTAACGGGGGGAGATAATAGACCTATTGGATCGAGTGTGTCTGCCTGCAACTGCGGCGTGTTATCCCCCTGATATAAGTTGTACCTGGTGTTAAATAGCAAATTGCTCAAATCTTAGGTGGACGTGGTTTGTGATTAAAAAATACACAAAAGTAGTGAAAGTATTCCCTGGGAATTTCTCAGGAGAGTGCTCGGTTTCCTTTCGGGCTTTCATTTTTCCCCTACTCCAGAAAGGCAAAGACTTTCTGCTGAAAAATGCAAGTCACTGAGTAAAACTGTAAGTGTGTTTTTCTACTGCAGAATGGGGCTAATTATAATGAATATATGACAATGACTATATATTTTTTTGAGATCCCAGACCTCTGAAACCAGCAAAAGCAAATTGTGTGACCCATCCGTGCCGAGCTGTCTTGCGACGCGCAGAGCCCCTTGCGAGGAGCGTGGCCTCTCCGCCTGACTTTTTACGTGTCTCCGGGCCACTGTGCGGAATCCTGACGCCACGACGGACTGTCCTCGCCGTGAGCAGGGCCGGCCTGGCCCCCACCGCGGTTACGTAGGATTGGCGAGCTCTTCCCAGCACTGCCGCCGGCAAACCCCGCAGCCGGGCTGCTCCAAGCTCGGAAGTCACAGGAAACGTGGGAATCGTAGAATCATAGAATGGTTTGGGTTGGAAGGGACCTTTAAAGGCCATCTAGTCCAACCCCCTGCCATGAGCAGGGACATCTTCAACTAGATCAGGTTGCTCAGAGCCCCGTCCAGCCTGGCCTGGGATGTTTCCAGGGATGGGGCATGTCCCACCACTCTGGGCAACCCGGGTGAGCATCTCCCCACCCTCACCGTAAAAAATTTCTTCCTTCTGTGTAGTCTGAATCTCCCCTCTTTTCATTTCAAACCATTACCCCTTGTCCTATCACAAAAGGCCCTGCTAAAAATTTTGTCCCCGTCTTGTCTATAGTCCCCCTTTAAGTACTGAAAGGCCACAACAAGGTCCTCCTGGAGCCTTCTCTTCTCCAGGCTGAAACCAGGTCCCGAAACCTTATGCCCCTTGAGTGGGAATACAAGGAATAATCCTTGAAGCGGGTTCAGTCCAAGTTTTGGGGGACCTGAGCTGCTCTAAGCTCAGTCCAATCCTCTATATCATTATTCAAAGCCGCATGCTTCGTCCCTGCCTCTGAACCGGGCGCTGCTCGTGCCCCTGGGATGCTCTGGGGACCTCCGGGAGCTGTGGGTACCCGGTGGCTGTGCCAATGGGCAGCTCTGGGGCTCGGCAGCCCTGGAGGGGGGGGCGCTTCATAGAATCATAGGATTGTCTAGGTTGGAAGAGACCCTTGGGATCATCGAGTCCAACCATCTACCCTACTCTACAAAGTTCTCCCCTACACTATATCTCCCAACACCACATCTAAACGGCTCTTAAACACCTCCAGGGATGGTGACTCAACCCCCTCCCCGGGCAGCCTATTCCAATGCCCGACCACTCTTTCTGGGAAAAATTCTTTCCTAATGTTCAGTCTAAATCTACGCTGTTGGAGCTTGAAGTCATTCCCTCTTGCTCTGCCATTAATTACCTGTGAGAAGAGACCAGCACCAACCTCTCTACAGTGTCCTTTCAAATAGTTGTCAAGAGTGATGAGGTCTCCCCTCAACCTCCTCTTCCTCAAACTAAAGAGTCCCAGCTCCTTCGACCGCTCTTCATAGGATTTGTTTACTTCATATCTTCACGTGATTTGTTTCCTAGGCCCTTCACCGGCTTCGTTGCCCTCCTCTGCACTCGCTCCAGCACCTCCATATCTCTCTTGTATTGAGGTGCCCAAATCTGGACACAATACTTCGCGCTCCCCATAGAGGTTATTTGCAAAATCAAAACCCGTCGACGCCTCCCGCACCCCCAGCGCAAGGCGGGAGCCGTGGGGTGCTGGGCGCGCGCTGCCCCTTCCCTCTCCCCGTTTTCACCCCTCCCGTTCCTCCGAACTGCCCTGGCGAAGCTGGAGCTTTAAGAAGATGAAAGTGTTGGGAAAGCGGCGGCGGCGGAAAGCTGTTTATTTGCTCTGCGGGTGCACAAGGCCCTGGACACATGGAAAAGACTCTTTGATTAACGTCGGCTTCCTCTTGGCACTGTTTGACGGAACAAGGCTGAGACACTCCATTTCAGTGAGCCTGTGTCGCGCAATGTGTATTAGAGAGTCCTCAATTTCACACGTGCTTACTCCTGAGTGAGTTTCGCATAAAAGGATTAAGGAGAGAGGAAGTGCAGAGGAAATGGGATGTTAGACACCTTGTTAAACGGGCTGTCAGGGTTTCTGGAGCGTTCATTCTAACTCTATTCCACTCTGCATAGAGGGCAGGCCATTACCCGGGGATCACGGGGGCCTCTCCTGCGCCGCGAGTCGGGAATTACTTTTTAAAAGAAGAAAGCAAAAGCAGAGATGAAAATAGTGTTGTGATTGTCGTCGTCGTCGTTATTATTTTATTCTGGTTGATGTTTCTGCCCGGGGGGAATCTGGGACACGATTAGCGGGAGCCGCAGGTAGCCAACCTTTAGCTGCCCTTCCCCAATTAAGTTCAGTAACTGGAAGATTGGCTGGGAGCAGAGTGGGAGAGGAGAACCTGGGGGAAGGCTCGGAGGGGCGGGTGGGGAGAGGAGGAGCCGTGCAGGACGGCCGGGCGCTGTCCCAGGGGGAGCGGAGGGCACCGAGGCATCTCCTGTCCTGGGCCGTCCCCGCGCCGGCTGGGAAGCAGGGACCACAACTGCGCTCTGCGCTGGCGTCTCCGCTCGGAGATGCTCAGAAAGTTCCCGAATCGATGCTGAGCCTGAGGAGGTTTGCGAGGGAGGGAAGGTGTGACCGCAGCGGGGGTGTCCGTGCCGGCTCCGGTCCAGGCAGCCCTCGCGGGGATGCCGGGGGTGGGGGGTTCTGGCAGGTCCAGCAGCGCACCTCTCCGTTTTCTGCCTCTGGCCCCGACCTGCGCGGCCGAGACAAACACACCGTCGGCGCTGTTTGGCCCTGGGTTTCCCACGGGTTAAGTAAATGGGGTTTCCGAGCCAGGATCCTTTTCCCGGGGCGCACCTTGCCCGCCCAACCGTGCTGCGGGACTTTGCAGGGTGGATATCCGGGGAAGCGGGTGGCGGTATTCAAGTCAAGTTTATAAGTAACGCGGTTTCGCATCAGGTTGTTTCCTGTAAGTCAGATCCGTTTTAAGAGCAGTGATGAAACGGGGCTTCAGAATCCACTCTATGAGCATCCAAATTAAAAGCTAAATAGGATGTAGCTTTCAGTTTGGCTGTATCTTCATATGTCAACACTCATTATCCTCATATGTCACCGCTCCGCAGCCTTCCCCCTCCCGGAGCCTCGCGGGCCGCGGCTCTGCTCTCCGCTGTGTGCAGAGACGGCTTCTTCCCTCCGGCGTCCCGCTCGGCCGGGCTGCGCTGGCTGCTGCCCGCGTGGGCAGGACAGGCAGCGGTGTCTGCTCGGACACCGGCGCGGCCGAGCGTCCTCCTCCGGGCACCGGGTTCCCCCACTTCTGCCCTAAAGCAGCGCACCCCGAGCTCCGCACCGGTTAGCGAGGGGGAGGAACGTGCCGGTGGCTGAGCGAAGGGAGACTTCGGGGTCTTTCCCCCACCACCGACCTTGGGGAATTGTATTACCTTTCCCGTTAGCAGTCCTGGCAGGTCTGCAGAGGGGTGTTTGCGTTGAGGGCTGCAGGTTCTGGCATAAGAAGTCCCGTGTTGGTATAAAATAGAACCTCAGGTTGCATTTTGCGGGAATTACTGCCGGAGCATCATTAGGAGCAGTGCTGGTGCTGGGAGACGTGGTGGGGTCGTGGGCAGGAGACCCACACCTGTCACCTCTTTTTGTTCCATCCGTTTGCATTTGGGTTTTTATGGAAACCTCCAGGTTTTACAGTCATGAATAATTTGCCAACGTAGCCCAAGGGGCAGTAGCATCGCAGCAGCCATCACATGGCGGCGTGGAGGGAGCAGCCAGACGGCTCTCACCGACACTGCCCGGCAGGAGGGAGGTCCTGGTTCTCCATCCCATGGCTTTCTCCACCACACCATCCTCCTTCCCCACCACACCATCCTCCTTTCTTGCCCACCACACCGTCCTCCTTCCTTCCCCACGACACCATCCTCCTTCCCCACCACACCATCATCCTTCCTTCCCCACCACACCATCGTCCTTCCTTCCTCACCACACAGTCCTCCTTCCTTTCCCAGCACACCATCCTCCTTCCTTTCCCAGCACACCATCCTCCTTCCTTCCCCACCACACTGTCCTCCTTCCCCACCACACCATCTTCTTTCTCCACCACACCATCTTCTTTCCCCACCATACCATCCTCCTTCCCCACCACGTGGTCCTCCTTCCTTCCCCACCACACCATCCTCCTTCCCCACCACACCATCCTCCTTTCTTGCCCACCACACCATCTTCTTTCCCCACCACACTGTCCTCCTTCCTCACCAGAAGGTCCTCCTTCCCCACCACACTGTCATCCGTTCCCCCTGTTCCCAGCTCTCTGCAGCTCCAGGCGAGGCTTTATTTNGCTCACCAGAAGGTCCTCCTTCCCCACCACCCCCTGTTCCCAGCTCTCTGCAGCTCCAGGCGAGGCTTTATTTGGTAAGA
Source organism: Anarhynchus alexandrinus (assembly GCA_008711295.1). Lineage (NCBI taxonomy): Eukaryota > Metazoa > Chordata > Aves > Charadriiformes > Charadriidae > Anarhynchus > Anarhynchus alexandrinus. The sequence goes on from VUYV01000224.1 coordinate 442,381, forward strand.
GGAAGGGGAACAGTAACAGGGGGGATTTGGGGCAGCCCACGGGAGCTCTGAGCTGCCAGCGACTTTGGAGAGGGGCAGGGATTTCACTCATTCCACACAGGTTCAGGAATAAGATATTTGGATAATAGGTGATGTCATGTACAGCATGTCAATGCAGTAGAAGGGGTAAAAACCCAAACTGTCCCCCAAACCGCCGTGCCAGCGGGGAGAGGGGGCAATTCGGGTGGTGGGACCCCCTCGGGGCAGCGCTCGGGGTCTCCTCCAGCATCCCAGCGCTGCTCCCCACTGCCGCTCCCCGACAAAGAACCGGGTCAGCCTCCAGCCTGGGGGGAAAAACGGAGACTCTGGGTAAAATTATCATCGCTGACTTAAAACCGGGAGTGGGGAAGAAGCAAGTTTAGCCATAAATAATCCCACACCTGGCCTTTTAATTCAGTTATCTCCTGGTCGGGAAAGTCGGATCTGCCGCGTGCTGTGGTGGTGCCAAGTTAATTACTCGAAAATGAGCGCCTGGGGTTGGACCAAGAATTTCTCATCAGCATTCAGCACCAGTGCCATGGCGTGAAGGAGAGCCCGGCGCATGCTCGCGGCAGCGGCTGCCTGGCAGGAGGAGGAAAGGGATGGAGAACGGGGCACCAGTGGGTTTGCTCTTCTTTTGAAGGGGCTGGGGCCTGGTTTAATTGAAAAAGTGCCGAACATGGCCGATGCCGGGTTCATCATGCGCAGGCTGCGTGGGGGTAACTAAGGCTCCTCTCCGGGTGCAGAGCCGGAGGGTTTCGGGGTCAGCGGAGCGGGGCGCCTGGCTGACCACACGCCGAGGCAGAGGGGTGCTGCGGCCACGGGTGGCAGCGTCCCAAAAAGTAAGGAAGGGGAGGGGGTCCAAACCGCCCAGCTGAGCTGCCGCTTCTGCTCTCGCCTCCCCCCTCTCAGCAGCAGCCGGGTTTTGAAATTCCGCTCCTGGGTGCCTTTCAGAGGGAAGTTTTGCGGTGGGTTTGGGATTTGTTAACCCCGCGGAGCGGCCGGGATGCTGCCGGAGCGGCGACGTCCAGCCCTGCCCTCCTTCGCCCCGACGGCGGGAGCGTCCGTGCGCCCGCGGCCCCGAGCCCGCGGCGGGACCCCCGGCATCGCCCTCCCCCTTCCCACCCCGCCAGCGCTCGCCGGCTGAATACAAATGCGGATATTACGGGGGGGGAGAGCGGGAGGCGAGGAGGTGCAGCTCCAATACTAAATAGCTGGGCCCTTTAAGCCGTTTGGCCAGACCTTATCGTTAAAAAGGAGGGGGGAAAAAAATAGTCTCTATAGGATTCTTTGAGTCATTGCTTCTTATGTGTAAACAGAGGGCGGCAGCTTACATAGCAAACTCAGCCTGGAATAGCTTGAGGTGATTAACAGTTGTTTGATTCCTCGAAGATTTCCACATGCTTATGCCAATCCAACTGGGAAAGGCAGAATAAATATTTTGAAATATGCCCCTTCTTTTGTAAATTAGGCATGATGAGTGCCGCTCAGCCGGTTAGCTCTGAGGCACACAATTGGTTTTGTTCGGCAAACAGCAGCAGAAGGGCAGCGCTCCTCCGCGCCGGGAGCGGACTGCGGCCGAGACGGGGCCGGAGGGTGACAGTGCCTCCACAGCCCCCCGACAGGGCTGGAGGGTGATGGTGCCTCAGCAGCCCCCCAATGGGGCCGGAGGGTGATGGTGCCTCAGCAGCCCCCCGACGGGGCCGGAGGGTGATGGACGGTGCCTTGGCAGCCCCCCGATGGGGCTGGAGGGTGATGGTACCTCGGCAGCCCCCAATGGGGCCGGAGGGTGACAGTGCCTCTGCAGCCCCCTGATGGGGCCAGAGGGTGATGGTGCCTCGACAGCCCCCCAACAGGGCTGGAGGGTGACGGTACCTTGGCAGCCCCCCGACGGGGCCGGAGGGTGATGGTGCCTCTGCAGCCCCCTGATGGGGCCGGAGGGTGACGGTACCTCCGCAGCCCCCCGACGGGGCCAGAGGGTGACGGTGCCTCCGCAGTCCCCCGGTGGGGCCAGAGGGTGATGGTGCCTCGACAGCCCCCCAACAGGGCTGGAGGGTGACGGTACCTTGGCAGCCCCCCGACGGGGCCGGAGGGTGATGGTGCCTCTGCAGCCCCCAACGGGGCCAGAGGGTGATGGTACCTCGGCAGCCCCCCAATGGAGCTGGAGGGTGATGGTGCCTCCGCAGCCCCCCGACGGGGCCGGAGGGTGACAGTGCCTCCGCAGCCCCCCGCACCGGGCTCTCTGCCAGCAACGCTCCTCCATGCCCCGGTGTTTATACCCCAATTTACTGGAGGCGAAGCGGCAGATGAAGCGATGCGGCAGCATCCTGCTTCCCACCTTAATTCCCCCAATTTCCTCTCCCTTAGATTATTTGGGTGCCAGCCTTGCTAGGCAGTGTTAATGTATAAATTGCAACACGTTTCGCCTCCACCCGATAAACCACGGGTAAGCCGGTACCAATTTAACCCCTCGTGCGACAGCGGGGCTAAAGGGGATGGCTGGATCCCGCAAACGGCTGCTGGCTGCCCCATCCCCGCAGCGACGCGCCGTGGCTTGGTCACCGGGAAGGGCTGTGCTGCTTAAAGGGGGCTCTGGGGCTGTTTGGGTTTTTTTCTTTAAAACGAATTGTGGCATCCATAGTTGGGTTTTCCCTTTGTTTATTCACACGCGATAGGGCAGTAAACCAAAGAAATATTGAATCACTTGAACCACAGAGGGTCTGCTTAGCAGTCGCCCTGTTCATTCCCATTACGGGCAAGGGGAAGAATATCTCAGATTTAGTCCCAGTTTTATAACAACACTTCCCAACCCACCTGGGGACCACAAAAGTGCTTTACATGCATTAATGAAACAAACAGTGCCACCTCCAACGGGACAGTTAGGTTTTATCTCCCCTTTGCGCGTGGTCAGACTGTGAATCGCCTCCCTCAATGTCACAGTTCGGATTTTATCCAGTGACCAGCACGTGTTGGTGTCTCAAATTTTAGGGATGTGCCCGAAAGAAACCTATTGCTTTGTTCACTTTCATTTTAAAAAAGACGAGATCTTTTCCTTTTCTACCTGGACAGGAGGTGCTGGCACAAAATGATTTGTCAGGGTTTTTCCTTGCCCAGAAGGTCTCCAGCAACACCAGTGCTGGAAACCAGCTGCTGTTACCCCCATCCCCTGTTTTTACCGCAGGCGGGAATCCTTGTTTTACCGCAATCTTCCTTCTCCCAACAACCGACCAGCTCGCAGTTTCCCCAGAATTGCACTTTCTTTGTAAAATCTACTTTAAAAAAAAAATCTCAGAACTTGCGGACCATACGGTAGCAGAAATATTAAGGCTGAAGGGAAGTACTTTATTTGCCAGATAAATAGGCTTGGTGACACTTTGGATATGTAGAAGGTGGTGAATAATTCCTTCTGCTTGGGCTATATATCCTTAGAGGACTCAATGAATTTTTCATTCTGGAAGATGTGTTCGGGTCATTAATTGCAGTTTGCCACAGGTCTGTTCCACTTTTGTCTGGGTAAAGCCTATCTCCTTCGACATACAACTCATTTACCCTTTGTAATCTATGTAACATTTGCATTGTAAATTGGTTAGCTTAACTTCATACACGGGGAACCTTAGTAAACCTTTGGAAAGGATATTACGTGGTGCTGTTAAAGGAGACGGGGCCTTTTCCTATGGCACCCGTCTGCGCCGGGCTGGGCAGCGTGGCCGGGGGCTCGGGATCCCCCGTCACCGCCGGCTCAGGTCTCCAGCAGCATCTCAGCCCCCCCAACACTGCCTCCGGCCTCGCTGCTCCCCTCCGAGCAGGTTTGGGGGCACGTGTGGTGGTTTCCAGCAAGGCGGAAAGCTGCTGCCCTTGGCGCTGGGGCAGGGAAGGGGCTGTGGTTTGGCTTTGCCGGTGTGGCCCCCAGCGGAGCTGGAAAAGTGAGCAGAGAGGGCTTTAGTGGAGGGTTGGGGTCTTGTGGGGTCCCGGTTCCTCTCCTCGCCCCGGCCAGAACAAGCCGAAGCCCCGTGCTCAGGCACACAGCGGAGTTCCTCGCCGCCGTGGAGGCGCATCGGGTTCTCCTCCCGATCGCCGGCGGTGCAGCCCCGGCTCTGCTCACGGCTCCTGATGGAGTTGGGTTTGAGAGGCGGTGGCTGGGAATTGTCTTCTCGGCCCCTGCAAAGTCGGCGCCCGCGGGCAGCGCCGCGGCTCGGGGCTCTCGCGCCGGGGGCCGTCTGTCGCGATGGCACCGTGCCCAGCCTGAAGTTTCGCTGGAGCTCTGCCCGAGGCCGCAGGTGCCAAGAAACGATGGTTCGCGAGAAGCGGGATGCACACACGCATCACCCCCTCCTCCATGCCATCGCAGCTCCCAGGGAAGGAGTCCCTCCTACCAGATTGCTCCCTGGACAGCCACCTACCACCGTGGGCACGATCCCTTCGCTGCCCCATCCAACCGCCTCCCATTCCAGCAGCCTCTCTTTGCACAGAATAAACCAAAATCATAGAGTCATAGAATCATAGAATGGTTTAGGTTGGAAGGGACCTCGAAGATCATCGAGTTCCAACCCCCCTGCCATAGGCAGGGACACCTCCCACCACACCAGGCTGCCCAAGGCCACGTCCAGCCTGGCCTTGAACACCTCCAGGGACGGGGCCTCAACAACCTCTCTGGGCAACCTGTGCCAGTGCCTCACCACCCTCACAGTGAAAAACTTCTTCCTCATGTTCAATCTAAACCTGCCCTCTTCCGGTTTGAAGCCATTCCCCCTCGTCCTATCACTCCATGCCCCAGTAAAAAGTCCCTCCCCAGCTCTCCTGTAGCTCCTTTAGGGACTGGAAGGCCGCAATAAGGTCTCCCCGGAGCCTTCTCTTCTCCAGGCTGAACAGCCCCAACTCTTTCAGCCTCTCCTCGTAGGAGAGGTGCTCCAGCCCTCGGATCATCCTCGTGGCTCTCCTCTGGACACGCTCCAGCAGGTCCATGTCCTTCTTCTGTTGGGGACTCCAGAGCTGGATGCAGTACTCCAGGTGGGGTCTCACCAGAGTGGAGTAGAGGGGCAGAATCCCCCCCTCGCCCTGCTGGCCACACTTCTGCTGATGCAGCCCAGGATGCGGTCGGCCTTCTGGGCTGTGATCGCACATTGCCGGCTCAAATAAAATAATTTAAGCCGCTCTGGTGCTGAGTACTATGAGTTCCTCAGAGTGAGTAACAGCTCTGGGGTTCCTACAAGCGGCGCAGAGAGGAGCAAGACACAATAAGTATAAATTGAGTGAACTCCAGAGATTGGAATCAGAGCTGTGAAATATTGCTTCGGGCCCGAGAAGTGCATTCAACCCATTTTCAGAGCCGCCCGAGGGAGTCGGGGGGAGACTGGCAGACGACAGCGCGCCGGAGTCGGGAGCGGCGTGAGTACAACCTGCCGTCCCAGTACTTCTGGCCTCGTTGGAGTCGGGAAATTTCTGAAAGTTTTGGGTTTTTTGTGATGTTTTCTGCCCCACTTTTTGAACTGAAGCAGTCTGGAGGAATTCAGCCGGGCGTTTGAAATCTTTCCCTAGCAAGAGGAGAGCGGCAGCAGGGCGGTGTGTTCGACCCTCAGTCCGTACGGCAGCGGGACCGCGGACCCCCGACCCGCTGGTCCCTCGTGGCCACGTGGCGTCCCCGAGGAGCGATGGCTGCGTGCGGCGGGGCTCGGTGCCGCTGGCACTGCTCGAAGCAAGCTCTGCCGCCCCGGCGAGCCTTCCTCTCCTCGATTCCCGAAATGATCCATCTGGGTAAAAAAGCTGCAGAGAAAAGGCGCTGGACGCGGCGTGTTAACTGCGGTGGCCGGTGACTCGGTGCTGCCGCAGCGGGAGATGCCCCCGCCTATTTACCCACAGCACAATGACCCATTTGTATATTTTTAATAGAAAAAGTCGTGTGAGAATTAGCACAGCCTCACACTCCTGTGGCAATCAGCACCTCTGCCTTCCGGGGGGGCTTCCCTGAGCACGGCGGTGTTTTAATCTCCTCGGTAGGAGAAGATAAAAGAATGGAGGAGCTGATCCGATAGACCCGGGGATAATGGCGTGCATTCTCTGCCTTCAGATAACAGCTCGGTGCGTAAAGAAAATAATCTATGCAGGAGGAGGCGTTGCGTACCCAGGACTGGAGGCGTATCAGGTGTAATTCCCCGGAGTCTGCCGGTCCCGTGGGCTCGTCCCGGGCAGCTCCTGCCTTTCTCGCTGGTGATTTTTGGCTCTGCGAGGTCCCTCCTCGCCCTTCCCCGGCGGCGAGGGCTCCTCTCTGTCAGCCTGGACAGGAGGAGAGCCGGCAACTCCCAAACTCCCTTCGCTGGTGAACTTGCCCGGTTCCAAAGGTGCTGAGGCTCGGCCTTGCCCCAGCGCTGCCGTCCCCTGCCCGAGGCAGCCTGCCGGTGCTCCTGCTCCCGCGGGAATCCATGGGCATCTCTGAAACGGTGACTCCATCACCCGGCGCCGCAGTCACTCCCTGTTTCTCCCATGGGCAGCCCCGGGGAGGGAAGACAGCCGGGAGCCTGGGCTTTCATAAACTCCCCGCCCTGGGTCGAAGGACGGGTTTGCCATCCGCAGGGAAGCACAGCCAGCTTTTAAGCTGGGATTGTGAAATGCCAGGTCCCGCCGTCCATTCCTGGTCCTCGGAGCGAGCCAGGATGCAGACAGCATCCTTTCCCTGCCCACATCCTCTCCCCTCGCACCGAGCGTGCGTTAAGTAGGTTTAAATGGTACTCCCATCCCGCAGCCGGTCAAACCAGAGCTGCTTTGTGTGCACCCTCCCCATCCCGGGGAAGCGAACGCGTCCCCGCTTCGTGCTCCGAGGAGCCGCAGGGGAAGAGGCCGGGGCTGTCGCAACTCTCCCCTCTCCTCCTCCCGCCTTCTCCCTCTCCCTCAGCGCGACCCGCGCGGGCTGCGAGCGCGAGGCGACAGCCTGAACCCCGCTCCGCTCCGCGCCGCGCGGGCCGTACGTCAGTTTAAATGAGTCTCGCAGCTCCCACACCTAAAATCTTTGAAATATGCGGCAAAAAGGAAACTTAATGAGTATCAGGGCAAATCCTAGGAGAGCTGTAATATTCTCAGTGTGTACAAATCACTGTTTAGGGCGTCTCAGCCTGAAAGTCCTTTTTCACCTATATCACTGCAGAAGACGCAGCCGCCACGCGCCCGGCTGGTGCTGGACATGGACTCGGTTCCTGCCTGTAAACACGTGGGGAAAAGGGAGGATTTATAACACCAAAAATCTCCTAAATAGCTTTTTTAAGTTCCTTTTCTTGACACAAACCTATGAGCGTACCAAGACTGTGGATGGCAGGGCAGCTCCCTTTGTTGCTTTAAATCTCTTACCGCCACACAAACCCGCGGTGGAACAGGAACCCTATCGCTCCGCCCCAAATCTGAATTCAAACCCGGTAAAAGCATTGTACTGTGATTTCTAAACACTGATGTGAAACAGCCGGTGACGTGGTTTGGCATCTAAATCATTACCGTCCCTGGCAGAGATGCGCAAATCACATCTCAACAAAAAATCGAAGAATTAATTTTTTTGTGGAGCCCTTTTCCACTCGGTAATAAAGTTTTACTAAAACGCATCGATCCCTTTCACCCAGGGATCCCAAAGCTCTACGTAAATACGGGTCGGGCCTCTGCGATCGCCGCAGTCCCCTGCAAACCGGGGCACAGGCGTGGGAAGCGCCCGGTCCCCAGACCAGGCGGCGAGTCGGGGCGAAGCCGGGGTCGGGCGGCTCCAGCTCTCCACCGACAGCTTCGGGACGTGCGCTGCAGCCCGCGTCGGTGGCAAAGACCATGTTCCTGTGCTGCTTTTGTTATTCCTGATAATGCTGGAGACGATAAACCTCCCAGGATCTGCCCTGGACCCCTCTGGAGTTGTGCAGCAGGCAGCACGATCCCAACCCTCATCTCTTGGTGCCATAAAATCTGTATTTACAGTGAAGAATCATAGAATGGTTTAGGTTGGAAAGGACCTCGAAGATCATCGAGTTCCAACCCCCCTGCCATAGGCAGGGACACCTCCCACCAGCCCAGGTTGCCCAAGGCCACGTCCAGCCTGGCCTTGAACACCTCCAGGGTTGGGGCCTCAACAACCTCGAATATAATAATATCTTAAATTATCACTAGCCCATCTAATTAGAGTTCAGGCGCCTCGGTAAGCGAAGAACAGAAGCTTTTATGTGTGGATGTGTTTGGCTCGGAGGGTTATCGGTGTTTCGGAGCTGTGTCTCTGCCTTCCCCCTTTGCTGCCCACCAGACGAGGCGCATCTGTCGGGTCTGTTATGGGATAGGGGTGGGAACGGG
>VUYV01000224.1:451607-469107 GCA_008711295.1 Anarhynchus alexandrinus
TCAGTTTAAATGAGTTTCGCAGCTCCCACACCTAAAATCTTTGAAATATGCGGCAAAAAGGAAACTTAATGAGTATCAGGGCAAATCCTAGGAGAGCTGTAATATTCTCAGTGTGTACAAATCACTGTTTAGGGCGTCTCAGCCTGAAAGTCCTTTTTCACCTATATCACTGCAGAAGACGCAGCCGCCACGCGCCCGGCTGGTGCTGGACATGGACTCGGTTCCTGCCTGTAAACACGTGGGGAAAAGGGAGGATTTATAACACCAAAAATCTCCTAAATAGCTTTTTTAAGTTCCTTTTCTTGACACAAACCTATGAGCGTACCAAGATTGTGGATGGCAGGGCAGCTCCCTTTGTTGCTTTAAATCTCTTACCGCCACACAAACCCGCGGTGGAACAGGAACCGTATCACTCCACCCCAAATCTGAATTCAAACCTGGTAAAAGCATTGTACTGTGATTTCTAAACACTGATGTGAAACAGCCGGTGACGTGGTTTGGCGTCTAAATCACTACCACCCCTGGCAGAGATGTGCAAATCACATCTTAACAAAAAATCAAAGAATTAATTTTTTTGTGGAGCCCTTTTCCACTCGGTAATAAAGTTTTACTAAAACGCATCGATCAGCACTTCCACCCAGGGATCCCAAAGCTCTACGTAAATACGGGTCGGGCCTCTGCGATCGCCGCAGTCCCCTGCAAACCGGGGCACAGGCGTGGGAAGCGCCCGGTCCCCAGACCAGGCGGCGAGTCGGGGCGAAGCCGGGGTCGGGCGGCTCCAGCTCTCCACCAACAGCTTCGGGACGTGCGCTGCAGCCCACATCGGTGGCAAAGACCATGTTCCTGTGCTGCTTTTGTTATTCCTGTTAATGCTGGAGACGATAAACCTCCCAGGATCTGCCCTGGACCCCTCTGGAGTTGTGCAGCAGGCAGCACAATCCCAACCCTCATCTCTTGGTGCCATAAAATCTGTATTTACAGTGAAGAATCATAGAATGGTTTAGGTTGGAAAGGACCTCGAAGATCATCGAGTTCCAACCCCCCTGCCATAGGCAGGGACACCTCCCACCAGCCCAGGTTGCCCAAGGCCACGTCCAGCCTGGCCTTGAACACCTCCAGGGTTGGGGCCTCAACAACCTCGAATATAATAATATCTTAAATTATCACTAGCCCATCTAATTAGAGTTCAGGCGCCTCGGTAAGCGAAGAACAGAAGCTTTTATGTGTGGATGTGTTTGGCTCGGAGGGTTATCGGTGTTTCGGAGCTGTGTCTCTGCCTTCCCCCTTTGCTGCCCACCAGACGAGGCGCATCTGTCGGGTCTGTTATGGGATAGGGGTGGGAACGGGTATCTGGAAGGTGGCGAGGAGGGGAGAATGTGTGTTAAGTGGTACCTTTTGCTGAATAAATCAGCGAGGTCGCCAGCAGCCTGCCGCCGTAAATATGCATGTTAAATCAAACCAGGTCTGCAGCAATAGTAAAGATTTAATAGTAGGGGTTTGTTTTCTCCCTACCATAAACACGGAGATGTGAGCGCTTCGTGGTGAGAACATCTGTGGACTGGGCAGGAGGTGTCAGAAGCTGGATCTAACATGCAAGGCTTCTCTTCTGTGGCCAATTAAACAAATTGCAGCAAAACAGCATTTTATTAGTATTTGCCCATAGCAGTCGCCTGCTGCAATAAATTTCCTTCAGGCACACTCGAGAAAGGGGAGGAAAAAATTGGCACGTTAACTAGTGAATGGTGGAGAGAGCACACCGCGGCGTAGCCTCTGGGGCTACTGAATACCGAAGTGCCTGTCTCCAAAACCAACCGCTCTGCTTTATCATAAACACGGTGAGTTATGAGATGCCGCACGGCGTACCGTGCGCAAATAATAATAACGAGGAGGAGGCGGGAGGGAAGGATGCTTTCCCAAAGCAGTGGGACGTACAGGAGGAATGATGACAAAACTTATCCCGGTGCCTCTCCTCTCCCCTTCTGTTTAATTAAAACTTAAATTCTTTAAGAAGTCGTCCCTGCCCATTTACCCTGAGCCTATCCTGTCCTCGTATTCCCACGTGCTTCTGCTTTTAAGCACAAGTTTAGTCTCTTTTACATTTCTTTTTCCTATTATTGCTTTTAAGGGGGAACTTGTATTTCTTTTTCTCCCCGCAAATGGGGGCTGCAAAGTCAGCCAGGTCCATCCCCAGCGTCACTTTGGTGGCATTCCCTGGGATTTCTCAGGTCGGAATATGCCAACGCGTTTCTTGGCTGCCTGGCACGGTTACGGACGGGGCTGATATTTGTCAACGTGGTACAGCCGAGACGCCTTTTGTATCTTATATTTTTTGGATGATGGAGAGCTCAAATGGGAGATAGATTTTTTTTTCTTCTTCTTTTCCCCTTTTCCTTTTCTTTCTTTCCCTTTTCTGTTCTCTTTCCTGGGCCAAAGCATCACCATCCAGTTGATCGATACCCCATTCCCGCTGATTACCAGCTCTCTAATATCTCACGCACACCAAGCGAGGAAGCGCTTCAGATCAAACTGTCCTCTCTAGAGAGGTCCTGGGACAACAGCAAGTACCAATAAATACCCCACATCGCCCAGGTTACAGCAAACAGATGGTGTTCGTGCTACACAAATACTCTCTGCCGGCGAAGTGCTACAAGAAATGACCTATTTGTTGCTCGGTTATCTCCATATTTTATGTCGGAAGCACCATTCATATCTAAGTAGTGTCAGCGTTATCCTGGGAATTCCTCATTTTCCGACGCGGTTATCGACAGCTCCCCCTTCCCGGCAGCCTCCTGTTGCTGTTTGCTCTCCCCCCTCGAGCTTTGCAGCATGATCAGGTAAAGAGATAAATAACTCTAACTGCACTCCTGATTGATAGCAAATTAATGTTCCACAATTACCTCCTTTAAAATGTGCCGTTTAAGACTGCCTAAAAATGTTTTTTCCCCCTTTTTTTTTTAACTTTTCTTCAAGAACAACAAAATCAAGGCAGCAGATTATTACTGGACATTAATTATCTATCTTTAATGAAGTAGCTGACCAGATTGGCTGTTGATGGATTACACCTATGAAATTGTATTGCCGTTGATACAGAGGATATGTTTAGATGGCATCAGCCTTTTGACTTAAGCATGGATTTGATTTATACTTCATTAACATAATTCCTAACACACTGCTTCTTTGAAAAAGAAAATTAGTGTCTAACCAGGAGCTAACAAGTTTAATGGCTTGCTGGAAGGAAAACATAACCATTGACTGTGAATAAGCAACTAGGGGCATTAATGTTGTTTGTTGTTGTTGCTCTTGTTTTTATGGATCTATATTTATATGGAAAAGTTAATATAGTGCTGCTGTGGGTAGACGGGTACGGGTGGAAATCCTTTGCTATAAAAACCTACATCTAACTTTGCATCGGGCGGTTCCTTCATCATTTGGGGGTGCGGGTGTCGGCGTCGGCTGCTCTGCGGGCTGCGGGGAGCCGGAGAGGCGCGTGCGGCAGTCGGGCTGACGCCGGCACTCCCGAACACCGGCGTTCCCCGGCTCTTTTCTTATTAAACGCCAAGCGCGGTGACCTGTTAGCGACACCAAGCCGTGCCAGGTTTCCTCCGGCACCTTACATGGCTGGATCCCAAACAGAAATCACCGCTTCTACTGTCCTCCCTCTGCTCAGGAGGGACCGTGACAAAACAGCCTTCCCAGGGCTTCCCAGTAAGCCAGTGGTGACGACTGGGGCTCGAGGCCACATCCAGTGCTCTCGGACTTAGATGTGGGTAAGCGTGTCTGGAGGCAGCTGGCACAAAAGCAATACAAAGCACGCCGAGATGGATGCGTTGGGCTTCCAGACACGATTCTCATTTATTTCCATTTTGCAAATACTGGGTTTACTGATGATTGCCTGCTAAAGTTTTCTATCAAAGAAGGCTTAGCTAAATAGCTGGCAAGCCTCTTTTCTTCTCTTCTCTCAAAAAAATGAATAGCCCTTTTTTGTTCTTTAAATTATACCGTGTTAGCAGATAAACAAGGCAAAAAATCAAAGTAGTCCAAGAGATGCAGGTGGGTACGCGAGCGAAACGAGCTCAGCTAGTGCGAACGCGCCCACAGAGGAATGAGAAATTGCAATATCGGGATGGAGCGGGACAGAGAGGGAAGGGGAGGATGGCTGCCCCCCAGTGAAAAAGCCCAAATGGATTCGGGTGAGGGTCAGCCCTTTCTACAACCTTTGCTTTGCTCTCGTGTGCCCGCCGGTTCGCTGGCCGCTCTCTAGCGCGTGCGTTCGCTGATGTCCAGCAAGTCCCCCACGCACGGCATCGCTTGAGGCTCTCTCTGTGTCGCTGAATTAATATCTGCGGGCTCCAACGTTTGGCGTCTTCTCAAACGGATGATGGACCTCTGACTTGGCAGAGGTTTCTGGTAACAGTTTTAGACATGAGGTCCCGTTTGGCGCAGCGCTTGCCTTGTCCCCGTCTCTTCCAGGCGTGAAAAAGCTGCTAGAATCCTCATGAGCTCCGTGCTTTAAAAAGTTCATGTTTTTTTTCTGTTTGTGGGTCATATTTTAGGGTTTTCTATTTTGTTTTGTACCTGCCTGATCCGGAGGCCGTGCCACACCGCGGCTCTCGCTCCGGAGCCCCGTTCCACTCCCTGCCTGTGTCTGGCGGGTCCTCCTCCTGTTTGGCATCTTGACACCTTGGGCTTTGATTAATGAGGTGCTCTTCCCTGCGCTATACGAATCCCCGTTAGATTTGGTGCTTATTAATTACAGCACAGCACCGTCAGCACATTTAGAATTGGGGTCCCTGCTTTTCTAATTCCCTTCTTCTTTCATGTTGCTTTTTTCCCCTGGTTTCCTATCGCCCGTGTCTCCTCCTCCTCCTCGGGGTCACTGATGGATGAGGTTTCAGCAGCGGTGGATACCACGCTGGCTGAGCCGAAGGTCAGTGCTGGTAATGGCTCCGGAGAAAGCAGCTGTGCAGCAGTCCCCCCCTCGGCGGTGCCCGCATCCCCCCGCGGCGGCCGCTTCTCGCCCGGAGCGGCTCCTTCACCCAAGCCCGGGGTTTTTCCACTGCCGCCTCCTGCATCCCTCCTTGATTTCGTTGAAGGGCTCCAACCTTTCAGACTCGCTGTGTCCTCCAAGTTAAAAGAAATAATCAGGTACTTGCTGAATGCAGAGCCCTGGGTGTGTTTTCAGGGTTGTCTTCCACGTCTAGTTGCCCCGCTGTTGTCACCGCTCCTCTTACCGTCATCGCTGGTAGTTGGGTTTGAGTCGGGACAGTGCCCGATTTGTATTGCTCTGTGTTGTGTAAGTGTGCAAATGTCTCAGCTGAGACGTTTGGGAGCTCCGTCACCCTCAGCGTCACACGCACACGGAGCGTGGGGACGGTGCCAGGTCACGCTAAGGAGATGAGACGCTGCTCTGGACCGGCTTGCCCTCCCCCTGAAATACAGCAGACCTTCTCTCTTTCTATTCCTACACCTATTGATTAAAAAAAACCCTTATCACTCGGGTGGGAAAAAGTGAGGACCTGCCCACAGCTACCAAAATGCAAGCAGCGGTACCTGGCACTTGGGGCACTTGTTTCGTGTGCCGGGCACAGAAGAGGACAGCTAACGAAGGATGCGGTTTGGCCAGAGAAGCGATTTAGCGAAGGCTGCGTGCAAGCTCCAGCCTCGTCGGTTCCCAGTTCGGATGCAGCCCTCACTGGTAATTCGGGGCGGTCGCACCCAAGCGATGGGGTCACCTTCCTCGCAAGCGTTGGGGTGGGGGGTTTTGGCACCAGACGGAGTGCCGTCCCCAGCGGCAAGCCGAGCGCTCTGTGGTTCACTTTCGGTAGCCTGCGGCTTCACCTCTCACAAAACAACACGGGAATTGATAATAAACGAACGCGCTCATCTCTGCCTGAAGTCACTTCCCCGATAAACACCCCGGCAGGGAGAGGGCAGGCACGATAACAAAGCACACAGCAGCATCCCCCTTAATCTGGTTTTAAAACTTTTCTCTGATAACGGGATTGCTATTTTATTACCAGTCACTGTTTAGCTCTTTTACATGACCGAAGTAAACACCACAGTAATTTATACTGTCCTCCCAGATCAGCTTCGCCCTCTTTTACATCTTGCCTTGCAAATAATAAGGCGGCCCACAAAGCCATTTGTTTCCTAATGACAGGGGTTTCCATAGTGAGCAGATTAAGGAGGAGGAGATTAGAAGATTATACACCAGGCAGGATTCACAGGTTCACAGGTTTATGGGGCTTTGGAGATCCGACGATTAATGCATTTCATAAATGAAACTTTCTTTAACGACAGGTAGGACGGGGGGAACTGCGTGCTGTTGGCTTTTAATTGGCAGAATTTATTTAGCAATTTTCATTGGTGACGCTTACAGCGCTCGGAAAGGTGTGTACGATTAGCGGGTCCTGCTGCTCCGCTGTTGGTAAGGGTCGGTAGACCGACTCCACCAAAGTTGCCGCAGATGAACGCCGGTAGCGGCACCGCGACCCGTCTGCCCCGGCAGAGCCCCGCACCCCTCCTGCGGAGAGCCCGAGCTGCGGCCGGGGGGGTGGGGTGGCATTCGCTGATTTTGGTCTTCGATGGAGGAAGGAGCAAAACCGCTTTGCCGTCGGGGCCGCGTGTGCCAGACGTACTGCTGTTATTTGTTGTGGCCCTGTGACGGCAGCCCAACATCTTTGCGCTGCGCAGGGTGTGCCACGGGAGTCCTCCTCGCATGGTGAGGTACAGCACGGGGGAGCCAGAGACAATGTCCAGGACACGCGTTGTCAAGCGCCAAATAGCTTCAGTGGAAGGACGAGGAGACTCAGGAAACCTGAAATCCACATAAGCCCTATGGAGAAGGACGTAACTGCTAAAGCTCCGCAGGGTCAATGCTGCAACGTGTCGGTGTCCTGGACAAGAGGGATGCGGCGAGCCAAGGAGAGCTCGGGGTGGGGGAGGGGGTTTGGTTTGGATTCCCCCCACAGAATCCCAGGTTTGCATCAGAAAGCTGAAAAAACGAAACCTGAGAAGCGGTGGGAGGGACCCAAAATATCTTTTATCCCCTTTGGCCAAAAGAAGCTGAAAAGGAAAAAAAATTGGGAAAGAAACTGTGACAGTGTTCTTCTCTTTAATTTTCTGATGAGAAATCAAAACAGCAGGAAAAGAAGCAGCACTCGCTTTCATTTTGTTGGAAACCCAATTTTCCACGAAAAGTAGGTTTCAATGGAAAATTTCCACCTCTCCCCTCTCCCGTGTGTATTGTTTTAATGCTGGCCGCCTTCTCCCCGGCAAAGCCCGCGAGAGTTGTCTTGCTCGAAGGGACACCTCGGAGCTGGCGGAGGAGGATGCAAAGAGCCCTTTCAAACGACCCAAAAGGACAATTCATGATTAGGTGCCTGAAACGGGCTGCGGAGACTTCGGTTTCGGGCACGCTGCCCTACATGCCAATGAGGCCAAGAGCTTGCCTTGGTTTCTCGGTGGTGTCTGCGCTGCGGGGTGAGCAGCTCCTTGCCGGTGCGCTCGCCCTGCGCCGGGGGCAGTGTCCTGACCTCGCCGGGGCTGAGGGAGAGCTGAGGCTCGGGGAAATCGCGGACTCGCTGGGTGTCAGCCCAACTCTGCCTTCTGGAGTAGCACCCAAACCCCTCTTCCTCCCATCATCACCAGTGAAACACGTGGGGAAGGGCTCGGGGCAGCTCTGAGGGGGTCAGGAGACCATCTCCTTGCTAGGGTTGACTGCTCTTCGTCCGGTCACCGGCACAGAGAAGCCGTGGGTTTAGCAACCGTTGTTGGAAACCCCCTTGCCCTCTCCCTGGAGGTGGTTCCTGCAGCTCCGTGCCTGCCCCTGCCAGCACGGGGACCTTCCCCGAGACCATCCATCTGGCTCCTTTGCTAAAGTCAGTTTCAATTGACTGTTTAAAATTAACAATAAGGGCTTAAAACAAGGCAGTCCGGGGCGTGCTGACATCCAGGCGTAGCTGGAGGGTGGTGGGAGCCCGCGGTCCCGCTTAGGGGTTTCGGCTCGTCCTTCCAAGACGACTCAATCAACTTTGGCTCCTCAAACAATACCCCTGGCCTGCCAAAAGAGACAATGCCGGCAGGACTTTTGAACCGAAGGGCTGGGGGAGCCCTGTCAGCCTGGATTACGGGAACGCTTAAGAGTTAATTAAATTACAATTTGCTATGCTGCCAGTTCACATGAAGCCGCAACATCTGTGGGTGGACGGAGGGACGGGTTGGAGCTGGGCGGGGAGATGCCGTCCTGCCTCTGGGGCTGCCCGTCTCCACCTGCTCTGCGGCAATGCGACGCTGCAGCCAAATAAAGAAGGCAAAAGATTCATGAAAAAAAAAAAAGAAAGCCTAATTTCTGATATAGTACCTATGGCTAGTGCCTGTGGTTCTCAAAATCTTCAAGTGGACGGGAGCTGAGTGGGATGCAGCTGTTCGCCCCGGGTCTCACATCTGGATAAAGCTCAGCAATGCCAACTTGAGGAATGAAAAAAAAAAACCATACTAGGAAAATAATAATTTTAGTGTCTTTCTGTGTTTGCTTTAAGCTATTGAGGCTCAGATTTTAAAACTTTCCTCCGTGACCGTTGGTTTTACACATAGATCAAACTTTCTTATTTTCCCCTGAATCCAGGAGCTGGAGCTTTCGGAGACCTGTTGGGAGGCTCTCGCGAGCTCTCCGCACGGCTCAGCTGCCGCAAGGGGAGATGGAGCCCCAGCAGCGGTTTGGAAGCCCGTGGGTGGGGGTTGTTTTGTCCCTGCATCCCTGGGTTTGGCCGCTTCGGAGTTAGAGGTCTCTGAGTCTGCAGGTCTTTCGAATCTGTCAACTGGTCTGTCTGTTTTTGTCTGTTTTCCCGTTTGCAGCCGAATTATTAAAGGCTGAAAGCAGGAGCTTCGCTCCAGACAAGTGCAGGCACATGCACACAACCTGAGGAGTAGCGGGCGAACACTTCTGCGGTAATAAGCTCCATGCTGTGCTCAAAAAGGGCACTTAATTTTTCATTCTTAAATGCTGTGATGTTCTTGTCTTCCGGCTTCACCAAAACTCCTCCATGGAGATGGATGGGCCATGCAGAACACAGTTATCAGAAAGATTAAGCCAGGACTTGTCATTTTTTTATATCAGCGAGCAGTCAGGTTGACGAGTGATGTCCTCTTAGCTCCTGGGATGCGTCCGGCACCTTTAGTGCCAGTAGTAAAAAGGACTATAAAAAATACCATAGAAGAAAGGGTAATGATGAAATTTAACTGCTCCCTAGCACACACCTGGGGTCTGGTAATCTGGAAATGGGGGGTTCAGGTGCTTCATCTTTTACTGCCTTGTCCTTGTCTGTAAGTTTAAGGTCCTTCCACTGAACCATAACATATTGTGGTCAATGCGAAGAGCTGGTCCTTGGCCCCGGCGCAGCCCGGGGAGACAGGCGGGGACGCTTCAGCGCAGGCGGGGGGACGCAGGCTGGAGGACGCGAGCGCTCGGCTTGCAGGGCTTCATCCCTCCGCTGCCACATCTTCACGGCACGCTTTCTGCCCTCTCGCTTGCTGCTTCTGCACGTTGGTGGCCAAGAAAGCCCAGTCAGCGGCAGCGGGTGCTGCCAGCTCCGGCCACGGAACGCCGCGGCGGCACAGGCACGCCGGTGGGTGAGTGCCTCTCACTGCCCGAGGAAGATTCTAGCGAAGGGCCGGGGCGATGGAGGCAACTCAACGCCTGTTGTACCTCACAAGTCAGCATTACTTTATTACGTTTCAGGATTGCGGCCCGTCCCTGCGTTATTAATCTAAGAAACAACTGATGCTAAATGATCGTGCTACATTAAATTTATAGACCCTTGCATATAGCTTCTATTGATCTTTTTTCCAGGCGTCATAAATATGTGATGGAGCGTATATGGCAACGCTTTCCCCACCACTCCATTAATGGTGGTTAAACTTTTCATCTCTGTGGCGGAAACGGGCAATGTGTCTCTGCGGGCAGGGATATCCTGGCCATATCATTTGTATTTTAATTACCAGTAGGTGGAGAAAGCTTCACCAGCGGAACAGGAGGGAAGAGCTATTGCGTTTCTTCTTTCCCTAAGTCGCCTCTTTCCCTCTTCCTCTCCCTGCCCGGGATCTCTCACTTTTCCCTACACACCTTCTGTCTCCCCGAAGCGATGTGTTGGTGCGTTTGCTCTTAACCCCGAGTGCCGTGTTCCCCATCCACCCCTTCTGCTTACAGCACCGGCAGCGTGTCAGAGCTGCGGGGAGGAAGGGGGGGGTGTCATTTACAGGAACCAAACGAGGTTTTGTCTTGGGTTCAGCAGAGCAGCTTAGGGATGCCCGGCCGCTTGCCACTACTGCCGAGTCTTTCCTATGGTCTCCGGCATTTGCCACGCTGCCGGGGCTCCATGCCGCGCGAAGGGGCATCGCCCCGCACACGCCGCCGAGTAGCCCAGGTGCTCCGGGACAGGGATGTCTCACTACCCCCAGCGTCCGGAGGAAATACCCAGACCCTCAGGTAGTGCTGTGAGACAAACAGGGAACAGAGATTTGCAAATCATCCTTCGGCGTAGCCTGAAACAACTTATATCCTAGAGCCATCTAGGGGCGAAATCCCGGCTTCATTAAGTCAAGGGGAGTTTTGCTGTTGGGTTCAGAGGGGTCAGGACTTGGGAAGGAGTGATGTTTTCACACTCAGACGACTTTGCGGTTCCCCCAAACCCACGCTGCAATGATTGGTATAATTAATAATTTGTCTGTTGGTACTCCTGTTCTCGCCGTGGCATCGGGGAGCGGTAGTGCTCGGAGCCAGGGCTTTGCCAGCTCTGCGCTGAACAAAGGCGGCGGAAAATCAGCTGAAAATCTCTTGGCTTTCTCGATTCTGCTGATAATTCACGATGTTTTTTTCAAGTGCAGATCAAGAAGTTGGTGCTTGAAAGAGCCTCACCAGGATGAGAGGTGCAAAGCCTGGAATCTGCATCTAAAAGAATGTGTAAAAGGTGTCTCTAATTAAGTTTAGAACCACGGGCGCTCCTTGAGCGAGCCCCGGAGGTAGTCCTTGCTGTGCCCGGGAGGGCGGGTGAGCGGCAGGGTCCGTGCCTGCCCCGCACCCCTGTGTTGCTGCCAGTCAGCGAGCTGCCCGGCCGCTCTCTCCTGCTTTCTCTACCACGTTGGCTCTCTTGCCTGCGAATGCATGGGCAGCCCGAGCTCAGAGGCTCTGCGGCGCCGTCTCAAAGCCGCGTCGCAATGCTCTGCGCCTCGGTTCCCCGTCCGCAGAATGGGGGTCGGTAATGCATCTGCAGAGGAGCTGGAGAACACTGGTGAGATGTCTCGGGACCTTTGGGCGGGAGGTGCCAACGGTGCGCCCAGCTATCCTTCTGACAATTAGTTCCACTTATGATGGGAGAGAGGGGATAACTCCTGAGCAGCACAATACCCTCCATCTAAATTATTCCTCCTCCTCCTCCACAAATGTCATAGCAGAGATTAGCCATCATGTGTCCTTAAGTATCCCATTTATCCCAAATGACTCTGAGCATGTTAACTGCATTTAGATTAAAATGAGCCTTTATACCCATAGCATCCTCCCAGTCTGGACCAGCCCCTCCACCGCCCCTCATTTCACTGGAGCAAAGGATGTGGGGACACCCGAGCTGTGGGACGGGGGATGCAATTTCATTCTCCCAGCTAAACATTTCTCTCCCTACTGTTTGAGGACAACTTTAATCCCTACAAAATTCTCTTAATTTTCATTTGCCAATCATGGATTCCTTTTCAATTAACCTCAAAAAGCACCAATTATAGAGAATAGTGCTGCAATCACATAAGAATAGGCTACACCAAAGCCTTTAGAAGTGTTTTAGCACCAAAAATTAATGATAAAGGTCAAAACCGGGTTGCAGGGCAGAGTTAGTGTTGAATGGGAAACCCCTGAATTAATGTAAGCACAAGTCCACAAAGTCTTCTGAAAATTTGGGGTAGATTTACTTAAGCTTCTAATTATACAGCCGAGTTTGTCTCGGCTACGTGTAAAGAGCTTCGGACGTGTTGGAGTCTCCCGTAGAAGGCAGGGGAGAAGTCTGGCTCTGCACGTCGAACCCCAGCGACTTTCTCTGCTTGGTAACTCCCTGCAGGTGGGATTTCTGGTTCTTAACTGGTCCCAGTCCGCTTCGGGTTAGGTGTGAACGTGGGTCCCAGGGCTGGTCGCGGGGGAGCAGATTTCAGAGGAGGGTGAGCAGGTTTTGCAGGCTCCAGCAAAGGATGCTCTGAGCACTCCTTGGGAAAACCAGTAACAGGGAAGCTCTGGGTTCTTCTGATACCCCGGACAGGCTTGTCGCTGGCGTGGGAATTTGTGAGCGGGTCCCGCACGGGGATGGGCTCTCCGGTATCACTTTCTGCCCGTGCTCCTCCCTTTTGGTGCTGTTCTGTGAGGTGAGGAGCTTTCTCCCGGCACTGCGGACTTGGGAGAGGCAGTACTGTCCCTGTGGGGGGGTTTGGTGGGACAGGAGAGTCACAAACCCCTTGGGATCCTCATCCTCGGCGGCGGGAGGACAGAGGCGATGGGAAAACCTGAGCTGGTTCTTGGGCTCTTGGAGCCACACAGTCAGAAGACCGGGCAGATGGCATTAACAGGCAGAATAAATCCCACAGGGCTCGGCAACACCGAATCGGTGAAGGGGACAGGCCCGGCTGTGTCCCCCGGAGCGGCTTTCAGCTCGAGCATCCTTCTCGGCACACAGCCGAGGCCACTGCACACACACACACACACACACACACTGCTCATCTGCTTTTATGAGGTGGGAGAAGATCTGTGGTGGTGCACATGTTTCAGGTGACGGATGGCTCCCTGTCCTGTGTAACTGATGGTGGGAATAACTTCGACTGCTTTCTCAACTCTATCGAGATGGGGATTTGGTGGTTGGGATGCAGTATAATGAAGGAGAGAAGGTGTTTCACGGTGGTGGTGCGAGCAGAGAGGCCGTGCGGGCTTTGGGAGAGGATGGGGTGGAGGTGGCCCCGCTGCTGGGATGGAGGAGCAAGGCCATGGGCTGCGGTAAGCTTGGAAAGCAACGGCCAGCGCTGTGGGCTTGGGAACGGCTGCACTGCCAGGGCAACTGGCGTCCCCCGTGCTCAAAATAGTCCTGCCTTGGGGAGGGCTGCCAGCCCTGAAAGGAAAACTTGAATTCCCACCACCCCGGTGGTACCACCCAACTTGCGTGTTGACCTAGATGGCAGCTGGGGACCACCCAACCTGGGGACCGCCGCCACGGCACGGGGTGGCTGCTGAAGGCCATCAAGCCTCGGGGAGCCCTCTCCCCACGTCCCCTCGCCCTTCCCCGCTCCCCGTCCCTCGCCGCCGCCCCAGCCGGAGGGAGCGGGACCGGTGACACCGCCGATGGAGGTGGCCCATGAGCTCTGGCGACGTCAATGCTCTGCTCGCCCGGCTGAGTCACCAGCACTTTAACAGCAAGTTAAAAAGAAACAGGTTAGCGTATCGTAACATGACAGAACTTTTAGAAGATTGGACTGCTTTTCTCCTCTCGTTAACGTCCCCCGGGGCCCGCGGTCTCTTTAGTACTAACACAGTAACGAAGGCCACAGCCTATTAATTGCAGTGACAATGATAAAGGAAGAGTCAGAAGCAGCTATTTGTCTTTCATGTAACCTCGTGCATCATCACAAGATAAATGAAAACTCATTTTCTGCTTTGATTCAGTCTAATTTTTCAGGGCCCCCGAGGCAGGTTACAGGAACTGTGTCGCTTCATCCCCATAAAAGTGCTGGCCCCGAGGTTCAAGGGTCAGGGAAAGTGCAAGCTGGCCGTGAAAGCCTGTCTCTCCGCAGCCTCCCAGGGGTGACGTAAAAGCAGGAAGGGGTCTGCTGCTCATCATCATTAAATCCCCATTGAAAGGCGTTGTCCGGGGCTGATAGATGATCCACGTGGCAAAGCTACTCCCCGTCCCCAGCGCCCCTGGTCACCTTCCCGGGGGACCTCCGCCGGACCGGCCATTGGTGCCCCTTTGTGCCTACACACAAGGGCGGGTGGACTTCAGGGAAGAGTTTTCAGGGAAAGCACCTCATCCCAGCGCTCTACCCAAAATTATTGTTCCCGAGCACATGCGGGGTTTGGGATAGATGGCGGGATGATGCGGTCTTACCTACTTTGAGGTCATCGATACTTCGACAGCACTCGGGGTCCTTCACCTGTGCTGTGACCTCCTTAGCAAGGAGTGATCATGTCAGAAGCGATGGGGCCAACTTCAATACTGGTCTAAAGGGAGGAAAATACCCCAAAGTTTCTATCAGCTGCAGTTCTCATCTCTCACCCGGCAGCCTTGTCGCGCTTTCCCACCAACCGACGTCCCCCATCTCCCGGGGGCCTCTCCGGCGGCAGCGCAGAGCCTTGGAGCATCTCGTTGGCCTCCAGGGGACTGGTCCAGGCAGGGAGCACCACGTGCGGCTCCTGGGGTTTGCTGCAGCAGGCCCTCGCTTTGTAGAAAGACTGGTCCGGGCTGGGGAAGGGGTTTGAAGAGCTGTGCAGAAAGGTTTACCAGACCTGTAGAGCGAATTTAAAAANAAAAAAAAAAGAGGAATTTAAAAAAAAAAAAGAAAAAAATATATAATTGTATGTTTTGTAGGAAATTAGCCCGTTCTAATCAAGAGGAATGAAACCTCACACACACAAACGGGACACGCCTCTTCTGAAAATTTTAGTGTTAACAATGTACAGTACATTAACTTGATTAATCATAATATAATCTTTGTCTGCACGCTGCACTGATGTCTTCTCCGCCAATCCCCAAAACAGCTTACCCGGTTCACACTACGCAATATACGTTCCCCTCCTGGTACAAACGGAGCTGAAAATAGATACAACCCTGAGGATCCGGCGATGTCCTGACCATCCTGGTCCTGGCTCAGGGCTTGCGGTGGCACGGACGGGGGCTCCCATATGGTCCAGGTTTCCCAGCCTGGAAGTTTTACCCAGCCAGAATTCGTGGACTTTGGCCCCGTGCCTGGATTTCCGGACATCCGTCAGCCCACTCGTAGCGGTAGCTCCAACCGAGCTGTCGGATGTCTGGAAGTCACAGATAAATGACCGGTGTGCCGTACGGCTCCGTAACGCGCAGGCGCGCCTGCCCAGCGCACCCCGCGCCGGCTTGGCCCGCGGCGCGCGTGGCAGAGGGCTGGCGCACGGGGTGGCCTCGGGGAGGTCCCGCGGGGACCGGCTGCGGGCAGCTCTCCCGGTGGAGCCAGAAGGACTCGGCGCAGGAATCCATCTGCACAGGCGTTACTGCAGGGTTGGAGCTTCGGGCTGAGCCCGGTCTCCTTCCTTGCGGCACCGCCTGGCCGTGGCCTTGGGGGTGACGTCCCGCCGCCTTTGGGGAAGGGCACAGAGCCACTCCGTTGGAGGGGCAGGAATAGCAAAACACACATCTTACTGATTATAGTGTGTAAACGGGGAAAACGGCGCTGAGGGAAGGCAACCACGGCCGTCCGGGGCTGCACCCGCTCACCGCCATGCCGACGGGGACGGCGCAACCCCGCACAGAGATGCTGCGGGTGGGACGGGGACGGCCGGTGCTGCGGCGGAGCAATGCTGCGCTGCGCCCCGGAGCCTGGGAGGGCTCTGTCATAGATAATGTTGGATTTTAACTGAAATAGCGTTTGCCTCCTAAATGCTGGATAAGAAAATACCACCAGGGCATTTCCCCGGTGCTGATTTACCGGCGCCTGCTCCAGCTGAGGCCAGCGAGAAGCCATAATCTGGGGGAGATTTGAATGTTATTGGTATTCATGAATTTTGGCTTTGTTATTATTTTTGTTGGGTGGGGGTTTTTTTAAAGGCAAAACAAAACTTTCAAAAATTTTAAACTTCAGCCGGGAGTATTTCACAGCCCAGGGCTCGGGAAGGGCAGTCAGCTCGGAGGGCACCTTCTCTGTCCCGCTGATGCGGGCAGCATCCCCGCACGGGTCCTGCGTGGAGCCTCAAGCGGGATTCCCGAAACCAACCTCTCCTCCTAACACGGGCAGAGGGCTCTGCGCGGTGGGTTGCTCGGGGGGGCAAAGGGACACGTTACGGGCTCTTGGCCACCCAGCCCAGGCGGAGCGATCGCAGGTGGGAGGCACGAACGTGAGAGATGTGTGGGGACATCTCTGACCTCCGAGGAGGCAGCGCTATGTGTGATGGTAGGGACCGCAGGACAGCAGCTGGCCTGGGCGCAGTGCCGGGGCGTAGCACAAGGAAAAAGGGGAGATTTAGATTAGACGTTAGGAAGAAATTTTTCACTCTGAGGGTGGTGAGCCCCTGGCGCAGGTTGCCCAGAGAAGCTGTGGCTGCCCCATCCCTGGAGGTGTTCAAGGCCAGGTTGGACGGGGCTTGGAGCAACCTGGGCTGGTGGGAGGTGTCCCTGCCCAGGGCAGGGGGTGGAACTGGATGATCTTCAAGGTCTCTTCCAACCCAAACCATTCTGTGATTCTGTGATTCCATGAAATGGAAGCAGGAGCATCGCACCAGGGATGTTTTCTCCCATCCTGGGGACATAGCTCTGACCCCGTTATTTAACAGTTGCCTCCTGAGTGAGAGATGCTTTAACTATTTCAGCTCGTAGGTGAGAGCAGCTGCTGAAGTGGCCCGATGACCATGAGGGCAGTTCACCCTGAAGCAGGAGCTCACCTGCAGGAAGCCCTGGCTTTGTCCCAGGTGAAACCCCATCCCTGTTGAAAGCAAAGGAGTTTTTTGGGGGCCTGGGATGTCACTCATCCATCTCCTGAGCAGGGAAGCACAGTTTTTCTCGTGGAACCTTGTACCCAGCCCCACAGAAGGGTGTGCGGGAGATTTCCAAGAGGTCTTAAGTCTGGTTAGGAGGAGGAGCGGGATCAGGGTCAGTCGCACCTTCCTCAGCATCCTCCACCCTTAGAGCCAAAGCACCGTCCTGGTGCGGTCCCCCCGTGTGCCGGTGGGGCACGCAGGGGAGCAGCGAGGGCGTTGTGCGTGAGGTTTGTTGCTGTCAAAATCCACAAACACGTTTAAGGCGAAAGACTAATTTCCCACACTGACGTTTCCTGGGTGGATTGCGTTTCGTTTTAAGGACTTTTGGCTTTGCTCTTCACCCTTTTGAAGTTAGTTATTACCGAGGTGCCGCGGTTCCTTAATTCTCCTTCTCAGAAGCACAGAGTGAAAGAAACATTTTGCATTTGAAAATAAAGCAAGCGCTGTTATTGCTTGGGGTTTCTCTTTTTTAGTTTTTATTTAAAGAAAAAGGGAGAGAGAAGAAGTGGGGCAGGAAGAAAGGGACTTAAAGAGCAAAAAGAGAAATAAAGACCAAATAAACACACAGATTCTTCAGCACCAGGGTAGGAAATGTGTATTTCTCTTCCGTTTTTTCCTGTCTGGGAGGGAGGGGGAAGGCTTTGCTAACACATTCAAATGAATTTGATATTCAATCAATGAAGATTAACTTGCCCAAGGTAAGATGGTTTTTACATTCATAAGGAAGTCAAATACGATTATGCATATGAGGAAATTATA
>VUYV01000224.1:474107-479451 GCA_008711295.1 Anarhynchus alexandrinus
TCCCCGGGGCGGGAAGGTGCTGGGTGCTCTCGCGGGCCGGCTGCGGCGCGGGGATGCTCCGGTGAACCCCGTCCTCGTCCCCAGCAGCTCCCTCCTCGGCCGTGGTGGGCAGGGGGGGTCTGGCAGAGGAGCAGCACTTTAATATTCTTTTTTCCACCTAAATAAAGAGACAGCAACCTACTCCCCGCTGGTTTTCCCTGCGTTGGGGCTGTTCTGGCTATCGCAGTAAGGGATTTGCTCTTCAAAGTGCCATCGGTGGGACGGTGGGAGCCCCTCCATAGGGGGCTGCTGTTTGGGGACTGGGAGATCGGGGTCCTGCCCAGTGCAGACGTTACCCCGCACGGCTCTGATTTCCCCCCTGCCCCATTTCTCTGTCCGGAGACCCATCTGCCCTCTCGGGTCTCCTGACGGTGGGGTGTGTATGAGGCCAAAGGGGATGTGGCGCTGAGACACCCTTATCCTGCGCCTCCCCACCCACCTCGTCCCCCTGCACCCCCCAGCCGAGTCATCGGCCTTCCAAAGGGATTAAGTACCTGCTAGAAGCGAAACACCCTCCCTGTAATCAGGGCAAGCACTATGAGAACCAGCCGCGGGGCGAGAATCGGGTCCGTGAGGTTCCCCATCGATGTTCTGGCTCTTCCCGTGTGTTTTGTGATGGGGGGCGGGAGAGTTTGTGAAGTCGCTGCTGTTAGAGCAGAGTAGGAGCAGGGCGAGTGCGCAGGGGGACGGGACGGGGTCATCTGGCACCGAGGAGGTGGCATGGGACGCNTGCAGACGTTACCCCGCACGGCTCTGATTTCCCCCCTGCCCCATTTCTCTGTCCGGAGACCCATCTGCCCTCTCGGGTCTCCTGACGGTGGGGTGTGTATGAGGCCAAAGGGGATGTGGCGCTGAGACACCCTTATCCTGCGCCTCCCCACCCACCTCGTCCCCCTGCACCCCCCAGCCGAGTCATCGGCCTTCCAAAGGGATTAAGTACCTGCTAGAAGCGAAACACCCTCCCTGTAATCAGGGCAAGCACTATGAGAACCAGCCGCGGGGCGAGAATCGGGTCCGTGAGGTTCCCCATCGATGTTCTGGCTCTTCCCGTGTGTTTTGTGATGGGGGGCGGGAGAGTTTGTGAAGTCGCTGCTGTTAGAGCAGAGTAGGAGCAGGGCGAGTGCGCAGGGGGACGGGACGGGGTCATCTGGCACCGAGGAGGTGGCATGGGACGCTTGGCACGTCCCATCCCTTCACAGGGAGACGTGGCTCTTCCCATCCCTGGGGTCTCCGGTGGAGACAACCTGGAGCCGTCGGAGCCCGGAGCGGTGGGGTCTGCCGGGGGAAGTGGCCGGAGGTCCCCCCCTGCTCCCGCCCCGCGCTGACCGCTGCGGGCCCCAAAACCCCCACGAAGGGCTGCAGCCTCTCACAAAACGGGGTCTTAACTACCTGATTAAAGCTCCCCAGCTAAAGCGATGCAGGCACTAATTTGAGGTCGGTTCCCAAATTGGGGATTGTGTTGTTACTTTATTTAAAATGCGGGGATGAATAGAGGCAGGGAAGGAGGAGGAGGAGGGTGATTATAGCTGCCTGCTCGGAATCGAGGAGAAAAGAGCCGGAGAGTCCCAGACCCCAGAAACATCAAAGCCAGAACAAAAAAAAAAACCCTCTTTCTTTGAAAGCTGAAAACCTTCTGCTCCTGAAAGGGGCTTTAAGTGGTGGCTCTTCGTAGTTCTTTCATGCCAACAGCTTTTTCTGCTTGTAAAAGGGCAGCTTTGAGGAGGGGAACAAGCCCTGGCTGAAGGGTGGGCTGGAGGCAGGAGGAGGGCTGCCCACGGAGGCAGGAGAGGGCTTCGGACACCGGGGAGTGCCGGAGGGGAAGGGCAGCCGGGGACGGTCCGCAGCCGCTCTCACAGGCAGGTTTTTTTGGAATTAACGGGCATGAAATTGAGCCCAGACGCACCTCCCCTGCGAAGACACGAGCGGCTCGTTCGCCGGGGCCGCGGGCGAAATCCGGAGGAGGGGGTAGAGAAAAGAGCGTCCGCAGCGCTGCCTTGGCTGGGGGTGCAGATGGAGCGGCGGCGGGGATGCCGTGCCCCGACCCTCCTCGCCCTCCCCGGCCCCTCCGCAGACCCGCGGGAGGGAGCAGAAAGGCCATAAAGGGAGGATGAGAGAGCCATCGCTTTGCCGGTCCCCTGAATGACGAGCTCTTGAGTGAGGCACCATATGCCGGCTCATGCCTCCCCGAGCCGGGAGCGTTTTCAGCGGGCGCTGGCTGCGCAAATTGGCACAATTCAGCTCTCGAGCTCCTCAGCTGGTCTCCACACCCCACTTGACACGGGAGCGACCTCTCTTTTGTGGGTCCCGGCGAGAGGGGAGGGGGGGGGGACACCCCGGCGTGGTGGCGGATGAATCGGAGGCTGTTCCCCTTCGCATTCAGATGGCCCTCGGAGAGGGAGAGGGGGGAGAAGGGAGCAAAGGTGCCCAATTAAATGCACATTTATAGCCGATGCCGAGTAAACAGTTGATTGCATACGCGGCGCCTGGCGATACGCGATTGGGGGGGGGGGGCTGACACAGCGCACGGGCACCAGCACCGGCGTCGGGCTGCTGTGCCGGGGCACACCGAAATGCCGCCTTCGCCGTGGAAAACGTTGACGCTGGTTTCAGGTTTTTTTCTTGAATCGGCTCAATCCGAGGCGATGGCAGGGCCAGGCTGTTTGCTGGGCTTCTTTTCGCAGTAAATGCAAACGCCCTGCAGAAAGTAGATCCTTTTAGCGAAAAAGATGTGTTTCCCCACAGAAAAACTTTTAGCGGAGATATTTGGACTCCTCTTGCTGGTCTAACTTTTGTAACACAACATTGAGCCAAATTCCCTCCTCGCGCCCGCAGCCCCATGCCATGAGCTTGCGTCCACGGGTTCGTAGCTGTCGCAGTATGTATCTATGTCATTTAAAGCCTCCTGAAAATGCAAAAGGGGTTGGTTTGTTTGTTTCATTGATTGAGAGCGAAACATTTTGAACCGTTGACAGCGCGCTCTTCACCGTTCGGACCAGGCGAAGCGCCGAGCACGTCGATCTGTTGATGGCCAGGTGATGCTGCGGTGCTGGCGGGGAAGGATTTTCCGTTCCAGCTGCTCCTGCCATCTGGGGAAATCAAAAGGAGGGGATTGGATCAGCTGGTCGAATTAAAAAATGTGAAACTTGTTTCAGATGAGTTGTCTAATAGATTCAGCGAAAGGTAGATCAGCGACTGTTTTTCCTTTGGAAAGGAAACATTTTTTAATCTGTTATACAATGGCAGTGCCCCGCGGGGGCTGATAAGTCTTGTCATTTAATTATCCTTTAGGCTCCTGTGTGTTGGTTAAAAACTCTCTTCATTTGGTTCTTCACCGTATTGTCCTTGCCTATCTAGTGTGGCAGGGCGATAAGTCCGAGGAAATAGAAATGTAGAGAGGAGGAAGGCTGCTCGGCGGTGGGGGGGGTGGAAGGGGCGGCTCTCTGCCTCGGCTTCTCTGTCTGGGCAATGGGAGAGCGGCCGGAGGGGTCTCCGGGGAGGAGAGGTGCTGCAGATGCCGGAGCAGGTCCACGTCACCGCCGACGTCCAGACCGAGTGCTTTTGATATGTGGATCTAGATTCTTTGCCTTCTCTTAGAAATAATGTGCAAAGCGCGGACTTGCACTGGGCTCCCCAAGGAGAGCGGGGACACCCCAGGGAGGACACGCTTTCATCTTTCCATAGAAAGACCCAAAAAATCTGACCAGGCTTCAAGCTTTATTTGTATTAGGAGGTTGCAACTACCCTAAAAGGTAGCTTTGGTGAAAACAAGTATTCAGCACCAAGAGAAATCAATTTTTATTAACTAATTTGAAAGAAAGGGGATTAATCTTGTTATTTAAATATTTTCCGAAGCAGCACAGAAGTTCTCCGTTGTGGGTAGCGCTGTGTTTTCCTTGTTCCCGGAGACGGGTTTGATTTTAAACACATAATTTGTTCAGCAATTAGGGGTCTCCTCTGCTCTGCATACAGGCATGTCGCTGCTATTAATGTCACCGGGAGAGGCAGAAGCCCGTGGGCAGGAGAACGGACCCCTTGATGTTTAATGTGGCCTAATCTCTGGCGGGGCTGGGGAAATGTAAATGGGAAGGCTGACGGAGTGAGCCTTGAAAAATGAGCGTCTGCGCTCCTGCCCTCAGGACCTGATCCGGAGCCGTTCACGGCCCTCGCGACTCCCCCGGGTGCAGGATTGAGCCTTTGCCCTCCTCAGTTAATGCTCATGGAGGTTTACAGGAGACCGACACGTGCCCAGGGAGCAGTGGGACACCCCAAAGCCCAGTGCTTTGGCCAGACACCCAGCACCCCTGAGGTATCTCACCATACTTCGACCCTTTCTGCTCACCACATCAACGGGAGCTGAATTAACAAGCCACGGCCGCGGCAGAAGGGGGATGGCTCCCAGTGCCATAGGGGTGCTTTATTTAAGTCCCTGTTCTTAAATGTCCCGTGCAGAGATGGGCATCCTCGCTTGGGGCATCCTCGCTTGGGGCATCCCTGCTTGGGGCATCCCCATGCTTGGGGCGAGGAGGACAGCAGCAGCCTCTCCGGCAGGTTCACGGTGGTGGAGATATCACCCCTACCATGGCAGTGCCAGCAGAAGGATGAGCCGGGGTGTGGGGACGTGCCAACAGCTGGGCTGGGTGCACTGGGTGCACTGGGTGGGATGGGGAGAGCCGGCACAGCTGTGACTCCGGCACGGTCCTGCCTTCTCCTTGGCAGGGGCCCAAAGGGAATAGGGCAGGGAACGCGGAACGAGGGCGGCTGCGGTCGATGCTTTCCCCGTGTCGCTCCTCCGCTGCGTTGAGCACCCAGCAAAGTGCCGGTGCAGAAACCGGGGCTGCTCAGCCCAGACCCCGACCCGGTCCGTGCTCTGCGTGGGATGAGCAGGTTTCTACGCTCCGGTCCGGCCAACCCCTGGAGCTGCGTCGCTTCTGGCACCGTGGGAGGAGGGAGAACGCCGCTGCTGCTCCGACGCAGGCGGCGGCGGGGCGGTAAGGGCCACGGCCCCGCTACCTTTACGGCTACACCAGCGCTGGGTGTTTTGATCAGACAAAGGCTGTTGCTAGATACGTGGCATCTGTTAACAGACTACTGCTGTCATTAGATGCAACCAGGCATCTGCTGCTCCAACCCAACACGTAACAGATGCCAGTTTGGAAGGAGTGGGGGCAGGGAAACCCCGAAGCTCTAATATTTCACTTTTCTACCGACGGCCCGTCGCAGTTGGCAGCGGGGCCGGTTGCACCTCGGCAACTGCGGTGGCAGAGATGAAATCTGCCCCCTTCTGCAAACGCCTCCCCGCGTCCCT
>VUYV01000224.1:479461-503984 GCA_008711295.1 Anarhynchus alexandrinus
CAACCCCCGCGGCTCCGTCTGCAGCACGAGCCGGTTCCCCGCTCGCCTGGCTCCTTCAGATGGCCGCACGCAAATCCCCGAGGTGGTTTGGGCATGTGGTGCTCAGCGTTGGTGCTGGCACGGCCGGCGTTGAGCTGCAGCCGCGGGGCCGGCATCGCCCTGTGCCAGGCTGGGAGAAGGAACGGCTCCGGAGAGCGAGAGCTGCCCCGGGGGCCATGGCTGTGCCCGCAGCCCCGCAGCCCCCCAGCTTTTAGGTGAGGCATAAATCCGAATAATAATAATAATAATAATAATAATAATAATAATAATAATAATAATAATAATAATAATAATAATAAACAAGGAAAATTACAGGGGCTTTGAATGTGAAACGTTCCCTTTCAGGTTTTCCAAGCATGTTCTGGGAGGGATGAGGAGAAAAGGGGAAAAGCGCTTGTCCTGTGGGGCTTTTCCCCTAATGCCATACAAATGGGAAGACGAGGACCCTGTGCTGATGGGTAATGAGACAATATCAATGTGATGTGTTGTTAGTACCGTACCAAATAGGCTTTTAATTTTCTGGGGAGGTGTGGTGCGTCTCTGCAGTGCCAGCATCAATCATCGTCACGAGGTCCGGGTCCCGACTCTCCCGGGGGCCTTTCATTGTAAAGGATTCCCTCTCCCTCTGACTAGGGGCTGTTCTACCTCCGTGGCGATGCCTCTCGCAGACTAATTGCTGATTTGTTCTTCTTATGATGATAGAGCTCATGTCACCGCAAAACAGAACATTAGGATAAAGTCTTTAAAGTGGCCGTGCAGCTGGGGAACTAATTTACAGTCCCTTCTGGTTAAAAAAAAAAATAAAATAGTGGTATTGGTAGCAAGGGCATTACTTGTGTCCATTAACAGCTGGAAATGAATATGCGTTTGGTCGTAAGCTGCTCAGTACCCAGTTAGCATGGCTGTTTCCTCAGATTTCTCTCCTCCTTTTCTCCCAAATCTTTGTAACCAACTTTTCGTTGCCTCTGGTTCCTCGGGGAACTGGCGGTGCTCAGGATATTTCTTCTTACTCCGGAGGGCAGAGGCTGTGCTCGCAGAGATGGGAAAAGCCTTTCCTGCCTCCTAATTCCCGATCCTGGATCCCCTCCGCCCCAGCCCGGCTCTCCTTCCCCACTATCAGTCATATTTACTAAAACATTTGTTCTGACTCCTAAAGTGCAGCAGAGAGAAGTTGTCAAAGACACAGAGGACATTAACGGGAACGGCCTCTGTCTTGCGTGGGGACCATTAGAAAATCTGGCTCTGATCTCGGCCTTTGGAGCCAAGACCCGTTTCCCAAAGTAATTTGGTACGTAAAAGTCAGTCCCCTGGAAAAGGAGGGGGTTTGGGCTCCATGGTTACGCAAGGAGGGAGTTTGGGAAGCACCGAAGCACCCAAGGTGTGGTGGTGGGCACAGTGATGTATACCATCGCACGTTAGTTCGCACCCTCCAAAACCCTGGGGACTTCCAGGTTGTATTGATGTCACCTCGGCTGCTGCTCCCTCCCCCTGAAATAAGGAACATTTTGGGGGTGATTTCCAAGCATGAGATTGCGCAGGAGGGTTAAACCCCTGCGGTGGCTGCCAGCCCCGGCGTGGAGGGGAGCACCCGGCTCCGGCACCCCGCGCCCAGCTCTGCGTCCCCATCGCC
Source organism: Anarhynchus alexandrinus (assembly GCA_008711295.1). Taxonomy (NCBI): domain Eukaryota; kingdom Metazoa; phylum Chordata; class Aves; order Charadriiformes; family Charadriidae; genus Anarhynchus; species Anarhynchus alexandrinus. The sequence goes on from VUYV01000224.1 coordinate 481,131, forward strand.
CTCCCCGCTCTTCGCTGGTGCGAGGGACAGAGGGATGCAGGGGGAGAATAAGGGAAAAAAAAAAATGTTTGTTTGAGAAGCTACTTGGGGGGAAAAAAAAAGTCCTGGTAAAAAAAAAAAAGGCGGCGGCAGCAAAGCAGTGGCTGCGGCCCCTTCCCCAGATGCAATCCCACTCCTGTAATTTCTGGGGGAATTGGTTCATCTTGGGTGCAGATATATTTGTGTCAAGGTGCAGCTGCACAGATAGCCTGACTCTATGCATAGTAAGAGGCTTTCAGAGAAAGAGGTTATGCCCAGAGCAAGGCCTTATCAGAGCAAGCTGCCTGCCATTTATCTGGTTCCCTATCAAATATGAAAACAGGCCTCAATCTGCTGCTTCTATTTTCCTTGTGAAGGCTATGGGTGGAATAATAATTTAGCCCGTTTTTTTTGTTTCCGACGCTAACCTTCTGCCAAACTCTGCTCTTCCCAACTTCCCCGGGCGGCTCGGCAGCGGCCGCGCTCGGGCGCCCGCCGGGCTGGCTCCGGCGCGTTGGTGGGTGCCGGCGTGCGGGATTCCAGCCGAGCCCAAACCTTCGGGGAAGAGAGGTCTCCGTGTTGGGGAAGGGTTTTACGTGTGTCGCTCTGCGCAGGGCTCGCGGAATATCTGCCGTTTACCAGTTTGATATCACTGTGATTATTCATTATTTGTATGACAGTAGCCCCTAGAGGCCTCGCCAGGTCCAGGGCTGGGTCCCCGTGCGATGGATGCAGTCCTCGCCCCATGGCCCTCCTGTACGGCCAGCGGGACGGGAATGTCCCGAGGGTGCGGAGGGACATGTCCTGACCCCTGGACTGTCCTCAGCCCCTTGGAAAGCCACCACTTACTTTTGGCCAAAGCTGGGTATGTCCTTAGAGCCACCCTAAAGCGTGGGGTGTCACCCCCAGGAGGGATGGGGCCATTGCAGGACGTGCCCAGATGGCACAGGACCCCGTGGGGCAGAGCCTGGGGCAGATTCCACGGAGCCATGGGGGTCTCCTGGGGCTCCCCATCACCTCCAGATGGGCCGAGCCATCACCCTGCCTGCCCTGCACCCTCGTCTCGTACGCCTTCGCCGTAAGTGGTACAGCAAAGGGCTACAGAGATGATGAGGGAACTGGAGCATCTTTCCTATGAGGAAAGGCTGAAGGAATTGGGGCTTTTTGGTCTGGAGAAGAGAAGAATGAGGGGGGATCTTATCAATGCTGATAAATCCTTCAAGGGAGGGTGCCAGGGGGATGGGAACAGTCTTTTTCCAGTGGTGCCCAGTGACAGGACAAGAGGGAACGGGCACAAACGTGACCATGGGAAGTTCCATCTGAACGTGAGGAGGGCCTTCTCTCCTGTGCGGGTGGCAGAGCAGTGGCACAGGCTGCCCAGAGAGGTGGGGGAGTCTCCCCCTCTGGAGCCATTCCAAACCCGCCTGGACGCCGTCCTGTGCCACTGCTGGAGGTGCCCCTGCTCTGGCAGGGGGTGGCACTGGGGGAGCTCCAGAGGGCCCTTCCAACCCTGACCCGTCTGGGATTCTGTGATAAGCTCTTGCCACCCCAAGACGGTTTATGCTGCTTAATGCAAACCCGGACGAGAGGGGGAGCAGGCGGTAACCTTGGGGGCGCTGGGTGGGAGCAGGTCCCTGACCCGGGGGGATGGCAGCGGGAGAGGAAAAGCCGTAGCAGGAACCCTCAGCCCTGTGCCGCGCTCCTCCCTCCCTCCGCCATCCGTCCTGCGGGGCCTCCCCGCTGCAGTAATAAGGCCTGAAAAGCCACTGCTTACATTTTTAATTCCATATCTGTGTCTAACTGCTGATGCTAAACTCCGATCCCACAGCTTCTGAGGGCAATGCGATCCACATGTTAATATTTTAAGCCAGCCACTAATATTTTTATGTGGGAAATTGAGATTTTCTACGGTTGCTGGATGAGCAGGCCATTTCTCCACGCTGGAGTATGAAAACTGTAGCTGGGGAAAACATTATTTTACATATTTGTATTTCTCTGGGCTGCCATCCTGCGCCGGGAGGGATGGCCGCGCTCCGGCTCGTCACCGCACCGGGTCCGTCCTGCCGAGATGCTCACCCGAAAGCCCGCGGCGCCTGCGCCGTCGGATGTGGGCAGACACCCAAGGCAGCTGAGCGATGGGGAAAACGTAATCGCGGCGAGCAGGAGGCGCCGGCCATGCCGGGGGTCCCCACGGTGCCACACCGGTGGCTGCGTCTCCCCCCGCCGTGCTGCCGGGACGGTGCCCGCGTGGCTGCGGAAGCCCTGGCTGTCCCTGCCTGTCCTGCTGCCCCAGTGTCACCGGGGTGGGACGCAAAGTGGATTTTTTTTTTATTTATTTATTTATTCTCGAATAAAGTGGCTGCTTCTCCTCAGACCCTTCGTCATCTTGCAGCTGGATGCTTTGTATTTTTAAATACCCAAGAGTAGGAACAACATAAGAAGGACGTGGACCTGCTGGAGCGTGTCCAGAGGAGGGCCACGAGGATGATGCGAGGGCTGGAGCACCTCTCCTATGAGGAGAGGCTGAAAGAGTTGGGGCTGTTCAGCCTGGAGAAGAGAAGGCTCCGGGGAGACCTTATTGCGGCCTTCCAGTCCCTAAAGGGGCTCCAGGAGAGCTGGGGAAGGACTTTTTACTGGGGCATGGAGTGATAGGACGAGGGGGAATGGCTTCAAACTGGAAGAGGGCAGGTTTAGATTGAACATGAGGAAGAAGTTTTTCACTGTGAGGGTGGTGAGCACTGGCCCAGGTTGCCCAGAGAGGTTGTTGAGGCCCCATCCCTGGAGGTGTTCAAGGCCAGGCTGGACGTGGCCTTGGGCAACCTGGGCTGGTGGGAGGTGTCCCTGCCTATGGCAGGGGGGTTGGAACTCGATGATCTTCAAGGCCCTTTCCAACCTAAACCATTCTATGATTCTATGATTCTAGGAACCTATTTATAAAACTCCGGCTCCTCTTGACAGGTGGCAAAACCCCGTCTAACCAGCTAGTTAAGAAGTCGCGGGAGGTGGGCAGTGCCCTGGTCACCCGGCTGCCACCCGGGCCCGCCGCTGAAGCAGCAGACAGTCCATCTGCTGCAGCGGGCTGATGTGAGAGGCAGTGTCTCTCCCTAACGGCTGCCTATAAATCACATTTATGGGCCGCAGTCGCGGTCCGGCCAGCGCTGGCTGGACAGAGTGTTTGGCAGCACCGTGGCCGCCGGGGTCACGGGCGGCTGTAAATTGTCACCCAAAGGCGGCGAAGCCAAAGCTGCTCCGGAATCAGCGCCAGGACGCGGGGCACGGACACGCACGGAGGTGTGCGTGGACACGCACGGAGGTGTGCACGCTCACACGTGCGTGCTCCCCCCCCCAAACCCTCCACTGACAAGCAGGCAGACGGTGGCAAAGCTGAAATGAACTGCAGACAAGTGTCCGTGTCCCCAGCCTAATCACTCAATCGCCACGGCTGCTGACACGCTGCATTATCAAAACCCGTGGAAGTGCGCGCTCGGGCTGGGCTTTGGAGCTTAGCGATGTCTTTGTCAGCTCAACATTTAACCCAAACCCTCGCCCGTGTTTCCCTGCCACGCTCCCTGCGTCAGGAGTCGGGGGCTTTACGAGATGGGGTGGCACCGCGGATCGAAGCCTTTCTCCAGCTCGGCCGCGGCTGGAGGTGGATCCGGGAGGGGATAGTGAGCGGCCAAAGCCAGGGACGTTCCCCCCGGTCCCGTGTGCCATCCCACCGCGGGGACTCGCCGGGCAGACCATGGCACCGCGCTGCCCCTCAGCCCCGGCACCTGCCCCACGGCAGAGTGCAGCGGCAGTGAGGATGCTCTGTCCGGAGCTGCAAACCTGGGGAAGTGCAAAATGGGGGACACTCCAAAGGGCTTTACCCAAAATACACTCGCAGATTTTTTTTTTTCCTCAATCTCAAAAGTTCAGCGTTAAAAGAAACAAAAGCTGCAGGTAAACTGGAATTTACAGTGCTGGAGGAGGCGAAGGACCGGGTTTGCTCCCTTTGGGCAGTTTTGTCTCCTCACTGCCCACCTCCGTTGACTCGTTCCCTGGACATGAGGCAGCATGACAAAATATTTTGGAATAAAAACTTACGGAAATACTCTCCACTCCAGAAAGCAGCCTCTTTCTGCTGCTAAAAATTGAAAGCGTTCTTGGGGTTTAAACAGATTACAGATGAAGGTGGATAAATATTGAGACAGATGCACCTCAGTATCTTTCCGGTAGTTGAACGTGCATTTCGTATGTATGGACTTTAATGAGTGCTCAGAGATTTTGACCCGCTGGTATAGATTACTGTGAGAGAACCTGCCAGGCCCACATCATTGTTTAAGACAAGTCCGTGATGCAAATTGGCAGACAAAGCGGTGAGCAGTCAATACAGATTAGAATTAAGTCTCTCCTCTTGTCCGCGACCAGGGGCCCTGCATTGATCGGATCGCGAGCGCCAGGAACCTGGGCTTTGCCCAAAGTGGCGGGGAGGGAGCGGGAGCCTGTGCCCAGCTGGGGACGGGCCATCGTTTCCACTCCCCCTCCTGGTGCTCGGCCTCGGCGTCTGCAGAAACCGGTCCCCGGCCAAGCAGGTAGCGTTGATGCTGCTTTAGATAAAGAGGCACCTTAAGAAACGCGGGAAGGGGAGCGCAGAGGGGGGCGAAGCTGTGGTTTAACACAGGTTGAAGATTAAAGGCACATCTAAGCATGTACTGCACTGGGGTCTCTTCCAGCTACGCCGGAGCTGGTGGAAACATCCACCAATATTTCCCTCTCCTCTTCCATCGTTTTCCAAGATGACCCCACTCACACCCTGCTTTGCCTTTTCCACCAGTGTTCACATCAGGGGGATTTTTGCCTTCAGAGATGGGGAGAATGGGGCTTCTTCACGTAGACCCCCACCCCATAGGTGCTTAGAGGGCATCTGCGCATCCCTGCTGGCCCAGGAAGGGTTTGCCGTGCCCGTGGGCAGCCCGTGCCCACCGCCGAGGGGGGACCGCACCTTCCTGGGGTACCGGCCCCACTATGGGCGATGGCCGTTTCAGGGGGTTCAATTAGCAGCCGGCCCATAGGGCGACACACACTCGCGAAAAAACCTGCTTGAAAGCTTAAGAATAACGAGCGCATTCATAAAAATCAAAGTTTGTGCCTTGTAATTTGTCTCGGAGAATGAAAGGCTGTTTTCATTGGGTCACTTGTTTCCTGTGAGTACTTCGCCCGGCTGTAATTTCGGCTATAGTTCAGCATCTACTGAGGCAAAGGGATTGGGCTTCATGATTTCTTGTTTCGCTTCCGCAGAGGGTCCGCGGTGCCGTGTAACGCTGTGATAGCAGATTTCCTCGTGCTGCAGAATTACCCCAGAAATGCAAATATCTCTATCAGTCGGGATCCAGAGCAGCAAACCACAGCCCCGAGTGACCCCCAGCTCTCCTGCTCACTCTCTGGACCCCTGGTGCATTTTCTACTCAAAATAATTTATTAGATAGAGGCTGCAAGAAATAATCTGTCTTTTTTTTTTTTTCCTCCATTTGCGTTCTCATGCAAATGAATTCCTACTAACTTTTATTTTCTTTATTTCCCAATTGTCATGCAAAACTCATCTTTCTGAACTGTATCTCCTCTTGACTTTTTTCTTCTCCCGGAGGAAATTCCCTCTATTATGGCCGAGGGCAAGGCTTGGGTGCGTTCCTGGCGCTGGCGAGGCGCGTTTCGGCAGAAGGTCATGAGCCTTTCTCACCCCAGCAGGGTCGGCGGATAGGAGCGCTGCCACCCCCTGCTTGCTGAGAAAACGGGGGGCTGCAGAGGTTAAAAGACTCGCACAAACGTCTACGAGGGGAAGGAGCAACCCAGGACCTGGGTCAGGTCCAGCCTGACAGCAATGTTAAGCTCCAGAGGGAAACATCTGGACTGAAAGCAGCAGGGATGCGGGGTTTAGGGAGGCAGCACATCTGGGTTTAAGTTATAGACTCTGGCCCCGTGGTAGGTTTGGCCACTGGTCCGTCCTTGCTCAGCACCAGCCTTGTTACTGCTCTGGGACTTGATTTCCTCAGCCCAGGGGCACAGCCAGGCAGCGGGACCAGCCAGACGCTCATCCCTCGCGCCGCGGTTTGAGTGGTGGTGTAACACGTGTGCGTCACTGAAAGGTTTGGGGATGAAAGTGGAAAATACTGAATTCCCGTTCCGTTCCTATTTCATACAATCTGTATTGCGTCTTTTAGCTGAGTTTTTTTTTGTCCCCCCCGCGAGATCTTCCCGTGGCTCGGGGCTGGGAGCTGGGGAAGCTCCTGGTTTTGCTGGGGGGTTGCTGCTGGGCTGCCCTCTGGCCGGGGGTCCTCCGCGCAGCGCTGCGGCAGCCGGGCAGCCCTCCCTGCCTCTTCTGCTGCCAAGTTCGCCCCGTGCACATCCCTGGGGAGAGAGCTACCTAGATGGGGCTAAAAAAAAAAAAAAAGGTGAAAAATGATCAGAACAGGCAATATTGTGCATGTAGAGCTAAACCTTCGGCTGCCGCTGAAGAGCCCCCCGGCAGCACGGTGGCCTTTGTTCGTGCTCCCTCGCCCCGCGGAGCCTGCCTGCCTCCCCTCTCCCAGGCAAGCCTTTGAATTTTGATGCCGGTGCCTTTCTTTGCATTGACCAGAGTTTATCACATATCTCTGGTTGGGATCCTGCCTAGCTTAGCGTAAGACAAAAATGGGGGGAGGAAAAAGAAAAAAAAAAAAAAATCGGCTGAATAATAGGACGGATTTGTAGCAGCTGAGGATTTGCATTCAAATGTTCGCCAGCCTCCTCTGAGCTCGAGTTTTATCATGTCTTTACAGCCAACAGCTTGTTTATGAATAAAAAATGTGGCATGAAACCAGAGGAGTGAGTTGTCTTTGTTTTGTCAAGTGTGCGGAGACAAAATGCTCGCTTCTCACAAGTCTTCACTTCATACAAGTCTTCTGGGACGGGGGCAGCTGGCCGCGGGCTGCTACCTGCCCGTTGCCATGGCCGGCGGCACCTCCGGGCACCCCTCCATATGCATGAGCCCGAGCGGGGACCCGCCGGGCGCCTATGCAAAGCAGCCCCTGCTTTGACAGGCAGCCACTTTATTAACTCATTAAGCTCATCTTGTTCCTTTAAATGCAGTATAATTACAAATAAAGCTGTCACACTTTGTTTGCAGTTATATAATTTAGCTAAGTGCCGCTACGACCTGGGCTTCGAGGAGGAAAGGGATGTTAGGAGCCGGGGGGGGGCGGAGGGAAGAGCCCGGCGAGTTTGAGGCCATCCTCGGCGCGGCTTTGGATGGCGAAGCAAAGGGCGAATCTGCCATAACCCCGTCAGCTCCGGCGCGTTGGCGCGAGGAGCATCCCTCCTCCCTTCGCCGCTGCCGCTGGCAAAGGGAGAGAAGGACGGGGAGAGCCGCCGGGTGTGCCATGCGCCTCGTGGGTCCGCTCGTTTGCAATTAGAAAAGCACCGGCGCCATGTTCGCATCAAACGGGGGAGTCGTTCGTCTCTCTCCTGGCGGCGCTTGGCGGCCCTGCGCGGGAGGCGAAGGGCTGGCGAGCGGAGCGGGCTGGCGTGCCCCCACCTCCGGCTCCAGCCGGAATACAGAGCAGGGCTGGAAGCGTCATTGGTAGTCAGGGCACAGAGCCGGGAGGGACGCGGGCTGGAAACCGGAGCGGGAGAGGGGAGGAGAAGCAAAGGAAGGCGACGGCATTCAGAGAGCGGGCGGGGGGGGAAACGGAGGGATGGGGAAGGGACGGGGAGGAAAACTTGGGGGGAAAATGCCGCGAGGCCTCTGCGTTGTCCTCCTCCGGTGGGGGAGCGCGTGAAAGGCATCTGCCACGAACCCCGCGACGCGCGGTGGGAAACGGTTGCTTGTAACGGGGACGGGGGCTTAGTGCCGGGGAGGGGGTGACGGAGGATACATCCCGCTGGAAAGCATATTAGGTTGTTGAAGAAAAGACTTTTTGAAAACTATTTCTCTCCTTTTCGGAGCGGCAGGAAGAGAGGATAAATATTTATAGAGGTGAGAATAAAGCAAATTATGCAAGGAAGCTTTTTTAACACCCGATGCGGGTGCAGTCGCCGTCCTTGTCGGAGCGGGAGAAGGTCTCGTTCAGCAATAGTCCTGGCACAGGCCCCTGCCGCCGGCTTGGCTTCGGTGCTGCATCTCTGCTCACCCAAGTGCACGTGGAAGGTGGGATAATGTTGTACAGGGGGAGGGAAAAAGAGAGGGATTGGGTGCCTGAGAGATTTCAGCCACAAACGCCTACGGAAACCTGACGGAAGACGCAGGCGGACGGAAGCATCCCTGACTTCTCGGCACAGAACGGACTTCCCCGGGCAGCGGGGAGGGAGCGGACGGCCGGGCGTCTGCTCGCGGAGGCAGCGGGAGCCCTTCTGTGCTCTGCTCGGGCAGGGAAGGTCTGGCCCAGCACCGCCGTGTCCCCAGGAGCTTTGCTGAGCCCTCCCTGCAGGATGAGGCCCTGCGTCACCAAAACCAGGCTGGCATCCTCTCAAGGGCTAAACAAATTAGCACCTGATTAAGGTCCCAAATGCCTTTGGGCCGGTTGGATAACCACACTCTGATGACATTAAAAGAAGAAGTGTTGGTGCCGGTAGCTGATACATCCCCAGCAGAGCCCCTTTGGAGCTGGAGGGGGGTCTGCAGCCCCACGGCGTCCCCGCAGGACCCGCTGCAGTGCTGTCCCTGCCCGGGGATGGGGACCAGGGCAGGACCCAGCGCCGGCACGTCCCGCTCACCCCCGGACGGCACAGCAGCCCTCGCTGCCCTTCCTTACGCACGGTCGGGACAAAGCCCGGCCTCATCCCAACGGGAACGATGGGGTCCCGCTCCGGCTGCACCCGCGCGTCCCGGCAGGGTGAGGAGCGGGTTTGTCACGCACAGCGCACCGTGATGAAGAACTGCTGGTTTCGAAGTGCTAACACGGGAAACAATGGGCCGCGGTTCGTTTTCCTGGTTTTGCAGAGACTCCTCTAAGGCCGTGTCCTAGATTTAGCGCAGGTTCTGATAAGGCTGAAAGAGATAAGTCCCAGATTGTACCGCTGTGCCCAACAGACTGGTTACATCGTGCTTGATGACACTTCAGACCCGTTGTCATGACCCCATATAATCCGGCATCCTGGACCATCTGACACACATTTACACTTAACATTTTGTTAGAGACTCTATAAATGAGATCTCTTTGACCTTCAATCCTTGGCTAATTGCTAGTTTCATGTACAAGACTAGCCTAATTTTACGTGATAATTACCTGAAAGTGGCAATACATATGGCATTGCATGTTTGAAATGTCAGAACTGGAAGAATATCAAGTGGCTGGAGTCTTGGCCAAGCGGAGGGAGCGGAAGGGTCAGAACGATATACTTTACTGCTCAAATGATGAAGAGAGACTATATATCACTATAAGCCCTAGTAAATAGTATACATCTGTAATAAATCCTGTGCATAATGTTTGTCGAAGGGGGCTGTATCCGCGTGCGGCTGGGTGCTAAGGCAGTCGTAAAACAAAAAGAGATCTTGAATTTGCGAGTGGTTAAGTCGTTCGTTCAGCTTGTTCCTTTTCACCCAGCAACCCGCGCTCCCTCTCTCGTCAAATAATCCTGAATTTCTCGTACCACACGGGTACAAATCCCATCACCTCCCGCTACGGGCAGTGCACGGCGGCGGGTGAGGGGTGAGGAGCAGCCACGGGCTGTAGCGGGAGGGTTTGAACGATGCTTTTCATGTTTGGGAGAGTCCCAAGGGAGAGAAAAAAAAACCCTATTTCTGCCGCAGAGTGGGTGCCGGGGGGGGGTACCCGACCGTGCGGTGCCTGGCGAGGAGGCGGGAGTGGGACGGGGTGGCGGGGAGCACCCCAAAAACCTCCAGCCCCCCCCCCGAAAGGATCCACTCGGAGCAGCCCCGGTGTCCTGGGTCCTCCCTAACTGCTGCTTGGCTTTGCTGGAAGTATGATTACGCTGCTTGTTTGCTTACCAGGGTGTAACCACCAAACAATGTCTCATCCTGTATTTGGATTTAATTAATTGGTTAATAAGATTATAATTAATGAAAATAAATTAAAATCACTTCAGTAATTAATTCACTGTAAACATTATTGACAACGCTTCCTAAATACTGTAAACTCAGATTTAAAGCCCTGGTTAGGAATACTGGGTCGCGGGATCGCTGTAATTAGAGGTGGAACAGACCTATTGGATTATTGAGCATATCCTCACGCAGGGGCAGGTTATGTGTCCATATCTCTATACATGTGTGTATGTCGTTGGAGTTTTTAGCTCATCGGCTTTCTGGTACTGCTTTAAATGTGTCAGTGATGCTCCTCTCCAACAGACGTTTTTATTAAACTCATGAAAAATACATTTTCGGGTTCTCAGACGTCCCCTCTGATTGCGGTTGTCTGAAATTTTACAGGCTTCGTGTCGGCCCCGCTCCGTGTGTCGGCTGAGAACGGGGTTTTTAACAGCTCCGAAAATGATGCCCAGAGGAGGAGGAGTTTCAGCGCTGGGTGTACTGGGAGGTTTCTCCCAGAAAGGGTGAGGGGGACCACGGCTTCGTCGACGCTGCCCTCTCTGTGTCTGTCTGGAGGCTTGAAAAAAATACCGCCGTAAAACCCCGCTATCTCTTCAGCGGTGGCCTTTGGGGACGAGGGGTCTCCGAGCGATAACACTGCGCCCGCGGCTCCGCTGCTCCCGCGCCGGGCGTTGGGCTCTCTCGGGGCTTTGGGTCCGGGACTCGAACAGCAGGATTTGGGCTGCAGCATCTCGCCCCATCCCTTTTCCATCCTTTACCCTGTCTTGTGGCGGTCTGCAACATACATAGTGAAACTGCTCGCTGGAAAGAGGCCTCAAACGCTACGTTTTAATTACAGTCCTCAAATTATAGGGTCGGTTTGCAATTAGAGGCAGAGCTAATTGTCTGCTGCCGTCCCGTGCAATCCCCGTTTGTAGGGGCTGGGAGAGGAAAGCCCACGGACGCGCGGCCGCACACCCCCTTCCGCCAGCACCCCGTGCTTCCCGCCCTGCTGACAAAGCACGTTTTGTAGCCAAACAACGAATTTCGGGGCATTCGCAGTGCATCTTCTCCCCGCGCCGTCTCCACCCCGGTGTCTGTTTTCTCAATGTAAAGAGCTAATCCTTTTAGAAACACGTAAATTGGGAAACAGAGATGGTGTCAGCCCGAATCACATCTCCTCCCAGGTGTTTGTTAAGATTAAGCGCTTTTCTTCTCTGTCCTTCTACGCAAACTGATAAGGGGTTGTTTTATCCGATAACAAAACGGTAACCAGCAGGGTTAACAGGTTGGTAAGAATTTTAGTGCAAAAGCTTTAGGGAAGCAAGAGGTGTTGGAACTTCAGCCTCCTGTGAGCGACTCGGCCATGCCCGGACACCCCCCGGGCTGCCCATCTCCGCTAATTGTGAGAGCGGACAGCTGAATCCGGGATTTCCACCTCCTCTGGGATACGTGGGCTCAGGTGCCGGCGTTGCACCCACTGCTGATCTCGGGGGGGGCAAAGGTAGGGCCAAAAAGGACCCACCCTTTAGGAAAATGCCATTATCAGGTATACTATCTTATTTTTGTTTGCTCATTAATTAGCAGAGAGCGGGCTGTGCGGGAAGGGCCCCGCGCTCGCCCCGTGCACCGGTGCTTCCCGCAGGTCTGGCTGTGCCAGCAGCGATGTCCCAGGGGATCCGGGGAGGGGGGGGATTTGGGGCACGTCCTGGCTCCGACGCGCTCGCCCGGCGCTGGGGCTGGGGGGTGCCGTGGGATGGAGAGCGTTTGCCCACGCGGTGCCATCGTGGGTATTCCCGGTGCCTGAGCTGGCTCGTTCGGAGCCAGGCAGAGCTCCATCCCTGGCTGCAGGCTGCAACGTACCCGTACCCAAAAATACAGCTCCTGGGAGCAGCAGGATTTTTGCCCCGTGGGAGCTTTGCCGTGTTATTTTACACCTTCCAGGTTCTGTTGGGTAAATACGTTTGGCAGAGAGTGCTCTGTGCGGAACAGCCCCGGGCTCTGTGCAGACCCCGGGAACGCGGTGACCCATATTCGCTGGATCAAATAGCTGTGCTCAGCAGAAGTCCTGCCATAAGGTACAGTGCCTCGAGGCTGCCTTCACACCTACCTGCCCCTAGGACCCACTAAAGCAAGGGTCCGGCTCGGTGGCTGGACAAATATTTGGGCTGAACGCTCCGTAACGTCCCCAGCCCACGCAGGGAGTTTTGCCAAGCCCTGGCACGCAGAGACGTCCCTTGGGAGCTCGGAGGAGGTGGTTTTCTATGGGGACAGCACTGCTTTGGTTCTCCTTGCAGCCCCACAGCGATGTGGCATGGCACCCACCAGCAGCCGGTGCTGGACGGGACCAGACTCTTTCCCAAGACAGAGTCACTGCCTCGCCCTGTGCGCCCAGGCCCGTGGCTCCGTCTGGGCCAACGTGGTGGGACGTGTTGTGCTTGAATCCCACAAGAAACCTGTTGGTACCCAATGGATATAGGCAGAAGAAGTGGTGGTTTAACTTTTGTTCTGAAGGCCAGAGGTCATAGACTCATAGAATGGTTTAGGTTGGAAGGGACTTTGAAGACCATCCAGTTCCAACTCCCTGCCCTGGGCAGGGTCACCTCCCACCAGCCCAGGTTGCTCCAAGCCCCGTCCAGCCTGGCCTTGAACACCTCCAAGGATGGGGCAGCCACAGCTTCTCGGGGCAACCTGCGCCAGGGGCTCACCACCCTCACAGTCAAAAATTGCTTCCTAATGTTTAATCTAAACCTGCCCTCTTCCAGTTTAAGGAGATCTTTAACAGATGTGCTTGCAAGGAGGTGCCGAGCTCCCCTGGCGCCCCAAACATTGGTTTTTAGCACGCTTTGGGGAGCAACAACTCGTCGTGGAGACGCGTTTTCTCTCCTGCCACACCTGTGGGGGCGAGGTGGGGTCCGTGGTGGGCAGCACGCTCTTCCCCTGGCTGCGTTTTGGCCACGGGAGGTGGCACGGTGCTGGGTGCTACGTGGGGAGCGGTGCGGCCACTCCTGCGCCCCGCGTGCGGCACGCGGCCGGCCGGCCAGCGGGCAACCGCGCCGCCCAGATGCCGCCTGATGTTCGCTTGCCTCTCCTTTTACACTTAAAGCATGCATCATATTTTGTGCTGACTTAATACAACACGGAGAGTTGTACTTTCCAAGTAGCTGGCAACCTTTAATCAATGTTAATTGGCTCTAATTAGCATATGTTAATTAATGATATTTACTACAAATTAAAGGTATGAGTGCTCCCAGAGGGTTTCCTGTTCATCCAATTAGTGCCAATTAGTTGCAATTAACACGTGTAAATGAGATGCCATTGAACCCAAAACAAACAGCACAGAGTCTGCCGTACTCGCTTGCGGTTGAACTTGAGCGCGCGGTGGCGAGGGGAGGGGAGAGGGACCGCAGAGGGCTTTTAAATAATGGGAAGGTCTCTAACGTCTGTTTAAGCCGGCTCATTATGTCTTATTTTGTCTCTCGCTCCGTGCGAGCGAGTCGAAGGAAAGGTGATCTGAATAAAAGCCCTTGGCGGTGTGAATGGGACGCGTTTCCGTGTCTCGTTGGGCTGCGAAAAGGACACCACGCCGGTTTAAGCAAGCTGCCGTGTTCATATTTGTACCTAATCCTCACTCTGCATTCAGCCGGGGGGACACGCAGCCCCGAAAATGAGCTCCTTCTGCGCCCGTTGGGAGTGCGGAGGGGACCCAGCCTAATGCTCGGGTGCAGGGGTGGCACGAGAGAAGCCCACAGCTGTGCCAGAGGACACCGACCACCTTGACTAATTCCCTGGTCTCCCCTTGGTGTTTTTTCCCGGCCAATCTCCAGCACCATCATCAAAAGGTGCACTTTTTGGTACTTTTCTGCTCCTTTTTTTTGGCCTGGAGGTAAACGCATCCGCGAAAGTTTCTCGCCCTTGGCTTCCATCGCACATGCAATCTGGCAGGCGGCAGAACAAATTGTCATAATTGTGTTTAATTAAAAAGCGTAAATGGATTATCTTCAGGTAAGGATGATTTATTTAACTCATCAGTCTGATCACAGAGAATGTATAGTCTGGAGATGGAAATCATTTGGGGGAAATGGGTAATTCCTTTTCCCATCAGCCCCAAAGTAAGGCAGGATTTCAGCACAAAATCCAGCCCAGAGAGAAGGGCTACGCCTCGCGCCCGGCCCTGCATCCCGAGGGATGGTTTTGAACACCCTCCCACCCCCCGTCTCTCGCACTGGACTTATTCTTTTCCTCTTCCTTCCCGTTTTCACATAAAACCAGCTGCATCATCCCGTTTTTTTTTGCATGGTTTGTGCCACGCACCGTGGGCTCAGCCCTGGGCTCCGCAGACACCCAACCCCTCGCCCCGTGAATTCGTCGGGGTGAGGAGGACAACGCCGGGTGGGACGGAGCCGGCGGCGCCGCTGCGACCGCTCCCGCAAGGCAGGGCTACGCGGTTGGGACGCTGCGCCCAGGGCCAGGCACCGTAAACACCAAATGAGCCTAATTAATTGACCATCTGCTTGAAAAGCCAAGTGTTGGGTGGCACTGAAGGATGACTGCCGGGTCGCCAGCTTCTGAAATATCTCGGAGGGTTGGGTGCTTTGGGTACTGAGGTCCAGCTCGGGCGTCCTGAGCGTTCCTTTGGTTTTACGTGAGCGCTCCTCAGCTTCGGAGGTGCTTTATGGCAGGATATCCTATATGGCGGGATGCAGAGCCTACAGCTGGGGGGTTTGCCACCTCCCGGGCTGGCAAGGGAGAAGAACCCAAGGGAAGGTGGCAGCCAGCACCCGCTCATCCGGAGAAGGCTCTTTGCAGACCTCAGTCCTCACCTCCCCACATAACAATTCCCTTGTTGTGGTTGTGTGTTTGGGGAATTACTTGAAACCGTTACAACATGAGCTGGGAAATAAGGCACCTGTGGTGTTTTCTGTTATTCCTAAGAAAATTCTCCTTGTGTTTAATAGGTGATGTTTAATAAAAATGAAAATGAGCTTATCCTGAGCAGGCATGCACGCCAAAAGCTGGCATTTAAATTAGAAATTATGATTTAATAACTTGTCAAGAAACTCACCAATGTAACAGCGTGATAATTATTGAAAGGAGGCTTCATAAATACTGGAATGCCGTGATCTGTTATGAGAACCGAGCTCGTAAACGCCTGGTGAGCTCTGCGCGCCACTGGGCTGCGAACCTCTGGCCCTCAGCAGGAGAAGGCCCTCAGAGAAGTCCTACCCACGAGGTCCGTAGGCCGTCCCCATCCCAGGGATGATGTCCCTGGAGTTTCTCCTCACTTCGGTATAGAGTTGCACAAACACTAACGGCAGTTGTATCCGAGAGGTCCTCTGTGGGTGCGAGGGGCGGGCAGGGAACCGCGGGTACCTGAGCAGAGCGTGCCGGGAACGCTCCAGCTCTCCAGGACTTCGTCGAGGAGGCGGTGGGGAGGTGGACACCTCGCCACGAGTGTAGCGGCGTCACCGGCGCGGCTCGGGAGCAGGACAGGGCTGGGGTTTGCAGTCGCGAGCGGGCTGCCGTGGCGGGGAGCCGGGCCGCGGTGAGTGGAAACAGAGCCGCCCCGCGCCGGAGGCAGAGCAGACGGCGCGTGTCGGGGCGCTGGGGCTGGGGAAGGATGTGACAGACGGGGCCGGGGAGCGCGAGCGAGCCCGCGCGGAGGGTGGCGCGGCTTTGCCCGGGGGAGGTTGGCCACGGCCCAAGGACGCCGTTCGGTGTCCAGCTCTGCCGCGCTGAGCCGGCCCCGCCGGGCGGGAGAACGCGGCTCCGGCGCTGAAACCTCCGAGGTGCCGCTTAGGGACGGACCACGCTGGCTGGGCAGAGTCTTCTGCTCAAGCAATCTGACAACAAAAAATATTTATAGCCTTGGGAGGTCGCGATTGCTCCTTCGCACCCCCCGAGCCTCCTCTAAACCCTTGACTGATTTGCTGGGAAAAATTATCTTTGGTGAGGCCTTACTGTTTGAATCATGTCCCATCTCTTAATTTAAACAAAACCTTCGCATAAGGACTTCTTAATATATACACTTTAAATTACAATCTTGACTTTCTGTTGGTTGATTATGGCATATGACTCTCAGTTGGAAGGCCATTATTTCTGCTATGATTTACAAAGCAGTTAAAGTGAAGTCTCTGTAATAAATACTGAAGCATTGTAATAGATAATTCCGCGTATTTAAATGCGACAGACCCCTTGGCACGATGTTTGGTTGGCAGGAGAGGCGTGAAAAACCCGGACAAAAGCAACTGGCAGGCTCAGGTTTTGGGTTCTGGCTCAGGCATGTGTCTTGCTGGGGACTGGCATCCCCGCGAGAGCTGGGCACTGGGTGTCCCACTGGGGACCGGCATCCCTGCAAGAGCTGGGCGCTGGGTGTCTCACTGGGGACCGGCATCCCTGCGGGAGCTGAGTACTGGGTGTCTCGCTGGAGGGTGGCATCCCCATGGGAGCTGGGCACTGGTTGTCTCACTGGGGACCAGCATCCCCACAGGAGCTGGGTACTGGGTGTTTCAAGGGGGACCAGCATCCCCATTGGAGCTGGGTGCTGGGTGTCTCGCTGGAGGGTGGCATCCCCATGGGAGCTGGGTGCTGGTTCCCACGGCCTGAGAGCGGGGAGCTCGGCTCAAAGTTTTCCCATTAAACGTAAACCATTCCCATTATGTTGCTTATAGCGTGATGCCTTAGCACGTGCCGTGCCATAGTAAAAGTGGGCCTTAAAAGACCACCAAAACGGGAGCGCGAGAGCCCAGTGTTTATAGTGGATTCCTGCCGTAAATTCAGGGAGTGGAAGTGGACACCCAATCCAGATTAACTGCGGCGAAGGAAAGCAAAAGAAAACCATACAGGGAAGGCAGAGATTTACTGCAAACCCCCCACCACCACTGTCCTGTGCCTTCTCCGGATAAATCAAAGCAGCTGCGGAGGGCGTGTGGCAATAACGGGGGTGTCGGTGCCCAGCCCTGGGGCTCCGTACCTCCTGCTGCTGCTGCTGCCCCTGTGGCTGCTGGAGCGACGTGAGTGCCTGCCTGCGGCGCGGGCATCGCACGGCTCTGCCGCTGCAGATCCTCAGCCCTGCATGCAGACGCGTGCGGCGTTAACAGCTGCATGAGAAAAAAACCCAAAAATTGAGGTGGCAGCCCCAGCACCTGGGGTTTATTTCCCCGTTGTTGATGGTTTTTCAAGCTCGCCTTGTAACTCTGGAGCGGCGCGGGGATGGGCTGCGGTGTGACGTGGGGCGGCACCGTCGCAGGACGGGGTTTGTGGCTGCGGGGCTACAACAGGGCTGAGGAGCCACGGCAGCTGCCTGCGGCGCTGCCAGCACGTTGTGGCCGTAGCTCTGCAGACAGTGGTTGTCAGAGCTCTCTGCCAAGCCCAGCAACCAGACCCCTCCCATCTTTAGTCCCCCGTGCCTCAGTTTCCCACTAGAAAACTGGGGGGGGGGGGATTGTACCTCCTCCCTCTCCTTCTCTGTTGTGTGGACTAACACGGTACTTTTACAAACAATTAAGCACCGACTTTGTGTTTCAAATTTAAGTGGTGGTACAGAAATCAGTGTAAGAGCACAGAGCTTATGTCTGAGAACTGGGGCTGGTTTGGGGACCATCCCCTGTTGTACACATACAGAGCTCCCGTCCTGATGTGACCCCGTCCCAGATGAAACCTCAGGATGCCGCTATCATGCAAATACTCTTCCTAATAATAACTAAATGGCACTCTGGAGCAGCCAGTGGCTTCCAAAATCTTGCGAATCGGGCGCTTTCTGGCCAGGAGAGCTTTAGGAGAGGGTCTTCCTCCTCGTCGATTTAGCGGGTAGGGAAGGGATGCTTCGAGGAGCTGCTGTGGTCTGTGCTGGTCCCCGGGCTGGCCGCCCTGCTCTCCTCTGGGTGGCAGCAGGACGGGGGCACCTCAGCGCTCGGGGATGAACCAGCACCCTCAGCTCAGCACGACCCTTCCTCCTTTAGTCTGACTTGGGCCGTGAAGTCTGCGAACAGCTACTCCCATTCCCGGTTACGCCCCCAGAAATCCAGATTAACTCCCTGGCTTCACCCCATAGCCCTGGGTTCGGGGGTGAAGGGGCACTGTGACCGTGACGAGGACCCGGGGCTGTGCCCGGCTCCCGCCAGCGCTCCCTGAGTTTGGCTCAGGTACATCTCCCTCGTGCTCTCGGCACAGTGCTTTTTCCTCCATTCATCCAGCTGTTTCGCACGCGTAAACAGCTGGAACCGCAGTGAAGATCTTCACACAGTAAGTTCAACAGGGAAGACACAACGGGACCCTTAACCAGCTCCGTGCTGGGGAGAGGAAAGGTTCCCACTGACTTCAGTAGTGTTTGGGTCAGGTCTTCAAAACAGCCAAATCGCTTGCGAATTTTATTTTAAATTAAATTCCGACCGTAAATTGTGATTCCGACTATGAAACCGCGTGCACAGTTAAGGAGAAGTCCATCCAAAACCCCCCTCTCAGGCTACTCTCGCTCACCCCATCTTGCCAGCTCCACCCTATCTGGTCAGCTCTTAAAGGATTATAAACTTAGATTTTGCTGAAAAACTAAGTCTCATAAAAGCCGAGAAACGTCACCTTCACAAGGAAAACGTTAAAACCTGGCTTATCCTGGTCAACTTGTAGAATTAAATTTTTATATTTTTTTTGAAAGCATCAGAAGCAAAAGAGCTTTGGTTCTTTCTCCTCGTTGAGATGTGCCCTTGTTGCTTGGTGGTTCCCAATGCCTCATTCATCCCACTCCTTTCTTCCTCATTGTGTGAGTGGCCATCCTGGAGGAAACTCTCGGGGATGAGTAGAGGGAGGGAAGGAAAAATAACAAACTATGAAAGTGATGGGGAAAAATTGCTCTCCTGTTTCCTCTAAACCAAGAAAATGTCGAGGAAAAACTTTCATACAGATTTTTCCAGTGAAAAATATGTTTCCTCGGAGAAATTTCAGGTCATTCTATGACTTAAGTAGTGAGTCTGCTTATTATTCTGTCTGGCGCTCCAGGTTTCGGGCGGGTTTTGGGTTTTTTTATAAAAACTTGAGAGAGACAGACAGAGAGAGAGAGAGAAAGCCTCTGACACTAAAACCAAATAGGTGTGTTTGAAAGTAGTTGGACTGGCCTGGGGTAAAAAAAGGCAATAATAAAATAATTTAATAATTTAATAATTAATAATTATTAATAATAAAATAAATTTTTACTTTTTTTACTTTGCTTAGTCGATAATTTTGAATTATAAAATGACCATTGTGCCACACCGGGGCGAGTTGGGGGGGGGCTCGGTGATGACGGCCAGTGGTGGCCACGCCGGCGCAGCGCGGGGGCCGGTGCGAGGTGCAGGCAGGGAGGTGTGGGGCAGGGTCCCCCGTGCCCAGCCCTCCCCACCGCGGCGCAAACGCCCTGCCTCGTCCTCCCCGTCACCTCCATCCGCCTTGGCACTTAATTAGACGAGGAGACGGCGGAGCGCCGCCGGCACCTGGAGAGCGCAATTATGTGGGCAGCGTCCTCGGGGGGCGGCAGCGCCGCGTGCAGGGGTTGCAAACGACGATGGTTTCCCGCGGGTGAGATCTCTGCCGAAACCTCGCTGGCGGAGGCGTTCCCGCGCGTAGCTGGCTCTGGCGAGATGAAAATTCACCGCTTGTGAGACTGTAGGGCCAAATCGGCCGGGGAGGTTAGAGTGAAAATCCATCTTTTTATTTCTTTTTAGAAAGAAAAAACAAGGAACAAAACTTTTCGGTTCGTTTTTGCTTATTTTTGCTTTCTCCTTCCTTCTCTTTTTCCATCGGGTTCCACCCCTTCGCTATTAAGAAGCCATGCGGTGGCCCGAAGCCCCCCCAGGCCACCTCTGCCCGGCGGGTCCTGCCGCGATGGGCTCGCAGCGCTTCCCCCTCCGTGTCATCTCCTTCATCCCAAGGAACGCCGGCAGTTTGTCGCCGGCTCTGGCCGGGGCTGCTGTATCTCTCACCTCCTCTCCCCATCAAACGTGGGGCACGGGGGGGAGGTTAAATTCAGGTCAGCCCTCCCCGCTCACGCGTTGCTGAGAGCATCCCTCGGGAAGCCGCGGGGATCCCCGCGCCGGCGGTGCCCCCCGACTCCGGCAGCTCGCAGTCAAGGTGAGAACGGCGGCGGGCGCGGGGGCCGCTGCCCCCCGGGGAGCGGGTTCACAGCCCCGTGATTGCCGCGCCGCGGCCCCCTCCAAACAAACAGAGCTTATGGCGAGCCGGGGGCGAGAGGTGGCTGGTAAACAAATGCGCCTTTGAAGAGTGACAATGAAATAAATCACCCCTTTACTTGGTGGGCACGCTCGGTAATGCCGTTATCATTAAGGAGGGACCGCGGGGAACGGCTGCGATCGGGCCGCAGCAGGGGCTGGGGGCTGCCGGGCTGGGGGCTGCCGGCGGGGGGGGCGGCACGCAGGACCGTCCCCTTCCACCGGGCACAGGGTTGTCCTCTGCCCGCCTGGGTGAGCAGAATGTCGTCAGGTGTCGTAGCCTAACGCTGGTGGTGATGACACCCAGCTGAGCAGTGCGGTCAACACGCCTGAGGGACGGGATGCCATCCAGAGGGACCTGGACAAGCTCAAAAGTGGGGCTGTGTGAACCTCATGAGGTTCAACAAGGCCAAGGGCAGGGTCTGCACTGGGGTCGGGGCAACCCCCGGTATCCATACAGGCTGGGGGACGGAGAGGAGCCCTGCCCAGAAGGATTTGGGGGTGCTGGTGGATGAGAAGCTCAACACGAGTCAACAATGAGCGATCGCAGCCCAGAAAGCCACCCGCATCCCGGGCTGCATCCCCAGCAGCGTGGCCAGCAGGGCGAGGGGGGGATTGTGCCCCTCTGCTGCGCTCTGGGGAGACCCCCCTGCAGTGCTGCCTCCAGCTCGGGGGGTCCCAACAGCAGAAGGACACGGAGCTGTTGGAGCGGGGCCAGAGGAGGCCCCGGAGATGCTGCGAGGGCTGGAGCCCCTCTGCTGGGAGGACAGGCTGGGAGAGTTGGGGGGGGTCAGCCTGGAGAAGAGAAGGCTCCGGGGAGACGTTATTGTGGCCTTTCTGACTGAAATGGGGCTTGTAAGAAAGATGGGGACAAACTTTTTAGCAGGGTCTGTTGCAATAGGACGAGGGGTGATGGCTTTAAACTAAAAGAGGACAGATTTAGAGTAGACAGAAGGAAGAAATTTGTTATGCTGGAGGGTGGTGAGACACCAGCCCAGGTTGCCCAGAGAGGTGGTGGCTGCCCCATCCCCATCCCTGGAAACATTCCAGGCCAGGCTGGACGGGGCTCTGAGCAACCTGGTCTGGTTGGAGATGTCCCTGCTCATGGCAGGGGGCTGGACTAGATGGCCTTTAAAGGTCCCTTCCAACCCAAACCATTCTGATTCTCTGATTCTGTGATTCTGTGTTTGCCTTCAGCGACCATCGGTGTGCGGCATTTGTTCAGCTCCACCGAATACATCCGTGGCTTCGCCGACCTGGAGCGCCTGATGCAGTGACCCCCCGTGTTCAGTTTTCCCTGGAATTCAACAGATTTGGGATGAGGGTCACAGCCTCATCCAGGGGTTTATCCCGGGGTGGGAGGGATTTTTCCCCTCCTGGGTTTGTCCGTCTTCACTGAGCCGCGTGGTCCTTCTCCAGCCTGGGAGTGTGTGGGTCCGTGCCCCGAACGTGCTTCAGCCCCATTGGGTTTAGGCTCATATTTGCTTAAAACTGGTTGAATTTACTCCTGCAAATTCACCGGCTCAGGCTGAGCTGATGTCAGCTGGGTGTCAGCGTGTCTCTGAAAGTGGGCACAACCCTTTGTTTTCACTAAATCTGCGTAAAATCGTGCTTTTACCTGATGAGGCTCTGTGTAAATCCTGCTCCTGACTCGCTCAATGCAGATCTGAAGTAATCCTCGTTTTAGCTGAATTATGTGTATCTGGACACCTCTTTTCACACCAGACTCAAGCACGGCTGTGCAGGCTGCCCGTGCCCCCCCTGCCCCCCCCGTGCTCTGGGTAAGGAACGGCCGACTTCTCCCTGGACCTGCATGGGGACGGGAGGAGGGAGAAGGAGACGAGGAGGAGGAGGAGGCTCCTTCCTCCACTGAGAGCCTCAGCCCTCATCAGGGTGTCCGGACTTCACCGTGGCTTAACTGGGACTTCTCAGCCTCCCGGGCTTAAAGTTAAGCGGGTGCTTAAAAGCTTAAGCCACAGAAGTTGGATGGTTTTCTACTGAGCTGGGGAAGAACGGGATCTGGCCTCGGGTCCCCGCGGGTTTAGGGCCAGAGGGCTCCGCGCCTCCTGCGGTCCTGCCCATAACAAAGGAGAAGGGAGAGGAAAGCAAAGGAAGGGGGAAAAAATAGGGGAAAAAAAATGAGGATTGGTGAAATGAAGTTGTGCTCGTTCAGCTCCCGGAGATGCCCGGGTCTCCGTCATTAATATTAAGCAATCCCTGACAATACCACTCTGCGTTTTCCAAAAGAATAACTATCAGCCTGGTAAACAAACCTGGAAACGTACAAAATTCAGCAGAATGTCTCATCTATAGAGGCTTTATGATAAATGTAACAAGGCAACAGCTATGCAAAAAAAAAAAAAAAAAAAATTAAAATGTAGAAAATTGACATTTGGAATTGAGCTGGGATGTGCGCTGGAAACGCCGCCGTCTTATCGACAAGGGGGGGGACCTGCAGCCCTTTCTTAAACCCCAATGATACAGGCTAATTTATATGCAGTTATTCACGTGTGCAGTAAATTCCAATTATGTTTACAGATGTCTGCTTAACATTTATGGAAAAGGAACCTCAGCATGTCTGAAATATCCTTATAAGGGTTTGGACTGGGCTATCTTTTTTTTTTCTTTTTCTTTTTT
>VUYV01000224.1:519628-608345 GCA_008711295.1 Anarhynchus alexandrinus
GCTCGCCCAGGTCTGGTTCCAGAACCGGCGCTCCAAGGAACGACGGATGAAGCAGCTGAGCGCGCTGGGCGCCCGCCGACATGCCTTCTTCCGCAGCCCACGCAGGATGCGGCCGCTGGTGGACCGGCTGGAGCCCGGGGAGCTCATCCCCAACGGGCCCTTCTCCTTCTACGGAGGTGGGTAATGTGTTTTCACCATGGTCCCTCGTCTTCGTGCTTGGCCGGCTCGGATGGCCGCGGCACGGCGAGATGGCCACGGTGCGGCCACAGGCCGCACCGTGGCCATCTCGCCGTGCCGCCGCCATCCGAGCCGGTTAGCACATTTCCCTCTTGGGTTCATCGAGCTTTGGGTGACGTTTTGAGGCACCACCGTTAGAGCGTGCTCTCTTGTGTCTTTTCCACTCGGTTCCGTTGCGCGTGTGTCACCTTCCCTCTGTCTCTCCTTGTCCACCAGATTATCAGAGCGAGTATTACGGCCCTGGAAGCAATTACGATTTCTTCCCGCAAGGACCTCCTTCATCTCAAGCTCAGACACCCGTGGATCTCCCTTTCGTGCCCTCTTCGGGGCCGTCAGGCACTCCCCTGGGGGCCATGGATCACCCCCTGCCCGGACATCACCCCTCCAGTGAGGCTCAGCGCTTCACTGACATCATGTCGCATCCCCCCGGAGACTCGCCCAGCCCCGAACCCAACCTGCCCGGGTCCTTGCACTCCATGTCCGCAGAAGTTTTTGGCCCCAGTCCTCCATTTTCTTCGATATCCGTCAACGGTGGTGCTAACTATGGCAATCACTTGTCACATCCACCAGAAATGAACGAAGCGGCTGTGTGGTAGCTTTAAAACAAACTGGGTCTAAGTAAGTGATGATCATCTAGTCTGCTTATTGTTACGGTGTACAGAAATGAATAAATATAACATCTCTCCTGCCCTAAGACAATATTACCTTGGGAACGAACTGAATCCAAATCGCTCCAAGGCAAGCTTTGCTCTAGACCAGGACAATCTTCATGTTATGGTTGTATCAAACAAGCAAGGGGACTTTTTTTGTACCATTGACAAAGAAACTGGTGAAGCTGTACAGTAAAGTGCTGCCATACCGTAGGATGGCGTTAAGTTTGATTACCCTGTTGGATGTCATCCTAAGAGCCACAATCCTTAGAAACTTCTCATTTAAAAACAAACAAACAAACAAAAAATAATTGAATGAAGGAAAGGTCAAGGAAAAGGGGGAAAAAAGCTTCAAGAACTCTAGCGTTCCCGGTTAAGGATGGTTCTGGCATTCTGAATTTGTTTGTTAATTTTTGTCTCTCAGAAAGTTCAACAACAAGAAACTCTTTTTAGCTTCAGCCATTTCAGCCTGCTGACTATCAGGTGGGACAACTTTCTTTTTTCCTTTCTTTTTGTTTCGTTTTCCAAAAATAGCAAATACTAAATGTTAAGCCCTCAGCACCAACTCTTCTACCTTCACAAAGCTACACGTACAAAACCTCCTCATCATAGCAAAGGTCACGCCCAGACCTCTAAGAAAATGACTTGAAAAAAAACAAACAAACAAACAAAAAGTATTCTACCTTCACAGAGAGAGAAAAGCTAAACAAAAAGACTCTATTGAACTAAAAACAGTCAACTGTTTACGTCTAATGTTAAATTCAGGAGTTCGATGTTTTACTAATAAATCCTGTTTTAGAACCTCTTGTTCAAAAGCAAAATATTTTGAGCAACCAACCAAAATAGTTCATTTTCTTTTCTGTAGATGTTCTAACAGATTGCAGGGCTTGTGGTTCACTGTGCTAGTTTGTAAAAGGTGTTGTTTACAGAAGGCAAAGAAAAAACAAAAAAAAAAACCCCACGAAACCCAGACAGTTGCCAAATAAAGTAAATATATAGCACAAATACTGTAAGGTGCTTTGCACCAGCAACCCGAGAAGGTGTTTAAAAAGTGTTACAAGGTTAAAAAGAAAAAGAAAAAAAAAAAAAACAAACATCTTTGCTAATTTTTAGTCCTGTTGAACATTCATGGAATTGTTAATATGACTTATATAGACCCACACAGGTTTTATTTTTGTGTCTTTAAAATAAAAGTCCAAAATATTTAAATTTTATGGTCAAATATGCAGTCAACAGCTGCTACTTTTTTCTTTATATATTAAATTTCTCATATGTCTTTTATTGTTCTAATAAACCTAAGCTTGTGTGACCTCCAGTGCATATTAGACCATTCACTGTATGAAAGAAAACATGTTGGATAAAATTTGTGCGTTTTTAATAAAATTAGAAAATCTGATGTTTAGATAACTCGTGTTTCATTTGATGTTTTGAGGAATTTTAAATGGCTTCTCTGGAGTAAAATAGCCCCGAGACAGGACGATCCGCTCCACCGCTAATCCTGCGCAGCTCCGTCGCTTGGGTGGACGCCTCAGCGGCGGCGTGGCTGCGCGGAGCGGCGGGTGGCAGCTCCAGCCCACCCGCAGCCTTCCTCCCCACCCGCAGCCTTCCTCCCCACCCGCAGCCTTCCTCCCCACCCGCAGCCTCCGCTCTTGAAGCAGAAGCGAGCCCTTGTGCCGGACGTTAAATTGCAAAATTGGAAACTCAGCAAATTGTTCAATATATTAACCTGTTCTTGGGCTGTGCTAAGAGATACTCAAAGATGCTAATTTTATGCCTAAGCAGGACTGTGTTGTAAATGTAAAAAAAAAAAACTTGCAAAGATACGGTTTTGAATTGATCCATTTTTGGTTAAATTATTTTTCTGGAGGTAGTTTTTCTTTTTTCTTTTTTTTTTTTTTTCCCCTAATTGGATGGTTTTGAACGCAGCATAACCTCAATGTCAGGAAAGTAATTTTAATCCTTTTTTTAGAGCTGTTACAAAGTCAATTGTTTAATAGCGTTTGGTATATGCGAACTTCTCTGAAGGGCAGCGGGGGAGAATATTTTGCTTTGCACTAGATACAGACTCATTTTCTCAGAGGGAAATGAAACGCGACAAAAAAAAAAATCCTGGAACGCTGTGAAATGACAGATTTCATGTTTTCATTATGAGTGATTGCAGAATCCCAAATATTCAGTTCTTCAAAAGCAAAAGTCTCGCTGATGCCGAGAGGACTTTGACCTGTGTTAGAAGCAAAGAATTGGGTTCGGTTCTGGAAAGTCACTGGTTTAAATGTTTTCCACCTGCTGAGCCAGGAGAATGGGATGAACTCTAATTGCCTGTTGCCCTTCGTCTCTCGACTAACCGTGACTCTGGCTGGCTTCTCTTTTATTTTTACCTAGACGCAGAAATTTACGCTAAAACACAGACTTCTACATTCCCAGCAATTCAGTTACTGATTTCTTTGGAATGAAGGGGGGGAAAAAAACAAACAAACAAACAGAAAAGTCAAAATGCTTTAAAGTTGTACGATTTGTAATTTTCAACGGTGATTTTTTTATTTGGTTCACGCCGTAGTTTCTCTGCCCGGCAGAGGGGCCACTTAGATGAAGCAATAGTTCACTTTAAACACAAATGTCTTATCTAAGAATATAAAGATAAAAACGATCTGCAAGGGATCTGTTAGTGTTTCTAAAAAAAAAAAAATAATCATGCTTTATTAAATACAGGGGAGACTTCTTAAACTCATGGACTCCGTGTCGAACTCATTTATTTGTCTTTTGTATTGTCGCTCTGTTTTGTTGCTCTGTTTTGCATTTATATAAGCAAAGTAACGAGCGCTCTATTTATTACAAACTTTTACTTATCCGGGCGAGTGCTACTGATAAATACTGCTGTTTGCGCTTCTGGTCTATGCTGCTGATTTATTGTTGAATCGTTTATTTTAAATGAGAATTTCACCAAATTGGCTTATTTTGTAGAAAACATGTCTGCCACGTGGGGTTTATTTTTTGAATTTTTTGTTATTTTCTTTGTTTCTTCTTTTTTTTTTTTTTTTTTNNGTGATGAGGCGCTTGTGCGGTTTATTCTGTGTTAATTTAGGCAGCGATGTGCTACGGTTCAGTTTAGGTCAGTGGTTTCTAAAAGGGAGGGAGGAGAGCCTGCCTTTTTTTTCGAGGCTCCCATCCCTTCCGCAGGGGTGGTGCCCATCTTCGGGGGGAGCCCGGGAGCCGGTCCCGCGCTTCAGGCTGAGCGCGTCCTTCAGCGCTTCCCGCTCCGGAGGCCCCAGCGCTTGGCAGATTTGAATTCTGTGCTCTTCAGAGGGAGCTCGGTGTTTCTGAAGACCCTAATCCGGCAACAATTGCACAGTCAAAACTCCTTTTGAAACCATTGTCACGTTGGGTTCTTGTAAGTCCTTGTTTACAAGAGCGTTTCCATTGACTTCGGGAGCACGGCCGGGGCGAGCAGAGGTCCGCAGGAGAAGGGCCTCGGAAATATGTGCTGCTCGGATGGATTTTACACGCGCGTGTTAATGTTTTTTTATCTAACTGCAGAAACGTGGACGTGAAACACGCAACGAGACGTACGTGCAATGTCATTTCGAAAGGGGTTTTTTTAGAAGTAATCACTCTCTTTTGATCTTTTCTTCCTTGCCGGCTGCTGGTTTCGGTGACCTTCACCTTGTTGCTATGTCCCAGCAGAAGGTGCAGCCCGGTGACGTTAAACCCCGCGGCTGCTCGCCCAATTTTGGACGGGGCGAGCGGTCCGCGCCCTCCCGGGGCGGACGAGGGAGGTTCGGTGTGTCGACGCGCGGGACCGAAGACTTGCGCGCACCCCGCGCGTAACGCCATTTACCGTTTACCAGGAAAAAGGGGCGAGGAAAAGACCGTAAGTATTGTTCCCGTTGAGTTAATCTATAGGGAGGAGGTATTTTTGGAGGTTAACCAAAGGGTCTTTAAAATGCCGTGAGTTTCCAGCATCCAAACAACTCTGCTTTGGGCCCAAGGCGATGGCGCGCCGCGTCCCGCCGCGCTGTGGCGGGGCGATGCTCCCCTCTGCCCTCTGCCCTCTGCCCCCCGTCACCGCTGCCATCGCTGTGCTCAGGCCTTTGCTTGGGGAACGCTGGGGGATCGGTAACGGGCTGTGTCCCAGGAGTAAGAATGTATTTAAATCACGATTTGTAGACAAATGATGTATATTATTTTAATATGTGTACGTGCGCCCAGATGCTGAGCTGTGGGTGCACGATACAAATCTATAAATAAATATAATTTTAAAATATCAGCGGTGATTTACATCCTTTCGCCACCCTGGGAAGTGGCAGATATGGCAGTGTCCTCTCAGGAACGATTCCTTTTGCCACAGACCGTTTTTTTTTCCCTGAACATGAGTGTTGTACTTAAGCTTTGCATGTTCTTACAATATTAAGTGTAAGCAATTTCACTCTCCCTTTCTGTTACTACCCTTAGTAGATAAACTCACATACATTAAGATTAAGCAATTGATACATATCCTTAAATGCTGCCGACGGTGTTGAGCTGGGAACAGGGAATTGTGATGCTGGAGCAGGTTCTGGAAGGTCTTTCATTTGTGTCTGCCATGGCACTGGGGTGCTCGGCGTTCCTCACGCCACAAAATACCCATGAGGTTATAAATGAAATGAATGGGACCATTACAATTTATTTTGATTACAAATCCTTCTGGGTTTGCTGTCTTCTGTTTCTTATTCAGTAGTACTTGTGGTGCTTTTAGCTATGGTGGGGGGCAGTCATGCTTAGAAAGCGGAGTTTGTTGTTGTCT
Organism: Anarhynchus alexandrinus; assembly: GCA_008711295.1. Lineage (NCBI taxonomy): Eukaryota > Metazoa > Chordata > Aves > Charadriiformes > Charadriidae > Anarhynchus > Anarhynchus alexandrinus. The sequence continues at coordinate 525,296 of VUYV01000224.1, forward strand.
GGAGAGTTTTTCGGTCGTTAAATGCAGAAATTGAGGAGTTAACGTGGCCGTGCCGTGAGCTGAGCTTCACGTTACCGAACCTCCGTACTGGGGGTTGCTGTAAGTGGAGCGGGAGGGTGTCCTCGTGTGTTTGCCGCGGGCGCGTGGGCCGGCTGGACGTGGGGCACGCGGTCGTTGCGACGGTGCGTGTCGCGGTCCGGTCCTCGGAGAAGCCCTCTGCGTAATCCTCGGTGGGGATGAGGGGCACAACCGCTCTCGCCGCAGCCTTCTGTTGCAGGCTCTCTTCAAATTCAGGAATCGCCCCGCTTGGCCGGCGTTCGGCGCGCTGTTTAGAGAGCGGTTTTGGCAACTGTGAGAATTGGATTGTATCGGGGTTTTTTTTTCCTGACTGGTTTTAACAGAAGCTTGCTCCCCGCAGAATCTGAGCCTTTAGAGAGGCTGACGGTGCCTCACGTGGTTCGGAATGGAATACGTGGCGCGGCCGAGCGAGGCAGCCCCGGTTTGCAGGACGGGGCTCGTGCCGGTTTTGTGTTGGAAGGTGTCGGTGTGGCGTGAGAATGGCGGGCGCAGCCCAGGCTGTACGGGCGAGCTGGAAAACACCCCCCGGCCCCGACGTCTGTCGAGCGGGAGCGCGCCGCGTGCCGGGGGTGCTGCGGGGCACCGTCGGGAGCGAAGCGACGTGCTCGGCGTCTCGGGAGCGGCCTCTCTGCGCCGGAGAGTGCACGCACGGGCTTTGCACGGGGAGGGCTCAAGTGGGTGGAAAAGAGATGGTTTTATTATTTTTTTTCTCCATCTAAAAAAGGTTTTCTTCTGGTTTTTAACTGGTCTCCGGGTGGCCTTTAAAATTTTTATCTGCTGGAAGCATCTTTAGGCTGCGCATCTATTCAGACGCACTACCTTCATTATATTTTGAGATATAAGAACCATTAAGGGTTGATTAAATCTTTAAAACAGTTGTGGTTTTTTTGAATGAGCGATGGGTTAGGAATATCAGAAATAAGTAAATAAAAACACGGAAGAAAAATAGTAATAAATATTTATAAGGCGCGTACATAATCTAAATTTCCTATTGTGTAATTTGTTTTAGTGGACAGGTTTTATGTGTGCTTTTCCCCCGCTTCTCCCCATTTTTCCCCCCCCCTCTTCTTTTTTCTCTTTTTCACTGACAAATTGTGTTGCTGATTTAAAGAGAAAAAATCGTCGAATGAAACGGTCTGACTGAAATGAAAAAGGTCGGTTCGGAAAATTACATTTGCTAGCCAAAGCGTCGGGAAGATCAGCTCGGCTCCGGCTCGGGGCTGGTTTTGGACAGCACGCAGCCCTCTGTACGCGGGTCACATCCTGCGGCGGCTGATGCGACGCGGTGCGATTCAGTCGAGCAGAGGCGAGGGCGGCGTGGGCAGCTCCCGCGGGCGGCCGTGGGAATCCCCCGCAGCCCACCGCGCTCCCACCGCGCCGCTCACCGCCGCGGCGACCCGGCGCCGAGCGCTGCCGAAGGCAGAAGGGCGCACAGAGCAGCAGCGAATGAGCCTCGGCGGCGGCGGCTGAAGGGCTTTACATTTCCGGCACGTTTCTTTATTTATATATTTAAGCGAAGGAATGCTCTGAAAAATGGATTTGTATTAATAACCTGTAATTATACAGACACACAAGGATGATACGGTCTTTCACTGCCAAAGCTACCATCTAATCTGACAATTTCCTAAAAGATGACAAGCTCCACAAATACACGGGAGCAAAAGAAGCTGAGTGTGAGAAATTCAGAGGGCTTTCTTGTAGTACGGACTATTCAAAACGCACTTGTTTATCTGTTCTGCGTTTAGGGTGTTATTTCCATTTTAGCAAATAAGCATGTAAATAAAAAGTAAAATTAAGAGGGAAAATGCCAAAGAAATTATGTCAGTTAGTTTGATGGCTTCTGCTTATAGTTTCTAAACAGGCAGAGGGTTTTACAGAACATACCATGATGCATAAAAAGGCTTTCATGATCGTCTTAAATTAAAATGTATTGATATAATTTTTGTACAAATATTCCCCCACACGATTACGAGTCCAAACCACGGCAGCATGGTTTGAGGGCATGTGAACCAGAAATTAAAACCGAGCCTGGGAGTCTGATTTAATTACCTCGCTAAGCGAAAGGCAAAAGAGAGAGAATAAACAGCGAAGAAGGAGTCTCTGTTGGTGAAATGTTTTAACAATCCATGACTGCCATACGCTGCATTTTCTGTTTGATGTTAGGTTATATCGACTGGATCTCCTTATCAAAAATTTTGAATTAACAGCTCCTGCGGCCGTTTGAGCGCGGCTCAGCGGAGCCGGGGTGACCTGAGCAAGTCCCGGCGCGCGCGGTGTCCCCCTGCTCCCCTGCCACCAGCGCAGGGCACGGCGGGTGCGATGCCGGCGGCTGAGCCTGGTGGGCTTTTCCCCTTCACGTTTGTTCTGCGCCGACGTAAGCGATGGATGCAGGACAGGAGAGAAACGGGTCTATAAGCCCTGAGAGAACCCCTCGAGTTTACGGTTGTACATCGGTGAATTTTAGCGCGTTGCTGGGTCGGGGATTTACACTGAGCCGTTGTCCCATCAGTCTCGGGGGGTGAAATCCTGATCTCACCGGCTTGAGGAGCAAAAATGCTGTCGACGTCAAGAAGCCCATTTTGACTCAAAAGGACTAATGCAACTCAGTGCATATTTTTTACAAATCATATTGGGTATGTTTTATTTAACCATCCCTAAAAGCCTCTCTCCCTTTATTAACAGGGCTATTTATTATTTGTTAGGTTATGGTAGAGAACATCCCTTTTTCACTCTGTAAGAGCTCAGAGGTTTGAAAATGCAATTATGCAGGGGGGTCTTGGCACTAAGTCTTTGGTTAGGCGAGTGGTTAGTTACTGCTCAGTAACTGTTCAGGTAAGCACTTGTTTCCGCTACTTAATTTTCTATAGATTAGTTTCTCCAGGCTCCTCCCTTTGTTGATAATGGCACCTTTTACCCTGGGAACAAAATACCTACAAACTCAAAGAAAAAAACTAGAAGCAAAGCCAGAGAAGATGCACCGTATACATCTCCTGTTTTATAAATGTCCTGTTTTATAAAACCATGTCTTAGTAAAAATAATTAAAAAAAAAAAAGAAAAAAGACAACAGTGCTTAATTTCACATTGCTGGAGCAATGGCAAACCCACATATGTAATGCAGAGCATTATAGCTGTCAATCATGCCGGGTAAAATAAACACAAGCTACAAAATAAAGTTGAAATAGGATTGAAATACTTAACAGCATAAAATCTAAGGGTTTTGCTTGCAATGAAAACATGCATTTTTAGTAAACGGTAGTTTTTACATAAATTGAACTGTTTATTCTCTTCACAGTACACCAAATCACACAGTTTTATAGGGAGAGTCGTAGGGCATTTAGGATGGGGGTGAGATGTCTGGGTTTTTTTCCAGTCGTCTTCCCCCCTTGGTGCCTCCCAGGACCCCAAGCCCCCGTCCGAAGTTGGTGGGTGGCAGCGAGCGGCTGCTGCCGGCGATGGTAATTAATGATATTCCTCTGCCCTCTGTAGGAGAACTGCCTGCACTGAACACTGCTGCTGCTGCCGGGCCCGCACCTTTCTGCTTTCGAATTAGAAACCACGTCTGGATTAGTTTTTATAGCATTTAAGAACAGATAAGGAGCGGGGAAGAGTCTCGCGTTGACGAGATGGGGACGAGCAAGCAGCCAACGCAATTCGTCTCCGAGCCAGGGCTCGAGTCGGTACCCAGCTCACGTTTGCAGCCGCCCGCTGGCACCTTCGCGGGCAGAACCTCAACGCCGGTTGGGGAAAGCCCAAATCCTGGTGTCCAGGCTGACAACCCCCCCGCGAAGCTGCTCATTGTGGGGTGTGAAGCTCAGACCTCCACTGGCAGCTCAGAGCTGAGATGCCGGTTTGGGTCCCTCCTCCCTTGTAACATCATTCGCGCCAGCCTCTATTGCTGCTCCCCAATTCCAGGTCTAATCTTGTGTTTTGGGGCCACCTCACCCCCCAGAGCGGCCAGGAGAAGCTGTCAGGGGCCAAACCCAAGAGATCCCCCTCTCATTAACACTCCCAGCAGGTCCCTTCTGCATCGCTTTGCTGCTGCCTCTGGGCCAGAGTTTGGCCAAAGCGCTCCCGGGGCTTCGGTGCTGGTGGGGATTCGCTGAGGTTGGTGTAACGCTGGTGTAAGCATCCCCCTGGTGTAAATGGGGTGTAAGGACCCACCTGCACCCAACAATTGGGGCCAACCAAAGAACCCGCCTTTCGGCTGTCACTGCTGGAAGGGGGACCCTGGCTTCAACGGGGGCCACAAAACACGTGAGACAGCAGACCCTGGCTTCAGCGGGGGCCACAGAATGTTTACTGTGGGGCATTGCAGAACGTTTAATGGGACAAGAAAAGAACCAATTCAGTTCTGCGCAATTAGTGGCACTAAAACCAGCGCGATGTCGACTTACAAAAAACAGTTGTAGCATTTTTGCGTTTATATAGCCCGACCTTGCTTTTATTCGGCTGTTGCTCCAGTGCTGCACAGCTTCAGAGCACAATTCTCACGACCCCCGTGTACTTAATTATCATTATTCCCCCCCTTAATGAAGGGGGGACGGGGACAGCCCGCCCTCCCCGGGCCCCGCCGGGGTCCACCTGGGTGGATATTTCCATTTATCTCCGTTATGCCTGGCCGTGCGCCTCAGCCCAGACACCCGCCAGACAAAGGGCGGACACTCGCGGAGCCCCGGGACCCGCTGGGCCGCCTCCTCCCTCCCCGCGGCGACCGCTCGCCCCGGCTACGGGCCCGGTGCCGGCGGGCCCCGCGCCCCCGGCGGGCGGGCGGGCGGTAGGACCCTGCACGGCCCGTCCCACCGCCCCGCGCTGCCCCGGCCCGGGCCGCCGGCCACGCCCCTTCCTGCACGCCACGCCCCCGTCCGTAGGCCACGCCCCATATAAGCTCCGCCCCGCATCCCCGCCCTTCCCTCCTCCCCCCCTCCCTCCCGCGAGAAGATGGCGGCGCCCTTAGCGCGGCAGCTGGAGGAGCTGCTCAACCCCCGGCCCAGCTTACGCGACCCCGAGGACGACGCGGAGGAAGGTGAGGGAGGGCCGGGAGGAGGGTTTAATACCCGCGGCCGGCGGGGGCGGGCCGGAACGGGGCCGGGCCCCGGCCCCGCCGGACCGGCCGCACGTGGCGCCTCAGCGGGCCGCCGCGGCGGGGGGGGGGCCCGGCCCGGGCGTGGGGACGGGGCCTCTTCAGCCCCGCTGGGCGCCTCCGTCTCCCCCAGTCGCGGGCGGAGGTCGGCTCTCCCATCTGTGCTCCCAGTCCCGGGCGGCCCCGCAGCGAACGGCGCTCGGCCCACCGCCGCCGGACGGGTCACGGCCGGGGCGGCCTGAGGGGTCGGGCTCACCTCGGGGGTCGGGCTCACCTCAGGGGTGCCAGAGGGGCCGGGGCTACCTCAGGGGTCGAAGAAGTTACCTCAGGGATGAAGTTACCTCAGGGCTGCCCAGGCCGGGCTGCCCCAGTGCAGGCCCCGCCGCACGCTGTGCTGTGCGGAGCCAGGCTGGAGAGCGGATCCGGCTGGAAATCTCCAGGAAAAGAGACGTAGAAGGGCAGCATCGGGGCCGGACTGCTTCCTCTGCCCGTGAAGCGTGTCACCGGGAGCAGGGAGGAGGCTCAGCGGACACGGACACCCGTGACTCCCCTCTCCGGCACAGCAGGCGCTCGGAGCAGGCCGCAGCGCGCTGCACATGTCTTGTTTGATGCTTACCAGTGGCCAACAATCAACTTATCTTTTTAATCGAGCTCTTTTTGCCTTAGTTATGAAATTTGAGACATTGGTCCCTTTCCTCATGACATGTAGGTGGCTGTGTCATCCTCCCAAGTTTCCAGGCTGGTGCTTGCCGTTTTCTTGACTTACCCTCTCCAGAGCAGAGTCTCCCCACGGACCAACAGACCAGCCGAGCCATGGGGCAGGACCCATCTCTACAGCGTGTCTGTCACACAGTTCCTGCACTCACCTCTTGAGATAACAAATTGACCATCACACGCTGGCAGCAGTTGGCTTTAGGAGGTACTAGGCTCCAGTCATGGGAAACGTTGTGCGAGGTAGCCTGGTTCTTCTGTACGAGTGTATGTGAGAACAACAGTATCTTGTAAGCAACATCTTAGTAACCATTGAGGAAATCAATATAGTCAGCAGAGACATTTTCCCATTTTAGTAGTCACGATTTAGTTTCAGATTTCATACTTTAGTGGTGCCGAGACTGAGAATGACAGAAGATCTGTTGAGTGCCACAGGTCATTCTGCATCTACCCCTCTTGCCCAGTCCTTCCTTGGTGCAGAGCATCTTGCCATCCTCTTGTAGCTGGAGTGACTGTATTTAGACCAGATCTTGTTGCTTTGGTTATGAACAGGAGATTTTTTTGCTTCCCCCCTGCCTCAAGTAAACACTATATGTGAGGCATTAACATTTCCAAACAGACATTAAAAGAACACTTAGCGATGTTCAGCCAGTTGGATCACTCAATTGGTTGAACAAAGCTAACCCTGTAATTTTGCATACAGGGTGTCTTGCACATGAGTGAAAATAAGGAGGGAGTATGGTATGATGTGCGCTCTTTGCTGGACTGCTCCGTTCCTGTATCCTGGAGAAGATTGGTAATAACCACAGTAAAATTATTTTCTCTGTTCAGCCATTCTAAAATGTTTATGCATTTATGTGGCTCATATGTATAGCAAGAGGCCAAAGTGCATCTGAATTGCAGTTTTCCTCATCTAATCTGTAAGTGTGAAGTGAGTGAAGGCATTCCAGCTTTACTGAGTCCTCCACCCAAAGGAATACACTTCTCATGAGACCCTCATGAATCTGTGGAAGGGCTTGGATAAGCTTAGTTGGTAACGCTTTGTGGGGGTTCTCTAAAATAAAGAAGGGGCAGGGAAGAAAGTGTGAATGTAGGCACTGTTCTTTCAAAAAAAAAAAAAAAGAATTCAGCAGGATTTTTGACATTTGGTAATCATTCATCTCTGTATTGTAGGTGAGCATCCGAATATGGAGAAGTCTAGAGTACTGAGAGGGGGGTTGGAGCTTGTCAGTTCACATAACATCTCCCTTCCTTCTGCAGAGGTTAACCTGGTAGGTGGGAGAACATCTCTGGCCACAGAGATGTCACAGGATGTTTTCTGAAAAATAACCTTGGAGCTGTTTTATCTCTTCTGCTAGACCTTAACTATTACTTTGCTCGGTAGTTTCTAGGCAGGACTGGTGCTGATCTACACAAAACCCATCTCTGAGGCTTTTTCTCTGCCTTTGATTACCTAGCAACCTTTCCCCGTTTGCAGAAAATTGGTGTGTTGGCTTTCCTTCGCAAGGCAGGGAAAAGCTTTGCTCCCTCTCAAAGCCTAAAAGCCAGACCCTTACGTGAGGCTGTGTTACCATCCAGCTCACCTTTGCAGTATATTTTTGTTTGTAGAGCATGAGGAGTCCATGGCTCCTTCCTGCAGCTAGTTCTTCTAGTCTGAAATTCAGCTCAGTCTAGACATTCTTCCCCCCCTTTTTGTTTCCACAGCTACAGTTGCTAAAGTGATTGACAAATTTGAGGATGAAACTGCAGATGACATTTTCCCTGTTGGTGATATACGAAAAAAAGCTTCAGCCTCTCTCTTGGAAGCTGATAAAAGGTACAGTGGAAAAGCTACATCTCGCAAAGCTTTGCAAGAAGAACTCTGGGGAGATGCCCTGTCTGAAGAAGGATCTGGTAAGAAATCTCATTTCTTTCCCCTTTTCACTAGACTACTCAGAATTTGATATTAGCACATTAACTGAGCTAGTGCCATCTGAACTGAGATGACAAACTTTAGGTCCCTGTTACAGGGCAATAAACAGGTACAGTTAAGTTGGACATCTTCTTGAAATGCCTTCCTGAAATTCAGGCCATATATTTTGGCCTGAGGGAAAGGGAAATCTCAAAGAGGAGGTCACCTCTACAGATTAAGGAGAAGGTGTGACTAAATATAAGGTGAAGCTCAGTGCACTGACTGAACATTGTGTGGAGGAAAAGAAACAGCTCCCATTTTTAAACCGATATATCCTTGGGACTGCAAGTATGTTCGAAGTCTCATTTAAAAAATGCGTATAGCAAATTCTGACCACCTTGTTGGCTTATCGTGTCATTGCTTCATTGGAAAGCTAAACCACGGATCTACTAATCATTGCTGTAGAAAATGTGAGCTGAGATCTTTTTGTGGATATGTCCTTGTGTTTCCATTATTTAGCCAAAACAGAGTGTAATATCACACACAGATAAAATGGAGTTTGGAGCTCAAGTTGCCCAAATTTGTAGCTATTGGTGATGCATACTGCAAAGTGGCACATTTTCTTGGTAAGTAAATAACTTTCTTCTCTTTTAATTATTAGCTGAAGAAGCGTTAGATGAGTGGTACAGTGGAAGTGAAGATTCAGAAGAGAATGGCGGCTTAGACAGTAAAACAAAGGAGAAGTCCAGCAGTGCTGACAGTGACCAGGAGGATGACTTGGAAGATGATAAAGAGACAGATCTGTCTGTCAAAGCCAAGGCACCGAAGTTCAGTTTTCAGAATATCACAGACTTTGAGAAATTTACAGAGGGAATGGATGATGTTGGAAGCAGTGAGCTGGAAGATGAAGATGATGCCAGCATGGAAGATGGAAGTGATGGGGAGGAAGATGGAAGTGATGGGGAGGAAGATGGAAGCGATGGGGAGGAAGATGGAAGTGAAACCCATGACAATATAAAGGAAACCAAAGACAGCGAATATGATGGGGGCATGATGACATTCTCAAAAGGACAAGAGGCTGAAGAAGTAGAAAAAGGAAAAGCTGTGAGGAACCAGCTAGGTTTGTGCATGTTTGCTTTGTATTTTGACAGGACTTTCACCTTGCTGACACTATAGAAACTGGCCACATTAGGAACCACTTCAGCATGTTAACATGCTGTTAGCATACTGCATGTGCATGCTACAGCAGCCCTAGTCATTTGCAAATGTTCTGCCAAATCTGCTATGCAAACTGGTGTCACTGCTAGTACAAAATCTCATGTTATGAAGTGTATTTATCCACTGGCTTAATTGAACCATTACCGAATATACTTGTAGTATTGGTGGGGATGAGGATTTCTTACACTGGTAGTGCTGTGCAGTGATGCTGATACCACTTCTGTTTCTTTTCAAAACGTAATACTGAATGCAGTTTCTTTCTATCTGTCCTGTTAAACCATCAACCTCCATTTACAGCACTGTCCTTTTAAACAGTAAAGCAAAGGGATGATTTTTTTTTTTTGTGAATTACAGATTTACAGTCAGGATCATAGCATGGGATGCTGCTCTGTCCAGAGACACCTCGTGGTACCAATTTTGTGCTGGGTCAGTGAATGCAAAGATTTGTCCTAGCCAGGAGTAACATAGCCCAAAGGAGGGGGTGTGGGCTGTTCAGTCAACATGTCCTTCACAAGGAGCAAATGCTTTGGCTTGCTGAATAATTGTTTTATTTTCTCTTTATTATGAAGCACTGTGGGATCAACTATTGGAAGGGAGAATCAAGATGCAGAAGGCGCTCCTAACGGTCAACCGGCTTCCACAGCCAGATACTTATCCGATCTTCAGAAAGGAAGGTGGACAAGAATTTGACAATGCTGTGGAGAACTGTAAGAATTCTTCAGTCTTTCTACTTTGGGTAGACTCTGCCGTAGCCAGTATGTTTTTGCCTGTGCAGGGAAGTGTTAATGGGAAAGCGAGGTCTTTGAGTTGTGTGTCTGTAGTATTAGCTGTTGGTTTGTATTGCCTTAATCCTTAATTGCATACTGTGCAAACAGAAACCAAAAAGTGTTTCCTATGCCAGACAAAGAAAATATCTCCTCTCACCCACGTCTTTATATGCCTAGTTGATCTCTGCTGATGGTCTGTCATCAGTTATTTGATATTGGTAAGCCTCAGCTCGGGTCATGCTGCTATTTCTAGTCCATGTGGGGACTGAAGTTTGCTTATCAAATTTAAGTTTCATGATGGATCCTTAGAAATAATTGGTTTGGTTGTTGCTGTTCGGTGCAGAGTTGGGATGCTTCTTCATCCAGAGACACCTTGTTGTACCAATTTTGTGCTGGGTCAGTGAATGCAAAGATTTGCCCTAACCAGGAGTAATGTAGCCCAAAGGAGAGGGCCTGTGCTGTTAAGTCAACAGCAAATATCTTCTCAGCTTGGAGCTGCTTCATCCGTTTGTTTCTTAGGATCGCTATTAATGATGTTGATCTGATGAGATTTGTAGTGGATTCTCCAACATGGCAAATATAATATGCATGCTCCAGTTGTTAAGTGCAAAGTACTCAAATTCAGTGTGTTGTGGATCTATTTAATTTCTAAAATCGAATACCTTTTTTTCTGGCCTTAAAGTAAATGCACAGGGAGATAAAACGTCTGTATGTTATCCTTAGGAATACCTATAAACTACTGCAAATTTGTTGTTTACTGTCAAAGATCATACAGATGACAATGTTTATACACAGATTGTTCTTTTGTGCCCACTAATCCCACTAGTCAGAAATTAATGAACTTCATAGGATCTTCTTCCAGTGGTTTTGAATAATAAAGATAAGCCCAGTAGAATTTTAAAGCTTGCCAGGTTGGTTAGTCCTTTCACTTCTATTTCTTCTCTCCCAATCTTGAGATACTGCTCGCTTTCCAGAACATTTCAGCTCTGTAGGTGAGCACCCCACAGAGGATCCTGAGATGCCCCTGTTACGTGAACCAGTCGATAGGAAACACTGTAGTGGTGTCTGCAGCCTTTCACGCTAAAAATCAGAGATGTCATCTGAACTGCCTGGTTTGCTGTGGCCGTATATCCATTCAGCCACACGGTGTGCCAGTTTGTACGTGCTGTAGTGATACCTGCATATTGAGAAATTTTGGCCTGGGCTGGCATAAATTATCTTAAAACTGGATTAGGAACTTTCACCATCATCAAACCTGACTCTGAATCTTGCCCCTACACCAAGTTTTGACTGTCATCTTACGGCTTATGCCTGATCTGAACATGGTAGCTAATCAGCTTATCTGGAGTTACAGCAGGTGAGATACTTTGTATTTTAAAGTTTGCGCTGCTGCTTTAAATGAAGTGATTAAGGAAAAAAAAGGCGAACTCCCGACAATACTAAGCTGACCTTTCAGTGAAATGCATGTTATTAATGTATTTAATGAGATGCATTACAAACTGCACCGCGCACCATGTTTCATTACAGGTCTAAAATGCAATATCATTAAAGACCTTTAACAGAAACAATGGTTGACATTTTGATATTTCCCATAAGCAAAATACATCCAGGAACATGGAGTATAATACTGTACACTGTACAGCAGAGAGGTTAATCTTTCAGTTGTCCAGAACGCTGAAGGAAAATCCACCGTTAATAACTGCTCAGTGATTCCCTCCCCACCCTCTTCTCTTAATCTGGGCAGGAAAGTTGCAATCGTATAACTCTGATGTTATGATAGTCTGGGTTCATGTTCTGTATTTCGTCTGTGAAGACAGCAAGAAAATAAAGCCGGAGTGACCTGGGCGAAGTTAGCAGAGGAAGTGCTCAAACTGGCAGGTGGAAGTAATGAATTTAGGAACGTTCTGGTACCACTGCACTTGTTTAGTGTTTTCTGGTGTTCTCTAAGGGACTAAATTTATATGCTTTTTTTAATTTCTATTTTTTAAATTACAGGGACCAAATTTATATTCCTTTTTAATTTCATTTTTTTAAAAATACAACCTGTAATTGTACAGTAAAGTAGATTACAATAAAAAGTAATTTTTTATGAGCTGCACTATTGTCCAATGCAGCTATCTTTCACTGCCCTGCAAAGATGCTCTTTCCAGAAGTTACAAAGTGCCAAGCATGAAATAAGGAGTAAATCTATACATTAAGATCTTATGAAAGACTAGGGATGTAGTTGGTGTTGTGTGGCAAAGACCCATTTCTCGCGCTTTGCTGTGTTGGGCCCTGGGAGAGGGATTCATGTCTAATCAACAGCTAGAGCTTTACCCCGGGGGCAGTCTGAGCTGTGTTACACCTTCACTGATGGAGCTTCTGCCTGGACAGCAGCGCTGTGACCCATCAGTTCAGGAGGTGAAACTAAATCCTTTCTGAAAATATACATCATAATATATTTAAAGTTCTTTCATTGATTGATGCACCTTGATTTATGTGGGGGGGGGGACACCCCTCACATTATAAATTGGCTTCCAGTAAAAGTCCTTATTTTTAGCTGATCAAGTGGTTTAGTGGCTTCTATAAAAATAAACTTTTTTTACTTTATTCTAAATAGTGATGTAGTGGGCTGGGTAAATGTTCCTGGACTCTTGGGTTCTCATTCCAGTTGTATTATCAGCTTGTGTGTGGGATCCCATTCCCCAGACAGGAAAAATGATAAGAATTGTGCATGAGAAAGTTTAAAGATAAGTGGAAGACGGGACTTTATAAATATGGGATGTTGAGGTAGTTCCATTGTATGGGATGCGCTTCACTCTTGAATGGGATTTGGGCTAATCATGACACTGACGCTGTTTTGGACTGGATTATACTCTCCTTTCAGGGAAGCCTCAGCACTCCTTTCCAAATCCACAAAATAAATTTGGCATGCTTTCATCATCTGCACTGAAAAGGAGGAAATGATTTGGTGTTCAAGTTGCACAAAGCAGTTGGTGCCAAAAATCCAGACTCTCGGTGTACGCCGTAGCCTGCTGAGGGCAGGAGGGCACAGAGAGCTCTTGGCACGCAGCGCTCTCGGAGGCCCTGGGCAAGTCCCTCGCATCTCTTTGAAAGCTGCCCCAGAATGCTTTCAGTAGTTTATCCCAGGGCCTCCCATTGCTCGTGAAATTTTTGCTCTGTGCTCGCAGGAAGGATGAATTTTTTTCACATTCTTTCCTATATTTGCCTCTTTGGTATCTCCCACTTGTGACAACCCCCGGCACAGCTAGTGGTGGTAGTGAAATTCCCTAAGGGACTGAGTGTAACTGTGTTGAAGAGTAGACAGCAATGTTCTATACATTTGCAGTTTTAAAGCCAAATCTGAGCGAAAATGTTTTCCAAATTTTGAGGTTGGAGGTTACAAAACCTCAAGCGTTTAATTTATTATTTTTGTAATCTTTTATGATTTTTTTTTTTTTTTATGATACAACGTGCCATGGATGGTCTTGGATTCCTGAGATCTCAGGTTCTGGTGGATGATTTACTACAAAATTGCTTATAAATTGAAGTAGAAAATGTTTTGCAGACCTGGCAGCTTTCAGGCTTCACACCCATTTGTCACCCAGCATTTCCCTTTGTGTATAGAACAAGAATTAATTAGGCTGCACTGCAGGAAAAGTTTATGGCCATAATTTATATAGGATGAATTTCTGTTTAAAGAGACAGCATTGCTTTGTTTGCACTGTCTTACTTTTTCTTTCCCTTTTTTTGTTTTTTTTTAATCTTTAATTATATTCCAGATTTTTTTTCTGTCACCCTTTTTACATACAAATTGGAGACCAAACTGTGGTCACGGAGCTCATGTTTATTCCTGTTTTGCATACATGGAGAAAGTCTGAGTGGTTTTTAATACTGAAATCGCAGTGGCTGCGCTCTGAATGCAGTGCAGATGTTTAATGCGCTGCACATGTGTGAGGTGCTGCTGCCTGGAGTGGTCTGTTTCTCCAAGATACATTTGTATTCTCTTGCACCATATCTCCCAGTCTAGTCCAGGGCTTGAGATGTTGCCTCTGTTTGGGGTCTTGCACGTTCAATTAATGTTTTTCATAATCAATGCAAGTCAGAATTTGCAATCTGCTCCTGATTTGCACATTAAAGAGACCCATTAATTAAAAATTCCAATCCCTGGCATGTTCCCGCAGGATCCTTGCATTATTTACATAGAAAAAGAGTGCAAGGTGCAAGTTTCTGTGCTGTGTCTCTGCACAGATTGCATGCCTGCCATTCATATTTCTGTGTATGTTTTCAAGGGGGAGGAAGGTTAGAAGTGGATCTCATGAAAATGTCACGAAAAATTACCTCAAGGGCAAGAAAGAGCCAAAGAAGAGGTGGAAGCAACATTAGTGAAGCCACATCCAGTGTCAGGAATTAAACAGGTCCTAGGTTTGGGGCTTGTTATGTTAAACCTTGATTCAGTGACAAAAAACCATGGCTAATTGAGGGGCAGGGGGGCAACAAGAGCTTTAAGAAATGCTATCTCTCAATCAGCAGAGGCCAGAAGCTGCTGTTGGATGTGCCCCTGGGTAGCTGGGCTTCCCGATACGGTCGTGTAGTTCTCTTCTTGCTATTTTAATTATTTTCTCTTTACAATTCTTGTTAAAAATGCTAAGCTTGGAATGTTTCAGTGACTAGTGGTTGGACAGTGATACTTTATGCTTCACAACAAGAGAGCTGGGAATTCTAGCTTTGAAATAGTATAATGTGTTATTGTCAGTTTTTAGTTGGCAAAATGAGGAATTAAAAATGTAAAGATGCAGGTGAGGCTCTTGCAGAAGGCAAGATGCTGATGGAAACTGCAAGACTTTAAACAGAGAAGTGGTTTTATGTTTTCATTGGTATATGATTTCACTTTCCAAGAGTTCAATAGGTCCCTGAAATGTGAACTACCAGTTGAATTTTTATGTTTGGTTTGGTTTTTTTTTTCTTGACTCCATCTGTCAGTGGATTAAGAGAAAATACTGGAATCCTACATTTCTATTCTTTAGCATAAGATCAAGATAAGTTGTTTTGGAGAAATGGAGAAAATACTGGTTTTGGTAAAAAGTAGACGTGCAGGGTCTGTAAGAATGGATTTGCTCACTGAAGGAACAAAAGTGGGGACAACAAGTATTAACTATTATTTACACTTTGTAGAGCTGTGGAGAAGTTATACAAAGGTTTGTGATCAATAAGAAAATAAACCTGAATAAAGTGAATCGGATAAAAAAAATCAAATGAAATGCTCCATGTGCTTGCAAGGCCATTATCCCCAAACCTGCCTGGGTTATTAATGCATTAATGGAGCAGCAGCGGTGAGCTCTGCCTAGCAGCAGAACTTTTCAGCACAGAGCCTTGTCTGCTCCTAATGGATACAAAATTTTGTACAGCTTTTTAAATTCTGCTGACATTTGTGCATCTTTTCTCAACTCGCAGTGAGGTTTGAACTTTAATTTGTATTCTCTATAGTCAACTATATCCTATTTTCCTGACCACTGCGATGTTACTCTAGATGATTCAACCACGGATGTTCTCTGTGGCCGTGAGCTAGTGGCATTGCATCCATGTACAGGATACAAGAGGATGTATTATCCAGAAGAAACCTTGTTTCCCTCATCATAAAGCAATTCCATAGTATCCCTTTGAAATCCCTCTGGAGGAATTGTTGTGTTGGGCTCGTTCACACAAAGAGACGAGCTTGTGTTGGAGGCAGGGCGTTGGAGAGTGCTGCAGTTAGCACAGCTGGGTGGTGAGCAGTGCTGCAACGCGTGACCTTGTTCACTCTGAGCACGCTGCGCTGGGGCCCGAGGACAGGAGAATAGTGCATTTTGCCTCCTGGGAATAAGGTAAATGTAATGGTGGAGATGAGTCCTTTTTTGTACCCTACCAGTAGTGCTCCTTGCAGCCTGATTCTTTGTAGCCACTCTAGGGATGTAATTGCACCTTGAAATGGGAAACGGCAGTTGCTGCTTGAACAGTGGCTCCCAGTCCTGCCTTTTCTTCTCCATATTGAGTTTGGAGTGCAGAATATTAGGGTGTGCACACCTTTTATATCCTTCGATATGTGTTTTAAATAGGGTGCTGTGAAGAAACTATATTCAAAAGAAAGACGTGGAAGGTGAAACAAGGGAAACGAGTGTGAACTACACGTGAAGTTGGCAGGAAGCAACTCACTATTCATAATCTTACCGTAGTGTGTTTCTTCAACTCCGAGTCAGTTTCTGGATAATTTTATTACACATTGATTAGTTATTCCCTTAAGGTGTTACATGTCTCAGGTGCAGCTAGCCAACGGTTGCTATTTAATTATGTTTTATTGAAAAGTAGAGCTAAAAGGAGCACTTCTAAAACTTTGCAGGACTTGCCTGGGTCTGCACAAGGCTGAGTGTTTGGTGCCTTCTGGGAAATGAAGGAGTTGTGGACATTTGTTCCTAAAATGTGCAGTCCAATCCAAACACTTCGACTGACCCAGAAATGTCTGTTTCTCGAGCGGAAATAGGCATGTTTGTAGCCAGTGTGCTGGTAAAGGACTGTGCTTCAACTTGGAGCTATGTGGACCTTTGTAATAATTTGCCTGAGTTGGGCTGTTGGTACGCCAGGTTGGTTAACTGCTCCCGTGACAAATATCTGTGGCTTGTGACTAAACAGCGCCTTTGTGGACAAGGCCTCTTAAGGATGTGATTAAGAATCCCACTTACGTTCATTGCCAGCAGGAGACCTCCAAAGATGCCATGTGTTTTCTGGCTTTACATTCTTGCATATTAAACGTTTCTGTATGAATGCTCCACACTGAACATCTTTATTTTCATCTGGGTTAGTTCTGTAATATTTTGCTGAAAAGGGACTCAAGACAGAGGGACAGATTCTATTTAGTGTCAGGTTAGTGTATGTTTGTATGTTCTCAGTGTCTTTTATTAGAGGATTTTTCAGGGTTCTGTTACTCTTATTGCTGATCTTTAAAAAAAAATTGTAATTACATTCTCTGCAACATCCAGGTAAGTCATGTCGAATAAACTGATTAAGCATTGACTAACTTTGGATAAGATCAAGTCCATTTTAGGTACCGGAGAACCTGTACCGCTTCCTGTGAGAGAGGATGTGTCAGGCAAGGTGTCCTCTCCAGTCGTGCAGCGTGCTCCGTCTGACGGGCTCACCCTCTGCCTCGCTCCTCGGTCGCACCTGGTTGTCATTTTACACACCTCGTTAGAGAAAACCTGTCAAATGAAATGTGCTTTATTGACACAGGCTCGGAATTTTTCAGAGAAGCTTGCAGGAATCAGCTGCCAATAATTCCAGTCATAATTTTGTTATCATCTCTGTTCGTGGATCACTTTTAAAACTCAAATGTATCCATACATACATCTGGAGATGATAATATATTAATACAGAGCAGAGTAGGTGTCACCGGGGAGTGGGGGAGGAACTGAGGCACAGGCAGATTACACAGTTTCCAGAGGCATAGAGCAGTTACAGGATTAATTGGTGCTAGGCAAGATCATGGACTTAAATATATTCTTGCTTTGAAGATTTTACTGGGAGCCTGCACAAATGTGTGACAGCAGAACTGGGTTTCAAGCCTGAGTGTAAATTATTGTGATCAGATCTAGCCCACTTAAAACTGGTAGTTCATTTTAATTGAATTGTATTAGTGTAGACACTTTATGAATACAGAAAACATCGTGCTTGTCAATTCATGCAGGGTTGAATTTGATTTAAATGGATGTGGATGCAGGTGTCCCCAGATTTCACCTTTCCTCTCTGATCTAATGAAGAATCTGTTCAACTCTTCTTGGGACTGAGCCAAAGCCTGTTGACATTAATGAAGACTTTTCTCTCAACTGAAATAAATGAATGAATCAGACCCTTTTTTTGTGAATTTTGTCGTAATGATCCTCTGCCTTGGAGAGTTTTTGGTAAGAACTGGGGTCAGTAAGAATGATAAGCTCCCGGGCTCATGGGTGGCCGTTCTGTGTACGTGCCAGTGAGTGAGAGGGAAGAGATGTGACGTGAGAAGCTTTAGACAAAGGCACAGGTCTCAGTTTTGGAGCTCTCTGTTGTTCGTGTGCGTGTTTAGTTGGGTAAAGGGCGGTGTGAGGTTTTGTGCATGGGCAGAATTTGGGCTGTGCGAGCTACCAGGAAAGTATTTTGTGGTCTGTCATTGCTGTCTGTGAATTGTTCAGAAATCCTGCGTAGGAGGTAGTGGAGAAGCGCAGGGTGTTTATTTAACATGCAGTTTTAGGCTTTTTCCCAGAAAAAAAAAGGTCTTGCCCTTCCTCACTGAGTGCCAAGGCTTTTAGCTTTTGGTATTTAGTCTTTTTGAGCAGAATTTTTGTCTGCTTCTGTTGTGTAGATGTGGTAAAATTGAAATGCTCCCATTTTATAGGTTATCTCCATAGCCACATGAGCTGGACAATATTGGCATTTGAGGTTTATTTTAAAGCTGTCTTTAAATTCTAGTGCAAGAAATGCTAGGAGAGACCGTAGCTGTTGACCTGATACATCCGAACTCCAGACGGTGGGATTACACCACACTTTAAGCACATCAAATAGGTTTGCCTACACTTGAGTAGTTTCCCAAGTTAATTAATAGCTAATTAAATTGAGTTTAGCTAAATACTTGTGCATGTTAGTCCTGTATACTCCACCAAGAAGATGCAGGGAAACAAAGGCTTGCAAAGCATCCAGACAAGCATGTGCAAATGTCAGCTAACTCGGATTAATTGGCAATTGGTTACCTTGAGATGGAAACTCAGTGCTTGTCATGATAAATGTAATTAATGGCCTGGTATTATATGGGGAGGTCAGTCTAGATGGGCTAATGTTCCCTTCTGTCCTTAATATCTAGATAACTATGAAATTTCACATTTCTTCTTCCTTTCTCATTCTTGCCTATGTACTTGGGGATTCCTGCCTGGCAGAGATGGGAATGCATGCTGTCAGCTTCTTTACATTTACAGTAATGTAAACCATCAGTTTTTATAAATCTCATTTTTACAAGCCCCGTCCCCTCCCTGGTTTGGGCTGATATCAAAAGATGACGGTTGAGGCGAATCAGTAGAGCATGAACTTCATGGAAGTGTTTCTCTTTCTCTCCCTTCTCAGCTTTCCCCCTCCCCCAGTCCCCACTAATAAAATCCTTGAATACCAAGCCTTTTATTCTGTTGTTGCATCTAGTTATTTTCTTTACTTTTAGCAAACTCATCTATGTCTGATCCTGTTGTCCTTACTGTCAAATGCAGTAATATTAGAGTGAAAGGGCTAAATTGAGTCCCTTCTGTAACTCTTTGGGAGTCAGCTGAACTGCTTGTGTGAAAGGGGTTTGCAGCATTGGCTCCTTTGTGCTGAAGGAATACAATTTTCCTCTCTGTAAAGGCTTTTGCATCATTTGCATTCCAATGGAACCAGCAAATTGGGCCTTTGGTATGGAGCAGACCTTTTTCTTGCAATCAGCAGAAAAGTCGGCCTTTTTCCTACCATCATTTGATAAAATTTCACAAACTCAGTGTTTTGGGAAGCGTGAAGGGAATGTTACTCCCATCATTTCCTAAAATAACCTGGACGGATTTACGAGTGCTTTGTGCTAGGATTCAGCTGAAGTCCGTGAGAAACGTGTACGTAACTACACCACCTCTAAAAAAATCAGATCAGTCTCTGCTGCCAAAGGGCTTGCAGGTAGCCTATAATTTAGTCTAGGCTGGCTCCTGTGGCTTCTGTCTTACGCTTACCAGTAGCCTTTTATTTCTGTGCCATCTTGGGTTTGGGGCACCAGGACATACAGGGGTGCAGATCTGAAGATAGGGGAAGTCCTGCCGGCACCATATTGTTCCTCCTCCAGTTAATTATGCAGTGGGAATTAGAGAAAAGCTGTTGTCCAAAGCCCCGTGTTTACTGTGCGATACCTGGAGGAATTCCCCCCGCCTTTCCCTGGCTGGTAACGTTCCTCTGCTGTTGGGAATATAGAGCAAGCTCCAAAAGTAATACTGACAGACTTCAGAATTATGATACACTGGAGCTCTGGCGTAATTCTTTGTTGAAGAAGTTAGAGGCCTAAAATGTTAAGGCTTATTGTTATTCTGAGTTGATAATCTCTGCCTTGCTTTAATAATTTTTCCTCATGCCTGGATAGCCTGCGAGTTGCACAATAATCACTCACACAGCTTTGTAATCAATGCCCAAAGTAATAGGATTCCGCTGGCCAACGGCAATTAATAAATTTGTGTCTTTTTTAAAACACTAGCAAGTCGGGCCTGAAATACGACTGACTGGCTTTCCTCATTTGCATATTTATTGCAGTGGAAAAATTCTTGCCGAATGATTGATGTTGAGCCTGCCTCTTGAATTCCAAACAGCACATTATTATGAAATGAAAAATGCCGGCCATACAGTTGATTAAAGTTGAAGACAGTGGAATCGGTGTTTTTTAAGATTGTGGGAGAATTAAAGGCATATTTTAATAGATGTTGACAAGAAGTGAACTAACAAAAGCAAAGCAAAGGATTTGCTTGAAAAGATTTAATCAAACGTGTTTCTTGGGGGATTAATTGCTGGGGATGACTAGTGCAAGTGGCTGGCTTGTGGATTTGAATGAGAAGTATTGTTCTCAGGCCAGTGTATTGAGTGCCATTTTGACCTGTAGTTTAACTCCTGTCCCACAGTCGTTTGAAAGGAGTGAAAATTTCCCCTCTTCGTCTGAACGTTGGGATAAATGCGTGTACCTGATAAAGATACGTTTCATTATGTGCAGCTATTAAAGAGGTTTGATTCCTCTCCTCCTTTTTATTTGCATAATGTGACCGGTGCGCTGGGCACTGCGCCCGTTCCGTGCAGTGGGGACACGGGGACTCTCCACGGTGGCAGGGGCAACTCTCCCAATATTTGGCAGCTTAGCTTTTGCTCTGTGCACCGTGGTGCAAGCACCAGCGTTGTTCCAGCTTTTCCGTGTGAGCACTTCGTACAGCCTGTGGAGGTACACGGCAAATGAAAAGCTTGCGCGCCGATGATACTCCTGTGATGCCAGATCCTCAGATTTAATTGAGGGGAAAAAGCAGTTAATTTCCAGCTTTGGCGTGGGCTCTTGAATTTCAGCCGTCCCCTGCGCTTGTGGTGTTTCGTGCTGGTACATCACAGTCATGATGCTCGTGTTGGTGGTTGCGTACGGGGTGTACACAGGCACTGTGCAGTAGGGCAGCACTGCCACAGCAATGCCCCATCACCCCCTGTAAGGTGCCACGAACATACAGCGATGGAGTGAAAATCCTGGGCGTTTTGCCCCAGTTTTAAGGATACTCTCCCTGACCGTGATACTCTGCTGGATGGATGCACCGGGGCAAAGCGGGGAGGAGCTTGCCTGGTGGAGCACTTTTGGGAATCCCACTGCTTGGCTCTCTGTGAATACCTCTGAAAGCCTGGCCTTGAGGCACCAGCTTTTTTCCATCGCCTTAAAGTGTCTCTGCGTGAGGTCGCTCCCTGCTGCTCCGCACCAGCTGCTGCTCTCCTCAGCTGCTTGGGAAGATGAAATGAGACCCCATTTTTAGAGGTCATGAAAAAGAGCGCAGATATTTTTTCTGCGCAGGAAGCTGCCTTGCTCTGGAAATGCTGAACTTAACGGCGATGGGCGAGCGCAGAAGCCATCGTGCCTGCAAGTCCCCAGCGTGGCAGCGCGGGGCCTCGGCGGCAGGGGAGGCACGCTGCCCGCTGCCTGCGGAGAGGGCTGGTGGGGGACTGCGTCCTGGGCTCGGTGCCCTGCAGCCAGGAGCCGCCCCACGCGGAGGGGGGACGCCAGCAGCACAGCCAGTTTGTCCGTAACCGCTGGCATTGACAAAATTGATTTTTTTTGTGGTTTGAGAGCAGTCGGACAGATTTCATCTCTGGTGGGTCTCCTGACACTTTGATACATGGCAGTGCTATCCCTGAATGGAGCTAAATACTCCAGGGCTACTTTCTGACTGGGTGAAGGGATGTATAAAATGAGAACGTATGAGAGAGTATTAACAGAAAGGCACACTTTGATTTACTGATACTGGCTCCCAGCTTTCTTGGTGGATTGATATGCTGTCTGCTGGATCTGGAACAACTTTTTCACTCCTGTACACAAAATGAAGGGGCTCCCATGGACTCTTAAAAGTGACTCTTACAAGTTAGCGTCTCACCACAGACACTCTGAGTCCCATTTAAGCTGGAAGTTATATTCCAACCACGTTTGCTGTGTTCTTGGAGCAGCTGCAGATGGATCCCACTCAGCATCTTTTTTTCTTTCCCAAAGGGCAGCTTTGAAAAGGTTTAATGGAAGGAGGGGTTGCGTGTAGTCCTGGGGTTAGTTGGCCTCTCCTACACACAGAGTATGAGCTGTTGTTTTGGGGATTTCGGTTGCTCGTACTGAAATGCCGTAAAGGGATCCAGCTGCTTTTGTTTTTAAGGCAGTGCTGAGCCACCTCTCCTCAAAAAACACAGGTTGGACGTGCAGAAGTAACTCCTGGAAAAGGAGATGGTGTTGAGATTTTTCTCACTGATGACGTGTGGCCCAGTGTTCAAGGCGTCGGTTGTGACACCAGTGTCGCTATAAGGTAGAATATTTACCCCAGCACATTGCAGTGCAGATTATGAGAGATGGAGCAAAGCTGCCAGCAGCGAGTGGGAGAAAAGGGGTGGGAGAGGCACAGATTGGGGTTAACAGGGGTGATAGGCTGTGCCTGCAGAGTCAGGCCGGGAGAGTTTTACATATCTCAACGTACAGCTGCTTTCGCAGTGCTGTGCCTGCAGTGGCTGGCCAGGGGCAGCTGGGGGAGGTTCAAGCATCTGTAGTTGACTGGACACACTAGAGTGACCCCCAGAACTGATACTGGTAGCAGAGCTGGTGTAGTAGCTCTGGGAATAAGCTGTTGGCATCAGGATCATCCCATTGGTGAATAAGTGGTGGGAGGGTAGTCGTAAAGCTTTAACAGCATTGTTTCAGCCTTGGCCAGTTTGTGGTGCTTGTGAAAACCATAATGTCGATATGTTCCTGGTCCCAAAGGCTTTAGAAACTGAAAATCATCAGGGACTGCCAAGAACCTAACGCAGCTCATGGCAGTGGTCAGGGCTGGCATTGCCTGTGCTCATACAAGTATTGCTGGCTTTGTTCTGTCAACAGAGCAGGAGGTACAAACCTGGTGGTTATCACATGTGAAAGCTGCTAGTTGGTTGCTTTCCAGTACTGGTGTGCTTGAAAGCTCCGTGTTTGTGACTCTTTTCTGTTTAATTGTCCGTTTCAGACAAGGAGCAGCATTAAAAAAACACGTGCTGTGTGGGGGTAGGAGAGCAGGAGGGTTAGCATCCAGCTTTCCTTCAAAATGACATAGTTTGCACCTATGAAAGTTTTGGTTTATGCTGCCTTCGTGCACAAATGGATTCAGTCTTTTCCTCAAAGCAGACGGTGTAAAAGCCGATGAGGGCATTAGAGGGAAGAGAAGATGAAGAGGGAGAAGAGACTGGGAAGAAAACAGTCCCTTCTGGAATTAAACGTGAAATGGGTAGGGCAGAGCTGGATGGGAAGAGGGCAGGGGAGGGTGACTCTCGGCTTCTGAAGTTGAGTTTACAGCACACTTAAGCACCCAACAGTAACAATGAGAATGCCATCCAATAATGCTATTAAATACACAGGAACTGAAAGCACGGAAATTACCCAGCTGTAAGAGGCTCATGATGAAGCCACTGTCTGGAATAATTAGCCCTCCCACCTGGTTAGATGCACGGTCATTGTCTTCCCTGCCCTCTCCATCCCCTTCACTCCAAATAAAATTGCTCCCCATCCCCACTTCTGTTGGGGTCCATATCTCACAGCCTGGGGGAGCTTGAGCCTGTCTTTATTCCTTGCCTGCTTGCCGTGGCCCTGATATACCCCAGAAGAGCTGGAGTGCTACTCCAGTTGTAATTGACAGGATCAAAGCCGCCTGGGGTGCATTAGCACGGCTGCTGGAGGATAGGCAGCGGGTAGAAAATAAACAGTTTCGGAAGCTCTGGGGACATTTAGCTGTGTTGGAGGCAGTGGGAAAGATTTTGCTGTTGTAAGCTGTGCGCTCAGGCTAGGGTGGGGGCACTTTCCTTTTGCAAGTGATGCTTTAGCTGCAGACACATCCAACAAATGCATTTTTAAGGGCTTTTGTCTGTTTGTCTCTTGGAATTGTTTTGATGCTAACACACGACTGTTTTACAAGTACAGCAAACCTAATCCGTTAATAGGTTTATATAGAAGAGTTGTCAGAACGTATCTATAATGAACCGCGGGCTGGGGGAGGATGAGTCCAACAGCTGATCTGCAACAAAAATCTTAAAGCATCTTCTCCTTGACATTCCTGTTACTGAGGTCAGGCCGTAATTTATCTGAAGATGGTGACAACTGAGCAATAGCACAGTGGTAACATGCGGGAGATTGAGACCTCTGAATGTCTGGGCTGATTTCTGCTCGCGCTGTCTCTGTCGGGCTGATGAAGATTTGCTGTTCACTCTACCCATGATCTCTGTGTCGTCCATTTAAAAAAAAGAAAAAAAGCCGAAAAAGAAGTGGTGAAAAGTAACTCAAAGAAAGAAACAGGTTTGGATGTTAAGTAAAACAGTCCCACTGACTTCACATTAGTGGAGGAGCTGGCAGAGGAGGTACTGGGGAAGCTCTGGAGAACTCCCCATCACCGCAGTGCTCCTCCTGCCCTCCGGACAAATCCACGTGCGGTGTCAGCCAGGGCTACCGCTGCCCGCAAGAGTGCTTGGTGTGGGTGCGTGGGGAGGGAGGCCAAGCCTGCGTGGACTTACCCTGCAAGAAAACAGATCCTGAAATGGTGTGCTAGGTTCCTCCAAGCGGTGAATTTTTTTCCCCATTCTGTAGTGCCTCTTTGTAAAAGTAGAAGGCAATACACCAGTGTGAGGTAAATATAAATTAATCTGTGTAAAGTTCAGTTTAGGTTTTTTGATAGAAGCGTACTAAGTGTTTTACCTGTAAGAGCTGACCCTGTGATTGATGTGTAGCAGTGTACAAAGGGAGAGTTTGTGTAGGCCTAGACAAACACTTGTTTTATATCAGAGCGTTCTGCAGGGAGGCTTGTTGGTTGCCACAAAAGAACTATTTTTAAAGAACAGATGCTGCAACAGTGTGCCGTTAACCCTTCCCACAGTCAGCTGCAACTGTGTGTCTTCAGAGAACATAAGACCGTTGGAACAGAGGTTGTTTTCTCTGCGTCTGCATAGATACAGGAAAATTGTCAGCTATGAAAGCCTTTGGATACATGGCATCAGATCTACATTCAGGATTTGTGTCTGCAGATACCCCAGAAAACAACTACTCATCCCCGTAGAACTAGCCTTCACACCATGTATTGATCATTGTATACACCTCTCTACTCCAATCTTTTCACTTTCTCTCTTGCTAAGGATCTCTGGGCCTGCAGTTCTGCTTTTCTGATCAGAATCCTCTCATTAAACTTGCCAGGTCATTGTTTAAGTTTCCCCCATAGATCAGATCTTGCTACATTTAATTTTACTTACAATCTAATTTCTTACACCTCCTGCGTGGTGAGCACAGCGGCATAGAAACCAGCAGTAGTCACAGCCCTGCAGGAGTTCCGTTTTTCTTCTTGCCCTCCCTCCTTCTGCTCCCTATAAGGTGCATGTTAGAAAGAAAAGTCAGAGGTCAAGTTTAGACGGGATGTACATGTATACATTTTCCCTTGTATTGCTTTGTATTATTTAGCTGAAGCTGGGCTCTGCTGCAGGACCTAACACAGGAGAAAAGTGAGTTAGTCAGCAAAAAAGGTTGTTGTCATATGTGTGTGTCATCAGACACTTGTGCATACAGTACTTGCTTCTTCAGGATGTTAATCCTTCAGGCTCTGCAGCCTGAATGTTTGTTGATGAAACGTTAGATCAGTATACTCCCGATGTGCAGCCAGGCAGATGTTTAGAAGGCAGTCCTGTCTCCCTTCCTCCCTTTTTAGGAAAGAAGCGTTCTTTCCCAGCGTGGTGGTGTTTGACATTAACACCTATAAATCAGTTTGAAAGTAAACCCGCATCTCTAACTGATGAGAGAAGAACAGTTAATGGGACATGCAGTAGCTGTGGCAGAAATTCAGATTCAAGATGAGAAACTAAGCACTGCAAAGCTGTGTCTTCACCAGAAGCAGGGATCGGTGGGAAATTGTCACTCGTGTCTCTTGTTCTGCAGGTTGTAAAGCTCTGGAAGCATTGCTGAAAGTATTAGTGGAACTTCAGGATGAGCTGCTTTATCAATACCCAGGCACGAGGCATCTGGTAGATGGAAAGCAATCAAAAACTGAGAGGTAAATACAAAATAAGACAAGACCTTTCTGAATCCTTTAGTCTCCAGCTCTCCAACAAACAGGGCAATGCACAGCCCTCCTGACCATACTCACTCTCTGCTGTTCTCTCAGTTGCTGCTGCATCTGGGTGACAGGCGCTCTGGACAAATGACCGTTTGAATTCTTTCTGCCAGTGTGGGAAGTCTGTTTTGTAATCTTTCTGATAACAGAGGAGGGGCTAAACTGTGGGTCTTTTGCCATAAATACCACCATGGTGTGGAAAAAGCATGGGTGGTAGTGGAGGGGCCATTAAGAATTCACACGTGTTGCCTCAGAGAGGTGTAGGGTGTTTAGTCTGCATATTTTTGTTCTAGTGACGATGAAATCCCTAGCAGTAGTGATGAAGAGCAAGTGGATAAGGCTCAGGAGAAGAGGAGGAGCCTCCCCAAACGAAAGCTAAAGATGGAGGACTACCCAGAATTCATAGCCAAGCGCTACGCTGACTTCAGGACGTATCGGAACAACATCTTGCAGAAATGGCACGAAAAGACCAAGCTGGCATCTGGCAAGTTGGGAAAGGCAAGTCTTTGTTTATGTGTGCTGGCATGCTTATTATTTAGCAGGAATTTATGGAACAAGTTGATTTGACCGTTTCGTATCACAGATGTTCCAAGCTAAGCCAAGACTTAGAGCAGTAAGAATGAAATACACAGGTACACGCTTTTTCCCAACCTTAAAATTAATTTGGAAAGAAGCTCAGGCCTCATATTTCAAAGGCGTAAGCTGTTCTCTTTTGTTTTGAGCAGATGGGCAGGAAAAAAAATCTTCAGAGGCATATGGTTTCCCAAGTTCTGGGAAAAACTCTTGGGTAGTATTGGTGTTCTCCCAACCAGACATCTCATCGTAGTTGGTCTCCAGCAGCAGGAAAGCTCTATGAAGATGCTGCTGTTGCTGATCAACGAGCTGTCTGTGTTTTATAACAGAACTAGGGACTTCTGTGGCTCTCCTCCAAGAAGTGTACACTTTAATACAATGGGTAATCATTTCACCCAAAGATCCAGGGTCTCCTAACATCTGTGAGTTAGTATTAATCATTGAGAAGTTCATCTGAACCAGAACAGCAAAGGCATTTTATTAAGCCGGACGTCAGGTTGCCTCAGGTTGGGAAGGGAGGGAGAGGGAGAAATAAATAAAAAACCCTAGCAAAAATCCTTGCAACAAAACCCAAACCCCCTCCTCTTGGAATGCTGTCTGCTTATCCACTGACATGGAAAGACAGAGGAACATTGCTGCCTTGAGGAAAAGCTTTCTGCATTATCTGACACTAGTTAATGTTGTTGCAGGGTTTCGGTGCCTTTGAGCGTTCAATCTTGACTCAGATTGATCATATTATGATGGACAAAGAGAGATTACTACGGCGGACACAGATCAAGCGATCAGTGTATACAGTGCTGGGAAAGCCGGAACAGGAATCTCATCCAGTCCCTGAATCTCTGCCTGAAAATTCGGTAAGAGTATTTTGTTTATATAACTCATCATGTGGAAGCAGCGAAACTCTCTGCAAAACAATTAGCTTGAGCCTTTAGCAGGTAACATTCTTGTTTGTGAGAGATTTATGAAGGAGATATCTGAGTGTTGATTCCTGTAATGTAATGGCTAAGAAAAAGATGTAGACATTTCAATTCCAGTTTTATGGTGTTTGCATTATCCCCTGTGCCAGTTCCTGACAGGGGAAAACAAGGTTTGGTCTGTGATTATGCCCATCCTGTGCTGTAGGAAATGATGCTCACGAAATGTGCTTTTTGAGGTAGAGGCTACAAAACTTTGTTTTTACTCTGGAGTTTAGAATCTTTAACGCAAAAAGTCACTTCTAAATCATACTGCATATAACCTACAGAATATGTTAGTAGTAAGTCTGTTATTAATTTAGTATTTAAGAATGAATAAATACTCAATTCTGAGAGATCATGTAGAATTACTGCACTTGCAAGATATATTTTTGCCATTACATTAAAAATATCTGTAGTATTTTGCCAGAAAGACTTTGCACAGTCCTATTTATTTCCCAGTAAAGGTATCATAAATCTATTTTGGCATTGGCGGCGTTTCTGCCTTGCCTTTAAATGTATTCCTCGTCCTTAAAAGCTTGTTATGTTGGGAGCTTTTCTCCATTCCTTCCTATTTTCAAGTGTGTGTACAAGCCGCTACACGTGATGTTGTCAGAGTTAGGGACAGAATTACGCACGTATGAGCTTTGAGTGTTTCCTTTGTGCTTCTAGGAAGTCCTCCCTCAGTCGGATTCCAACAGGCACCTGAAGGACATAGATGAGGAGATATTTGATGATGATGACTTTTATCACCAGGTAGGTGATGGTAAATCTGTGTTGGAATTATGGCTCCAGTTGGTTTTTAACACTTACAGAGCTAATGCGGTCGGTTCTGTGCTCTAAATTTCTCTGAGCAGTGGAACTCAGTGACCTGTTTTAACATCAGAAATCTCTGTAGATACCTCAGAGGACTTTGCTCTGAGCTTTCGATACAGGGTTACGTAAGCTCAGACTTGCATTGTGCGTGTCTAACTTAACTGCTGTTACTGGCACTGCTGTACTTGAGTGAGTCAGGGCTGCAGGACAAGGTCTGTGCCTGTTGTTCCCGCTGGTGGACATTGCTACACAAGAGAAAAGTTACTGAATTCTCTAAAGGTGACTCTTCTTTGTGGGTGGAGTCTCATTATGAAAAACGATTCTAGTAGGTCTTCGAAAGCACCTAAGTTACTCTCGTCTCAACCTAAATCATCTCGTCTGGCTACTGAATAAAAAAGCTGCAGGGCTTCTCTAGCACTTTTCTTGGAGTTGTGCCAGCTTGGATTGAGGCCAGTTATTCTTTTTATTTGCAAAATTCGTAGAAACGAGGAATCTGCACCCAGTGCGTGGAGGCTGCAGCTTAGGGAAACCTTGTGTTTGTAATTTATTTAATAAATGACGGTGCCAGCTTTATGAAATACTGAACTTGCCATATATTGAGGAGTATGATTCACTGTTAAGTCCATCCCCAATGCACGAAAAACTAGTTTTGCTCTGATGATCCACAGAGAGCTTTAACCTCAGGACTAAACAAATATCATTATATTATTAGAAAGGCAGAAATTTCTGATCTGAATAGTTATAAGAGTGGCTAGTAAAATGTTAGGGCAGTGGAAGAGAGCTGTTGCTGTGTGACTGTGCTCTGATAACTGATTTAACCAAAAGCATTTGAATACTTTAAAAATTTGGAGGTTCATGTACAAAGCCAGGACTAAAGATCAGTAAAAAGATGTATTAAATCGGTAATTCTTATCTGTGTTTTACGGATGGGAAATACAGAGAACTTTAATACTGCCTTTTATTTTTCCCGCTCCAAGAAGGTTTTCAACACACTTCCAACCCTACTGCTGTAGATGTCCAAGGAAATTTTTGCAGTAGACCTCACCTAGTGCAGAATTAGGACAATTTGAATATTTAATGATTGTGAGGGGTCTACTCAAGGCAGCCTGCCTCAGAGTCAGGAGCGACTTCCGAGCTAGCTCCTCTCCAGGCTGTGTATTTATGGTAAGAGCATCTCTGGTAGTGTTGCTGCGAATTGAGCAGCGTCTCTTGGGCAGGTGAAGGTATCAGATTCATCTGTGTAGGCTCTAAAATGGAAATCAGAGAGTGCCTGTCTTCTTGGCAGCACTGGTTAAAGAGGCCAAATCTGTAACACAGTGAGATAATACTGAGGTGGAATTTAGGTCCAAGTGGAGCAGAAGCCCAGCTTTAGGGGCCAAGTGAACCCTGAGAATGCAGAACAAATTAAGTTAGTATAACAAAATAGTGAATCAGTCAAAGAAAAATAGCTGTGATTGACAATTCACGGACCTGTGCAGAGAAAGTGCTCATTGGCCATGAAATGTTAAATTTTTAAAAGAAAAATAGCAATAGATGAATGGCCCGTCTTTCCTTCTAATAACTTTAACTTCGATAAATCGTGATTTCAGAAATATGACTAGTCACAGCTTAGCTTTTCCCCTCACTGGTTAATTGGGGTGCTGGGGTTAATCTAAATTAAAACTTAAACTAATAGAGGTCATTGAGGGAAGAGAATCACCTGAGTAAAACAAATGGGTCTGCCAGGCACAACTGTATCTTGGCCATTTCCCAAGAGGGAAGCGGCAGCAAATTGGAGTTGTTTCAGCATTCGGTAGAGGTGAAGGATGGGTGACACCGGTTTAATGTACGGCACCTCCAGAAACATTCCAGATTGCGTTCCTTGCTGTACCAACTGCTGCCTCCCGCGCACAGTGAATAGGAGCAGGACCAGCCAACAACATCTGGCGGCACAGCAAGGAATGGGTGCAACTTTCGAAACCCCATAGACTCTAAATATGGTGCTTAGCCTGGTGGAGGCTTTAATCACTTACCACTCTTTGGCAGCAGGCTACGACAGCTTATCCTACCCTCGTACATCACGCGCAGACATCTGCTGAGCCGCGAGGCAGCTACACATTCATTTTCCTTTCTTGCTTGTTTTTTTTTTTTTTTTTTTATCCTTCTCTCCCTCCCTCCTTTCCACCCTTCTCCTCTCCTCCTGTCCCCAATATGCTTCTTGGGAGAGATGATCTGTAAAGATTACTGCTTCATTGTGTGCAAGTAATTGTGGGGATGCCAGCCCCTTGCCAGACACCGCGCAGCACCTGTTCCGCTGACCTGGTTAATGTCTTCTGTTGAGTGGGATTTGGCAGAGATTGGAGCTGAAGCCAATTCAGTGATAAGGCTAAAGAAAATGGCTGTATGTTTTCTGTCACCTCCCCAATTAAATTGGTTTCATAAAGTGCTTTCCTTTATTTGTCAGGGTGGTAAGCTGAAGCTGAACGTTGCATTCAGAGCGGGTAGAGTGCATTACAATAGAGCGCTGACAATACAGTGAATGTGTTTTCTTTCACGTGGGTCATAACTGTGCAGCGCTTTGTGTGCGTGTGTGATTGTGTGTGGGGATGTACATATATAAATAAAATGTAGGAAAGGAAATGGTCTTCAGGAGTAATCTGCAGCAAGACCTCTGGTTTCTGGAGCTAAGGTTTCTCAGAAACCCTGACCTCCGTGCGCAGTACTTACTGCAAAGTATACACGTACATTTCAATGAGCACTTTTTCCTTTGTATTTAAATTTAGATCCAGACTTTTTTTAGTATCACTTTCATTTTTCTCAATAACGTTTTATGATGATTAGTTTATTTTGATTACTACTTATGATTTATTAAAGGTAAAAATTCAGATAAAGAAGGATATTGGAAACCAACTTCCTGTATGTTTCAGTGTGAAATTAAGCAAGTAAAAACGAGTGAGATCTGATGAACTTGCACAAATTAATGATAACAGAATAAGTAGCTATACTGTTTTGTTAGAGATTACAATACAAAACTCTTTAATGAATCGTTTTTTTCCTGTGGAAAAACAATTTTCTTGTCCAGGTCTTGGTATTTGATGGAATTCACCATGTGGGGCTGGTGGAATTTTACAACAATTCAGGATTTAACTCTGTGCTGTCTGTTCATCCCACTTTGCCTTTTCTCATATTCTTCACTTGTTTTATAAGCAGTTATAATTTTTATTGTAGTGGCCCATGTTGAATGGTAATGTAAAGCTGAGCTGAATAATGCAAGTGAAATATTGTTATTTGGGTTGTAGTGGGTGCGAATAGTTAAACTGTTTCAGAAAGATCCTCATTACTGACAGCAGTGAGAGAGACCCCATTTCCTTTTCTTTTAAACTCTCCTTCGTACATGGTTTTAAGGGAAGGAAAAGGCTTTTTATTTTTAGAAGTCATATTTATGTAGAATTCATTACAGCTGATATTGGAGCATTAAGACTTAAAATTCCAGCCTGCTACCAGAGAGCTGCTGGTCTGACATGCTACAGTGGAGATTTTATTATTAGGTTGAAATACTCCTCTAGTAAAGGAGAGAGTGGAAATTGGTTTATTTCCAACAGGAATTAGGTTAGTGTTCATATGCTAAGCGTTCCACTGGTAGCGGCTCTTCCCAGAACAAATGTTCATCATTGATGGCAGCAGGTATGCCTAAGGAGAATTAGGAATATACGTAATCCCTTTTTTCCTCTGCTCCCCTACTCCCTCCTCCCCCTGATTTTGGTTGTGTTGCGTGTCACAACCTGCAATAATCAGTTTTCTCTGCGATCACCACAACTTCAGAAGCTGAGTAGGACCAAAGTGGATTCAACGAAACGCTGAAGTGTCCGAGCAGTGATGGCAGCAGTTTGCCAGGCAGGACAGCCGGGAGGAGGGAGAGGACTGGCGTCCCTCAGCTGTTGCATTATGTTGAAATGCACTGTTACACTCTGGGATTTACTCCCAAGGTGAGCGTGCTTGCCTAGGGAGGAAGGGGCTTGCTCCCCCCTGCCTTATCTGTACCCTAATTACTTAGGAAAGGAGTTGATCCTGTAGAAAATGTTTAATTGTGGGACTTGTAACTTTCTTTATAATTGTCCCTTGTGGAGCGGCGCTGTATGTCCCTCCCCACTCTTGCACACTCTGCACTAAATATGTGGTTTTTACAAGTGAGCAAAAGATCTCGCACGCTTCCCTTTCCCTCGCGTAGTGTTCAGCGTGCCTGCGTTAATCCGAGTAACCACAAAAGGAACTTCCAAGTCTGAATCTCTAGTTAAGGGACTTGTAGCTCAATTTGTACCTGTTTTGGGTTGTACTTGTGTCTAAATCACATTGTATGGCTTTTTAGAAAACTTTATCTGATGGGGTAGATTTCCCCTCGTGTCCCAAGCAAGAGGTGGCCCTAAAGCAGTTCTTGGGCACATACTGTGGTTTTCTCTCCCAGGTATTTGATAATGCCATAAACAAGTAATTACTAATCCAGTGAACTATTAAAAGTCGATAATGGTGAAGAATAGAGAGAAGACTGGCTTTCTGACAAGCTGGTTTACCTTAATTAAACTGGTGAGTGATTAATATGGACAGCTGATCTTGTGGCTTTAATTAGATGCATTTAGAGTTTTGTGTGAATAAGAGATGTCTCGAACCATCCCACAGGTTAATGGCAATACAATACTCTTATCACAGGCATGTATCTTTCAAATGGCTGGGTAGATGGTTAATAACACGTTTTAAAGCTTGATTTGAAACATCTCTTAATGGGTTATTAGAAAATACGCAGGTCTGCCTATTTTATACAAAACTGAATTTTAATAAAATGTTTTTTAAGAAGAGACTGTCCGGTGATTTCATCTTGCAGTTCAGGTTTTTATATTATAAATAGATTGCAGAAAATTAAACTTTTTAAAAGTGTTCCAAGGGGATTTAAAAATAATACTGGAGCTGCAGTCTGACTGTTCTCTGGTGTTGCTAGAAATCCAAATGGTGTTATGGTGCTACTGCGTGGGAGCTTGGAGGAGGAAAAGAAACAGCTTGTTTCTGCGTCCAGGCAGAATGCAGTGTAAAGCGTAGAAACAACCTTGTCATAATTTATGTTGTTTTAAATAATTGTATGCTGTGTAAATACGAAAAAGAAAGAAAAATTCACGTGATTTACCGCGTCTCTCCAAAGACTGAAGGAGAAAAAAATTAAATTAGAAAGTATTGAAACTACATAGATAAAATGCAGCTTTGTCAACTTCTGTTCAATGGTGGAGGGACGTTGCATTGCCAGCAGGAAAGAGGAAAAGCATTTGGTGTTTGTAGCCCTACTTCTTTACGTGGACTTGACAAGTTGTACTTAGCTTCTCTCTTTCTGTTTCCTACAGTGATTTTGTTAAAAAATAACTGCTTTGTAAACTGTTAAAAGACAACTTAACAATAACACATTCTTTCAAGGTGACATGTCATGTTGCGGCTCTGGGAGGCAGGATGAAGGTAATTTGCCTGAGCTTTTGAAAGGATTCTGTGTTAAAAGATAGCAGAGTGCCACTGGTAGAACTTCACACCACAAAAATTGTTTGTTTACTGTCTCTAGTAACAAATGCACATTTAGCTAGAAAAGTCCACATAAGCAATTTGCAAATATTTGAGAGTTCCTCTCTAATTGAGTATTTTTTTAGCCAAGGAGTGGCAGAGTGTTGTAGTACAGGCAAACAGCCGCTGGTAAACCTGAACTCTGGGCTTTTCACATTTTTCTAATTGTTTCGGAATGGATGGATAGGCGAATCTCTCTCTGTTGCTTTCAGCAAATGACCAAGATGGCAGAAGCGGTACGAGTTTTTGCTTTCCCATTTTTCTGCACAGTTGTTTTAAAATGAACGTTGTCGGCCCCCGGTTTGATATTATTATTGGCGCGGGGAGCCCAGTGGTGCTGTTTTGCCTTCCTCGTAGAGCAGCCAGCGCAACGGCCGGGCTGAGACTGCATCTCACCTCTTCGCGTACCTGACTGGGTGAAATCAAAGGCAGCAGTGCCACTTGCAAGACAGAGCAGGTGCCTTTGATGCACCGTAGCAGAAACGACCCGTGCCTTCACTGGCTTTTCTGAAGATTTCAATAACATCAGAGAAAAGGTGTTTCTTTTGTTCCGATTATATTTCTGAGCTTTGTAAACTAAACAGTTTCCTGTGATATACTACAGATCAGCTGTTGCGAGGTATTAATTTGAGTTGGTCTGTGAGGGCTAAGAAAAGTGAGCCTTTTGTCATGGGCTTATTTCAGCTGTACTTAGCTCTTTGTCTCAACTGGAAATTCTTAGGGGTCTGCAAATCAGAAAGGTCAGCAACTGTAGTATTCGAAACACTGATAGATAGTGCATGAAAATGAGACCTAACCTCTAAAATGAAAATTGACCTCTAAAATGAGAAATGAATCTCTATTACCCTTGAACAACACCCTGATGGCATTTCTAAATCCCTCTAATTTTGTACAATGTACTTTGTGTGCATCTCTTTTAACCAGCGTAGAGACGGAGTCCTTTTACGGTGAATTCTTTAGAAAGCACACATCATTGACTCCAGTGTAAATTTTAACAATGGCTTTGGTGTCAGCAAAGGTAGGTGAATACTAACCGCTTTTGAGGCTCTTGTCTTCGGACATGTTCTGCGGGAACGCTGCCTTGCTCTTTGTTAGCGGTCGCAGATTTTAAGCTCTCTGGTGTGCTCAGGACACAGGAGGGAGAGTCAGTTCCCGTCTGCTCCTGGCCCTGCGTGAACACGGCTGGTGGGCCTTGGCGAACCACGCGACCTCAGCGTGCTTTTCTTTCCTCGTGGGGTAGGTAATCCCTGCTTTTGACTAGGGAGTCGGACGGGGTTGGTTTTAATAGCGAAGCTTCGTTGAGTTCAGAAACACACGTGCGCAGGAGCACTCGTGGCAAGCACCGCCGCTTCGTTCCAAAGACAAAGAAAACTGACGTTAACAACTTTCTTCTTCTATTGCCCGTTGTTTGCTTTGCACGTAGTTTGTCCTCCTGGTTCCAGCTTTTGGTAGGAGCAGCTTGGAGTTGGTAGCTGAGCTGCAGACTGCCGGCCGCGGTTGCACTTCGTTGCAGGTAGGCAGTTGTGTTTGCTTATGTGGGAGACTGAGCTGAGGTTTTTGAAGTTGGGGGAAGATGTGAAGAGGTGAAGGAGGGAAAGCAAAAACGGATATGTTTCAAATCAAAACCTTTTGATGCTGAAATTGCCTGACTCAAACTCTGTCTTCACACATCAGGGCTTAATGCTGATAGTGATTTACTTACACTTCCTAGTTAATAATTAGACATTGGGAGACACCATATATCACTCTTAATGGAATATATGGGGTCTGATGAGAGTTTTCTGTTTTGACTAATAAATTTTAACCAGAATCGCCAAGCTTAATGAAATATTACAGCTTCGGAAGTGTTTTAAGTCTTGCGCTGTGAAAACAGTGTTGCTTTATTCAGTAAATGAATTTATCATTCATTCTGTATCCTGAGCCCTGGCTGGCTCTGGAGCATGGGCTGAATGCAAGACTCTGAACTAGAAAGCGGAAAAACTAATCAAATCCTTAAAGACCAAAGGCAGCGAGGCAGGTCTAGACTGACTTTTTCAGTGGTAGCCTCTGGCTACATCCACTTTTATTTCGGTAACCATTGTTAGCATGATTTATAACTTTAGCTTTAAGACGTACACTATTTAGATGTAATAAGATGCTTCGCAGCTTTTATTTCTATTTCCTAATTTCCCTCTTGTCCCTGCTCTTTTTTCACTTCTCCCTTGTCTTTGTCTCCCTCTCCTCTCCCCAGGAGTGTCCCCAGTCCTGCAGTTGATGCTGCAGTGAAAGAACATTTCACTGCCCACCCCAAGGTCAACAAAACTGTCTCTGCCTCAACTAACGGCTGATGGGCTGGTGGCCCGGTTAGCGCAGAGCCGACTGTGTGCAGGGTTTAGTCTCCTGCTGCTGCCCAAAGCTTTTCCCTGCTAATTCTGGTGAGAGGATCCTCTGTAAGCAGAGGAGGGGACGTGCCCCCCAGCAACTAACGGCATCCCTGCGGTCGCCCTGCTCAGCGGCGCACACTGCAACCCCTCGCCCTTCACGGCTGTCACGGGGAACGCTGCCTTGCCAAAAGGAGAGTGGTCCTGTCCACAAAGATCCTGCCCGCTTCCCAGTACAGCGTTAGGAGCCTACCCCAAAAATGCATCTCGTTCTAATCAGCGTGGACGTGGTTGTAAGATCTCGGTGGCACTCCTTCGTCTACCAATCTGTGGATTTGGTGGGCCCCCAAGAAGAGCAAATCCTGCTCGAAATGTCTTGCTGCTTAGTTCTCCGAGGGCGTAGGACGCCCGTGCAGTACCGTGCTCTGCTGCCTTAGTCTCTGCCGTTACTACTCAGCAGATTTTTCTGTGCATCGTGCCAAGAAAGCAAGATAAGAGGAGATAGTAAACACACCTTATTGCCGGTACAGGAAGAAACCACTAAAACCTTGCTGCACCGTTTCTCGCTGCTGTTAAAAGCCTCCCTCCCACCTTGCTTTTGACAGAATATTGACTAGAAACCAAGATCCCATTTCTGCTTAGCCTTAAGGGCAGCTGTTTACAGAGTGGCGGTGTTACATAGGTTTACTGTGTCGTATGTCTGTGTAACACTGGATTTGGATCTTGTATTTAGCTGCCAGAAGTGACTGTGATGAAGTGGGAGAGATAAACTGATAGATTGTGTGCCAGAAAGATGTTGGGAATCAATCAGATAAACAGGGCAGAGAAGTAGCTTGCTGTTTCCTAGTGATAATAAACCAGTGGCCTCGTTTCTTGGAATTTTTAAATGTAATTGGTGCAGTAACAATCTCCAAAAATAAGCAAATAGAAAAAAAGTCATGGCAGGTTTTTAATTATGTTTGAATCGCTCTTTTATTTGTAGTATTATGTATGCCTTGAAGGAGAGGAAAGATGTGGACAGGTATAAATATTATCTCTGTTGCTTGAGTGTCTCTTTTTTGAAAATAAAAAGGGTCATAAAATGATACCCATCTACCTTTATGCCATTTTTCTTTTGTGGGGTGCACGCATCTTCCCTCCATCACTCCACTAGCGTACTTAAGTGATCAGAAACTATGCGGGTCAGCGAGTTTCTCACATAGCACGGTGCCCGGGACAGCTTTCGGTGTCGGCTGCGCGCGGCGGGGCAGCATCGGTGCCGGGAAGCCGTCTGAGGGCAGGCTGCGCTGAGCACAGGGGTAGTCAAGAGCTAAGCTGTGCTCAGAAATGCCGTCGTCTCACTTGAGCTGGTATAGGGGGGATGCGGAGCTTCTTTCTTGTCCCCTTGCCTTGTCTGTGCGTGCTGTCTTGGGCCAGGTGAGGACGATAGCCAGGACCACGGCTGCTCCCCAAGCCCCGCTTTCCGTCACTCTTACCGTACCTTGACCGACCATTGCAGTCCAGCTCTCCTACTTCAGCAAAAGTATAGGGTGGAGGAAAAGCGTCTTTCATCCTTTCTTCTCTAGCACCTTTGTGGAATTGCCTGGATTCCCTGGTTTCCAGGTGGCTCTGTTTGGGGTCCTTTCTGAGCGGAGGCAGTAACTTCACTAGTCGGTGAAATGTCAGCAGCCTGCGCCCCTCGGTTTTGGAGGGTTTATTTCTGTTCTTTGTGTTAATACGTTGGCTGATACCCAAGGCACAGCACGTACAATTTACAGTGAGTGGTGATAAACATATAGCACTGGTCAAGTATCCAAAAAAGGCTGTTCACAATATTCTTTGGCTGCAGGAAGCAAAAAGGACAAGACCCGACCCTCAGGACATGAAAAGAAATAGAAAAGCCTGCTTGAGCATTCCTGCTCTAGCTATAAAAATTATTTTGCTGTGCTGTTCCTTAGAGCGAGCGTTACTGCCCAGCAATGCTTGACTTCTGTTTGGTGAAGTGTTTCAGTTCCCCCCTGCCCTCCCCACTTGAAGTGTGGGGCGAGACCTGTGGGGCAGAGGTCTTCCTGCAGATCTGCCTGCACTACATCTCTTGCCCATGGGAGTTGTGTACACAACAGCCTGTGAAGGTTCAGGCCTTTTTAACCCTTCTAAAGCCCAAGGAACAGTACCAGCCTTGGAAATACAAGCTGAGTTCTTCATTCCGGCCCTCTGGGTGAGAAGTGGCCATCTCACGTCAGGCTCAGATGCTCCCTGAGGAGCAGGAACCCCTGCCTGCACGTCCTGAGCAGCATCCCCCTGAGCTTCTCATCCCTTCGCCCTCTGTGGGATTGTACACTTTGCTCTGGGCTCCTGGGACCAACAGTTACCAAATGGTTGCCCATCAGACGATGCCACAGGGGGCTTTGCAGTGCCCCCAGGGATTCCAGTCCTCTGCCATTGCATAGACTTAAGATCGTTAGTTTGCTTTGCCCATGTGGGTCGTCTTGTGCTTGGACCACGGTGCTGCTAAATTGTGTCCCTCTGGCTCTGCATGACCTTTTAGATTCTGTTCAGATGAATGAAATGATGCTACCTGTCACCTAAATAAACCACAATGTGTTGAAGGGAAGACTATACTACTCCTAGATCCGTCTGAGATTATATACAGAAACTCTTTGTAGTGGCCTTCAGTGTTATGCTCCAGTCACATATTCTATGGGGGAACCTTTTTGGAAGAGTGGGATGGTCGACAGTTACTTAGACTTTTAGCATAGGGTTTTGCTTCCTTGCTTGAATCTTTTCAGAGCTATCAGCTTTTTCCCTTGGAAGACTCTTTTGTGGAGAGGAAATGCTAAAAAGCCTTGGTTCTTGGCTTGGGGTTTTCGAGGGAGTTTCAAGAAATGAGGCATACAGGTTTCCTTGGGAAATTGGCAGCTAATTTCTTAAGTCTTCTGAGAAACCTGTGAGACTGTTTGTATTAACGTGTTTTTACTGTGCTTTTAAATGGGATTGTTGTCTGTCTTCTAGCTCCTTCGAGAACTTATAGAACGCAAAACCACTTCATTGGACCCCAATGACCAGGTAGCAATGGGCAGGTAAGTAGGAGGTTGTCCCTGACATCACTAGCTTCACCCCAGCACTGCATTCCCGTCCAAAAGTGTAAAACTACTTGTGGGCTTCCAGTCCCGTTCCTTGTAGAGGGCAAAATTTTGAATGACTCTGGAGGAAGCATCTGGGTGTAAGAAACTGCATAGCAAATTATTAAAACGGTATGACGTTCGTCAAGAAAGCCATCCTCTGCAATATACTGCTTAGTTACGGATCACGCTGGCTGACTGCGAGTGTGCCAGCCTTTGAGCTGTGCCCTCGTTTGTCTGCCATCCCCTGAAGATACTTTCCAGTTGTAAAAGGCTTGTTCCACACTCCGGCTGTTCTCGACGCTTCACGCAGCACAAAGGGAATCCGTAGAGGCCCGTCTTAACTGACCCTAGCGAGGGAGAACCAGACAAAGTGACTGCCCGCTGCTGAAATTTGGCCTCTTCTCATTATGAGCTCTGATTTGTCATTGTAGTATAGGATCAAACATTCTGTCGTGACATCAGTTAAAGCAATTCCTGTGTACGCTCTCTCCCTGCTGTAAGAAACGATACTATACAGTTAAAACAATACCAAGGAATGTTTCCTGCATGCAGAAGTAAAATATAATTCCATGCGGGGAAGCTCTTATTTCTCTGTTTAATTCTGTAGTTAGAAAATAAAGAATCTTCCAAATACCACGTAATGAACAGTGTACATTT
Source organism: Anarhynchus alexandrinus (assembly GCA_008711295.1). Taxonomy (NCBI): domain Eukaryota; kingdom Metazoa; phylum Chordata; class Aves; order Charadriiformes; family Charadriidae; genus Anarhynchus; species Anarhynchus alexandrinus. The sequence goes on from VUYV01000224.1 coordinate 565,437, forward strand.
AAATAGCCATGGGCTATAATTTAGAAAAGTGTAAAAGCAGAGGAAGGCTGAAAATGCTGGAGTAGGGCTCTCCGCTGAAAAAGTACTATGGGAGTATGTGTACGGGAGGAGAAAATGCATTAGGAAATTTTGTGATGGTGAAATAACTTTTATCCCTGTAAAATATTACCCAAATTTTAGTGCAATGTGTCAAATTTATTTTGTGTATGTCTGGAATATTATGGAAAGCTATTCACTATAATTTAACATGATATAGACAAAATTACATTTAAGTGGTGATTACATTGTACATTTATCTGACTTTACAATAAAATAGATTACAGTAATTAAGATTATATTAAGATTGCAGTAATTGGATTTTGCTAGATTTTTTTCCCTGATGTCGAGTTTTCATTGTATAAATCAGGTAAGATGACGCTCATTTTTGTAAAAAAAAAATATATTTATAACTAGTAGAAGTTTTCCCCTGCTGAAAACTTCTTTGACTTGATGAAGTTCTGTTTGAGGAGTTGAGCTCTCCCTTCTAAATGCAGTCAGGGATCAGACAGCACTTTCCAAAAGTGTTCATTGCTTTTCTTTCTTTTGTGGCTTTGTGTAGTAATAGTTGGAGCATTATATAGGACTTCTTGCTAGATTTGCCAGGTTTAAGTCAGAGATGGTGGGGAGAAAGACTTGCTTATAATTTTCAGTATACTTTGCAAAACTGAGGGAAGAAATAAATGCAGAGCATCTACTGCATCATGGTAATTCTGTTCATGAAGTTAGCATAACCTATCTCACTTGAAGAATCAATTTAGGATGTGGCAGACCATCTATTCTGTTATGGGCTTTCTATATGCAAAACAGGAGTCATTCTAGTAATCAAGGCTGAAACAAAAAAGCAGTACCTGTAAAGGCATTTTTTACAGATTTTAGCATTTATATTTTGTAAAGATTTTATTTTTAATTCTGAAGATTCTTAAAAATACTCAGTAATCAAGAAAGAATGAAAAATGAAGCCAAGCTTGTGGCCTCCGTGGGTTTCCCCGCAGGTAGAATATTCTCCCTGAATAGCGATGGTCTGGTCTGCGTGTCCCATGGTGGCTGGAGGCAGGAGAAACGCTGGTCGTTTAAATGCCGTGTCCGTGGAGTGAAGCGGTACCACGGGCACTTGAAGTTTCATACTTGTTTTCCTGAGGTTCTGATCTCCTTCGCTTGTGTAAATGCAATAGGTAGAAGGGCTGGGAAGGGCCTCAGACTCCAGGGTACCTAATGCTCGTTTTCCTAGTGGCCCTGAAAGTTGTGTAACTGTCATTTTGCATTCCTCAGGCAATGGCTGGCCATCCAGAAGTTACGAAGCAAAATAAAGAAGAAAGTGGACAGAAAAGCCAGTAAAGGAAGGAGAATCCGGTGGGTGACAGCTTCTGCAAGCAAACAGAAGTTCTGATTTTGCCAAATAGAAGTCTGGCTGCGCTGGGTTGGCTCTGGGGTGCATTGGTAGGCTTATTCATGCCTTTTAGGGCAAGATGTCTTAGATGTCTTGCTCTGGGGCATCCACTGGGGAATCTTAATGTTCTTTGAGCCTAGAACAAGGGCTTGGTTGGATGCAGCCTGTGGGCATTGCCCAGATCAGTCTCAGCAACAGTGTTTGTTGGTCTCAGAAAACACTGGGGAGAGGCGTTCAGCGATTTGGGGCCGTAATTTCCAGTGAAAGCTGATAAACACCCCTTGTGCAATACATATTTACCTGGCTAAACCGTGGATAGCAGCTCTAGGGGAAGATGTACAGAAATGCCTCAGTGAGGTAGATGTCTGTTTCTTCCTGACTGTCAATTGGAATTTGGTGTGTAATCTCTCTTTATTTTTGTAAGTCCCGCTGCAGCTTTCTTTAGCTTCAAAGCATTTCCTATCATGACTCCTGGATCACTAATTTGGGTTGATCTCTCCTGTTTTGTTTCCAGTGGAAGAATCCTCCACGTGGTAGGGTGGAACGGGAAGCAGACTGGAGAGGATAGGGGTTTTTTTTTTCCCCTTTGCAGAGCAGATATATTAGTCTCCCTGAGTTTAGCATGACTGCATGATTTGTAGTGGAGGAGGTGTTTGTGGCAGGGAGGCACGCTGAAAAGCTGCACCGCTTCCTGAAAAATCCGCAACATTAACCATCCTTTTGTGAGTAAACTATAAATCGTGAGTTTAGATGGCATCTGATAGAAAGTCAGTGGAGTCAGTCTGGGTCAGGCCTGGCATAGCAATTTTTAAGATAGATGTCATAAGATAATTTATTAAAAGAGGGAAGAGCTACTTTGTTGGCCTGAAAAGCCTATAATTATTGACTATCAATATTCTTTTCTGTCAGCATCACACATAATTGGATATATTCATGATTCAGTCAAAACTACTGACAACATCACACAACTGAGTCAGACTCGTAAACCTCCAGGAATAATGGGGAAGTCTCTCATTGTGTGCAATCTGTGCGCTTCAGCATTCCTGAGAGATCAGCTATCTCGCCAAGTCAATTGCCTCTTAGATCTTAGGTGCCTTTTTTTTCTTCTTTAAATAAAAGTTGCACCGACCCTGCAGGGAAAATATCAATAAAAGAAAAAAGTGGCATTGTCTGTGTTTAGGATTAACATGCACTTAAGCTCCAGCGTCTTTTCAGAATAGTCCAGTAGAGCCCAAATGGGTGTTTTTAAATTGGTTCTTGCACTGAGAGACTCAGTGTCACCCCAAGCAGATCACTTATCCTCTGTTCTTCTTTTTCCTTCTCTAAAATTGGGGCAGCAGTGCGTAGATTTGTTTTCGTGAAGGACTTTGACATCCTGGAGAGCAAAGTATCAAATACTAAGTTTCATCTGTCTCCATACTTCTTCCTCTTTAGCACTCCTTTAGCAAACCTTCAATATTACAGTGTGTTTGGATGAAATGTGCTAGTTTATTGTAGGGTCTGAGGATCTTCAAGTGCTTTCAAAAGCAGTTGATCTTCCACATGGCGTGAGTACCTGTCCCTTTCATAGCCGGGGAAATTGGGGCACTAGGAGGGGAAGTGAGCTCATCCGAAAACTCCACAGTCGAGTTTAAGAAACCTGGTGCCCGGAACTCTGCTGTCCCTCACTGGGACATGACTTTTCTTGAGGGAGATGTGGAGGAGTGATGTGTGCACGCCTATTTTTCATGTCAGTGATCTCTGGTCCTGTGCTGCTGCAACATGGGACGTCTGTCAATGAAATTAAATATTTTATATCTGCTAGACTGGGATTTTTGGAGTCCTGATTTAAAAAACGTGACAGTAATTAGTTCCGGACAAACAACTCTTGTCAGAGGATTTATCAGAATTGCGAAGTCCCCTTGCCACTGCACAGAGTGTCTCTGTGTGAGCTTTGATCTGTATGAATCCATCAGTTGTTAATGTCTCGTAAGCGAACTATTTCGTAGTGCAGCCTGTTGACCTGACGTTGGCTGCAGTGCTAGCCTGCCCGTTCCCTGCCTCCGTCACTGGGGCGTTACACCAGGGCAGTCGCTTCCATTACAAGTGACAAAGACTCGATTGTGCAGAGAAGCCCTTGTGTAGGGGTGAGTGTGTGCCGTGCCTGAAAAGCCATTCTGAAATAGTCTTGTGAGCTAAAAATCCCCTCAAGGGAATGTTCCTGCATAAGCAAACAAAAGGGAGTGCAGAGGTGACAGAGTGGAAAGGTGATTCTGGGCAAATGCTTGTGAATCCTTTTGCCTGCTATTTGTCAAGCTCTAAAAATAGCAGCAGCTTGGATAAAACATTTCAGACTTGGGTAGGCAGCATGGGAGTGTACACCAAGAGCCATTGGTTTGGAATCCCCTGCACTTAGACACTAGGGTCTAAAGCCACCTTTTCATTCAGAGTTTTTCAGTACTCTGTTAAATTTTATATGTCAGGTCCTTGACTATAAGTCATGGAAAGCTCCTGCAAGTTCCTGGCCCAGTGCGGAAAGCGGGAAGGGGATGCCATATCGAAAGGTGCAGGACAGCTTGCAGACATATTTTGGTGGATCAGAAGCTGAGGCAGATGCAGCACTGTATCACCTTGGAGATGCTCCATCTCTTCTTTGGACAGGTCTTTGTCCGGTCTCCTCCTTTGCTTGTTTTCACGTGCTCCATTTGTAAGTTATTCAGGGTAAGGCTTTCCAACTACGGGTATGGCTAGCAGAGTAGGATTTTGATCTCCTTTAGGGCCCTAGATACCACGGAGCAAGGAAAAAGTGATAGCAGATGGATGGTTGAGAAGGTCTGATGCTCTGGCGCTTCTGCTGCCTGCAGTGGGCTCTTTGGGCACAAATTCCAGAAGGTGATTAAGACACCAGCTGAACAGAAGGCTGAAAACGAGTTCTTGTGTCGCTGTCTCTGACTTTGCAGGGTTGTCTGTCTGGGAGTCTGATTAGTTACTCGCACACAATTAATGGATGCTGTATGTCCTCTTTCTAGCTGGGATAAAAAAGGATTTGCTTGCTATTCACTCCATTGTATCATCTGATTATTCTTCTGTCCATGTTATAAGAAAGGAGGAGGAGGGAAAGGGGGGGGATTGCCAGCTACAAGTAGTGACTCATTAGATATCAGCTACCAGGAAAGCCAGTGCTTTGCACTTCAGTGACTGGTAACCAGTTTCTATTTAAGCAGCAATATTTCCTTTTCATTAATAGTTACTAATGTGCTGCCTGCTTATTTCCTGCACTATTCAGGTATCATGTCCATAGCAAGCTGGTGAGCTTCATGGCACCTATTGACCACTGTACAATGAATGATGATGCCAGGTGAGTAATAGATTAATTACGTTTCTCAAATGGCTTCATGACAGCATGATATTGACCTGTTCTTCAGTCTGTCGCCCCCTCCATTTCTTCTTATCAGTTAACCATTTGTCACTGGCATCATAGCCTGGGTGTCTTGGTCACATCTGTCCAGGCACTCTGGCTGAGCTTTCACTCTGTAATTACTGTGACACCAAACAAGAATTTTTCATAAATTTCGGTACCTGCATTTTGATTCCTGCTTTAAAACTCCTCTGGTTTTGAAATATGCAATTATTTTGGAAATAGACAATTGAGTTATCTGGTGTCTTCAGGTATAATTGAAACTTAGGAAGAACTTGTATTTTAACAGGAATGGCAACTGTTTTAAATTCGGTTTAGTATGCATTTTCTGTGATCGGATCATAACTGGAATAGTTCAGTCAAGATTCACTCAAGACCTAAATGTTGCATGGGTTTATGTCTATTTAAAGAATGAAGAATTTTATTGGAAGACTATGTTTTAATGTGCTAATTAGTAAAGAAAATACCAATGAAGTTTTGTGCATAGTTACTTAGTTTTTCTACATATACGCCCGTATTTCTTAATTACAACATTTTGAAACTAAATCTCAAAATGCTGAGCTTTTTGTGGGAAGGAGGTGGAATAATTTTTCCAGTGAATGGATGTAGAAGGCTTGAGAAACATCTTTCCCCTGGGTTGTGGAACATGTTTGTGCTTTGTGAGAGAGAGATGTCATTTGTCTGTTTGCGAAATGGAAACCAAATACCTGCTGTTCTTAGACTGTTGCCTTTTGGGATATTGCACAGACTTCTGGATGAGAGCTCTCCAGTAAGCTGGCACTAAGGCATTTTGTGTTCACAATAAGACCTGTACTGTTTCATTCTGCATCTTTCTCACAGTTTCTTTATTCTTTCTGGGTTTTTTTTGTTTTTTTTTCTTTTTCAAGTGAGAAAACTGCTTTGATTACTGAACATTGTCTAGATCTTCTCGCCGCAAAAATAAATATCTTGGATGTGTAGGGTGAAAGCTATGCCTCCAGCCATATCAGGTGGTCAGTTCTGCCACCCCCTTACCTGGATGATAGGAAGAGAGGCACTCAAGTGGCTTGGGCACTGTGAGATTAGACATACGCACTTTTGTTTATTTGGCAAATAAATCAAGTGCATTTCTGTTTCTGATATGCAGGGCCTGAGCTAGCAGCTCTCTGTGCTTCCCAGCTGTCAAGGACCTCCTTCCCTGTATGGAACTGGTGTCTTTGCTGTTTTGGATAGCCCCAAATCAAACATGGGTCAGGAGAGATAAACACGTACCATCCTGTAGAAGCGGTTCTGGGATGTGCTGCTTGTTCCCCACATTTTTTGTCTGAGGGTAATAGCAGGTGGCATATGTGTGTTTAGGAAAAACCAGCTCATAACTGTTTTCATTAATAATACGTACGACTCTAGCATTTCTCTGTCTTAGTATTATGTCCAGTTGGCTGGTTACTACTTATGCTTTGAGAATTTCAAATTAGGTTAGGGTGCCTGTAATTTTTTGCATATAATACCTATTGTGCTGTCCTGCAGGTTAGGCAGGCGTACAGACTCCTGCTCTGTCCCCAGAAGGAAGGCAAGCTCAGCTTGCGTGGGGGGGGTGATGGGGAGGAAGCTAAAATAAAAATAGTGAGACTGATGCTAATAATCTAGGAGTTACACTATGTTTGCTGTCCCCAGAGGTGACATCGCCTCCTCCTTTGCAGTCCACCACGCTCACTTGTGTTCCAAAAGTTGCATAGCAAATGCATTCTGCAAGCCAGAATCCTCCAGCAAGTCAATGCAAACGTGAAGTGCATCGAAACAGCTGGGACGGTGGAGTCGTTCTGCACAATAGCCTTCTTGGGCCTCAGCTACACTTCATTTGGCTGCCATCTTCATAACCCTGATGCCCCTCGCTTCTCGGGAGGCACCTTGAGTCCACCCCAAACTGCACGGGGTCTGGCTGACCCTCAGAAGCTATTACAGCTAATGGGATGCTATCTACGTTATGCTGTGTCGACACAGTTATCATTGTGGTGGGGACAGAGTGTTTGACATTTGGTTTACTGAAAATGTCTCCTGGGGGTTTTCTCCACATTGAGCGGGTTATTACATCGCTTGCATGTTTTACTGATTCTTTGGTGGCAGCAGTGTGGCAGCAGCTGCTGCTGCTTATTGTCTGACTGCGGGAACTTATTTCTTACATTAAGTTTATTAGTCACTTTGGAGGCCCGCCATACTCGCTGTTAATGGCGTTTTAGTCACTTATCTCCTGATGTTGGTTTAGCCGTCTAGAGTGAGACGGGCGGTTGATGTGTTCGCACACCAGCAAGTGTGCCTGAGGGTCATATCATGTGGATGTATCCCAGAATGTACCCCATTCTGCCAAGATCAGGCTTTCAAGCAAACCCTGGGCATGGATGGGGCAATGCCGGAACCAGGTTGGGCAGGTTCTCTTCCTAGTTCTGCTGGTGGCTTCGTGGATGACCTTGAAGAGGTCGCTCGGTGTTTCTGTGACTGATTCCCCTTCTATGCATGGAGGTCTGCTGCTGAGAAGAGCCTGGAAAAAACAGAGGTTTAGTAATAGTGGTATTATTATTTCATTTTTTAACATACATAGGAAAGCTTTAGTTTCAGACAAGAGACAGGTACACAAATAGAAGCCAAAGCTTTCCTCACTGTTTTCCAAAATACCTGCTGGTTACCTTTAACACAAAGAATATGCCTTCCATTTGCCTATTGCAGGCATTGCAGTCTTCCCTAAGCAGTTTCTCTGCAGCTTCTTCCCCATGGGATGTGCTTTGGCATTGTTTAGTCCTAATGTTGAGCTTAAATTTCCCTCTGCTGTAATTTAGGCCCGTTATTTCTTGTCCTGTTCGGTGTGGGCTTTAAGAACAGATTCTTCCCGCCTCTTTGGAGCAGCCCTTCCACATTTAGGTGGGCATTCTTGCTTTGCACACTGAAAACCTGGGCGTTATTTAGCTTAGCTTCCTTCCTTTCCTCCCTAGTTTACACCATTTGTGTTTGCATCCAGACATAAAACGTATTCAAAATATCGGAGTGGCCAGTGTCTGGAATTAGACCTCTGTAGGTGCTTTGGTTCAGCTCTCCCAAAATGAAGATATCTGCTGCTATCAGTCATTTTTTTGAAAATCATAGCCGCTCTCTGGGGGTCACTTCACATCCCTGTTTAAAATGCCCCTGCACTTGCCATGGGCCATAATACCTCTGTAGCAGCGCACAGCCGTGCCGGACAAGGCAAGAAGAATTCAACATCTGCTTTAAACTGCAGGTGAATTAAAAAGAAAAGACCAGGCCTGTACGCATGAGAGGCAAGCAGTAATGATAACAGCTTTCCTTTGTGACAGAAGAAGGTAATTTTATTGTTTGCAAGTGTGAATTACTAGATTGAAAATGCAAGTATACACTTCACAGTGATGTGATCATGCTCTGAGCCATTTTTTTTTCCTGGTCAGGCACTTAAAAGGCATGACCCCAAAATAAATACACATCTGAACAATGAGGTGCTCTGCATTGTAGTGTGAGAAATTTTAAAGTGTCAGTGAGCTGTGTAGAAAAAAAGGGTTGTAGAAACAGACCTGGCAGAACATTCCCTTTAAGTTCTACCAGTGGCTACAGCGGCAGGCAGATACCTGGAGAATGCCAGTAAAAAACCACGTATGTGCAGATGTGGACGGGCAGAAGGTTGAGGGTATGGCATAGAGTCCGGGGGGTGCGAGTGGTGGTGGAGTCTGATTCTTCCTGGGCTGTGCCAAGTCCTCGCTCCCCGTGATGAACGGCACAAGCACTTTGGGAATGGGGCAAAAGCAGAGGGGAATTTTCTGTGCCTGTTTCCTTGCTTTGCTTGCTGTAAGTGCTTTTGAAGGCATGAGTCAGTGTAGCACTGTAACAGCTTGCCGTTTTCTGTACATTTAAATAGCTAATGCAGCCTAGGAATACATTTGGGGCCTGAGTCTCTTGTACATTTAAGCCATTTTACGCTACTCTGACTGTGCAGAGAGACCTTAAAACAGTGCAGGGAACTTCTAGCACTCACCTGAAGGTCCCTGTGTGGTGCTTTCATGGCTGTGAGATGCCCAGGACTTCTGGGGATCTGGCACGTCAAGTTTGTCACTTGCCAGTGCCACTGGCTGGGGAAACAAAGAGCAAATGCATATGAGGAGAAACAGCCTGAGCACTGCACGGCGAAGGGGATGAACAGTCACTCCAGAATTGTTTTACAGCCTGAATTTGAGAAAAGAAACGTACAAGTATAATAACTGCCTTTGTCAACATCACTGCCACTTTCTTTCTTATTCTTGCTGCTGGTTGGAATAATAGCATTCGTGCAGGCAATTAATCTTCCACTTGCCAGTTCTTCATGCACCCTACGCATGGGCATGGCTGTTTAACCTTGTGCTCACATATATTATGTTGTAATGTGTGGGACACTGGTGGCCTCAAGCCCTCCTCTATTTTAACCCCTCTTTGGTAGTATTTTAAAACGTACACTGGAAAGTGATTTTTATGGTTATCTTGGGGTATATGTTTATAGACTTAAATACATTTATAGTACTCTTGGGCCAAGGTTTTTCTAATCGGTCCAAGGTCATTGCTATGTAAATGGGCCTGCCCTAAGACAAGGAACCTGAAGGCGAAAGCTTGAATGTAACTACGCTGCGGTGGTTGTCCAGAGGAGAGCGTAGCTGTCTCAGACAGGAATTACCCGGGAGCAGAACAGGGTTGATCCTCTCTGGTTGTGAATCACCTGGGTTTGAGGGTGGCAGCATGTGGGTGCCACTTCTTGAACTTCCCTTGAAATATTCTTCTCCCATCTTCGTGACCTAGTGTACTTCGCTGATCCCATTGCTCCAGTACCCAGCATAGTGTAATCTTCATTTTAGTCATCCTTCGGTACAACCATGTACAACAGAGCTGGGAAGATGCCAGTCGTCTTTTCTGGTTTACACTTTGGGAAATTGGGCACAGAGAAATGAGATCCTGTAATTCCAAAGGCATTTGGGTCCAGAAGTCCATGAGTCGGGAGCCTCAGTGACTTGCCAAAGGCGACACAGCAGGTCTGGGCTAGAGCTGTAGTTGTACCCAGGTCTTCTGTGCAGTCACCTTCAGCTGGCCTAGCTCTGAACAGCCCTGTGGTTTTAGGAGATCAGACATCTATGCACTCACAGAAAGCTCCCGTGCTAGGTCGATGTATTTCTTTATGGGCCAACTGAGGCTAGCAGTTCCCACTGAAGGCCTGCAGGTCCACAGACAAGTGAGCGTATTTTCAGTATGTGCTGAGTTGCCGGATCTGCAGGAGTGGATCCTGCAAGCAGCCTAGTTGTGGCAAGGTCAGGTGAAGTCTGTGCTCCTGGGAAGAGCTGTGTGTGGATTTTGGTTTTGTTATATCTCTCTGTCAGCTTTGATATATAGATCTTCAGATCTCTGCACTGTACATGTGTGTGGAACAGAGACTAAACACAGACACTTTAGAAAAAGGCATAATATCAAATTACTGCTAAGTTTGATGAACATCATTATTTCACCTCTGGAGGACGGTAACTTGCAGGAGAAACGTTCTTTAAGGACACGGATGTTTGGTCCAAACACCTTTATCTCCCAAGACGACTCAGGATATTCTGACAGGTAAAACAAGATTGTGCAAATATGCAACAGTGATCTAATCAGCTGGAACAACAGCAATATTTTAACTGGCGCTACCTTTTAACAGCATCATTAAGGGCTCTCATTACTCTTTTATTAGAGGCTCACTCTATTTCTTATCAGATTACAGAATGAACATAACTCATGGCACTGATTTGATCTCTTGTTAAAGAGGATTACAGCTTTGCATTAACTTGGATTGACACGGTTTATAATTTGCTGTTGATACACATGCTGGCGGTGTCACATGTTTGACCCCCTCCCCACAGCACCGCTGAGGAAAAGGACACCCATACATCATCATTAAAGATGGCACCCAGTGCAGAAATGGGAGGCAAAAGGAGGCTTTTCTGCAGTAAAGTCAGGCAGGACAAAAGAGACGTGTTCTCAAGTGCAAGCTGAAATTCAAAACGGGGATTTATAACTTGGGTGAAGGTGGGGGAGAATATATCGGCTTTTAGATAGGTTGCATCTTACCTCGGCAAATGGTTCTTCATTACGGAGGAGGACTTTGCATCCATTACGCGTCAAATTAGAGGGAAGAAGATGGCCGTAATGGGACTGTGTCAAACCACGCAGTTCCACCCACAACGTGAGGCACAGAATGTTTTCCGTGAGCTGGGGAAATCTCCCCTGCTCTTCTCAGACCTCGCAACGTTGTTATTGTCACCAGTTAGTGAACTGGTCCCTGCTTTCGGACAGTATCGATCGTATACCACCAGCTGATGGTGTTTGTACAGCCAGATAACCTGTTTGCTTGTGGTGGACGTTACCTTACTGTCATGTCCCTGGTTTGTAGGAACCACAGCCAACTGGGGCTTCAGGCTCGGGCTGCGTGTCTGTGTTGTGGCTCCCTTCTTCCAGCTCCCGTGTACTGCTCATGCGTTGTAGGGCTGGTCATGGCACATTGCCTCTACGCATTATTTTTTTTTAGCATATGGTCAAGTTCCAGCACACCATGCTGTAGCATGGATGCCTGTATATACATACAGATGTATATACACAGTCTCTCCACACCTGTGGTGGTACATTTTGTGTTTGACCTTGGAAGCGCAGACTCGGAAGGCAGCAGAACTGAGCTCGGGGCAGGAGTCACTGCCTGAAATCCCATGGCCAAATGTGAGAAATTAAGCCCATGACTCCACAGTCTCGTTGGCCTCAGGTCATGCTTGGAAGAGCATCCAGCCCACTCCTGTTCTTGCACGAGCAGACCAGTCCTGCTGAGAAGCTGAATTAAGACACAGATTATCCAGCTGCCAGTGAGGTTTGGATTAGAGCATCTCGCTTGGGTTCAGCCAGGATGTTGTGTATTTTCCCAATCAGCATCCTCACTCTTGGACTTACTGCAGTTGCTTTGTCACAGTGTGTCTTGCTGCAGGCAGAGGGGGTACGTAGTAGGAAATCCTGGTATTAAAAGATTAATTTACTTACATGACAAGAGTTTAATATTAAAAAAAAAAAATATAAAAAAGTTGGTGAGATACCAGCCTTCAACTTAGCTCACTTTGTATTTTGGGTATTAAAACACCATGAGACTGGATTAATGGAGGAATTTGGGCTCTGCGATTGTCAATCCAGTACGTTCACCGGGACAGAAGTCCCTGAAAGGAGGAAAAGCCCTTCTTTCTGCAACAACTGAACCAGCGGCTTCTGTGCTGTGCGGCACAAACCTCGGGTGACTGTGTTGGTGTGAGAAAAATTATTCTAAGTTTGTATAGACACAGCCTGCAAGAAAAGTTGTCCTGCTTTGTATCGGCTTTGTTTTGGGAAACAAAGAGAGCGGTGCTAACGTGGAGGGCAATCTCTCAGGGTGTGCAGTGCTCTGATTTTATAGAAAACTGGTGTTTCTGGCACGAGGCTGCGGGTGGGAGCGCGAACTGCCCGCCTGGGCTCTGTGGCTTCTGGAAGAGCCCCCTGGTATGGCAGGGACCCTCTCGCCTCCCTCGGGGGAGATGGCGGGACTCTCCCGGGGAGGTGACGTGGACCCTGCTGCACACCCCGAGCTGGCTCATTTGGGAGCTGGGTGCTCAGTGAGGGGGAGACCTGAGCTGTACTGGAAACCGAGAAAAATGCATGTCTTGTCCTGCGAAACTAAACCTGCTTGGCTTGACCGCTGGTCCTGAGCCACTGTGGCTTCAGTATCGTTCTGCCCTCTGTGTATCATTTTGTTTGATTTTGTCCCCCTAACCTTTGACGTAGCCTTAGAAGTCAGCTCATGTAGATGCAGTTAAGTATCCCATATCACTTTTAACCATAGTTGTTAGAAGGTTGGTATTTGAACAAGGAGTTTTTGTATGTTTTGAAGGTGGCAGCAGTGAAGTGGTGTACGTGACCCCGCTTAGTGCCAACGGGCTGAAATCATCGTGTCCCAACATTTGATGTTTGACATCCCTAGTAAGAAGACAGACGCCTCTGTTATGGAAATTTCCTTTTTAAAGGGAAAAAAAATAACCTGTTAAGAGCTGCAAGATGATTTGTCGTCCTTCCTTTGTGAGACAATTTGTCTTCTCCTGCATCAAATCTGTTATAAAACAGGCAAGCTGTGAAAGAGGGAAATCATCCTAGGAATATGGGATGTTAAGGTACACAAAGAATGGTCCCCTCCGTGCGCCTGTGTGCACGTCTGCGCAGGGCACTTCACATGCAGCATTACAGTGGCTGCTCTGCTCAAATACCCATCTAAAAACAGAGACTGAGAAGGCAACACTTTATGAATTTCATGGGGAAATTAAAGCTGCCGGAAAGCATGCCAGTGGAGCAAGCTGGAGGTTTCAGAACCTCCCTGTGTTTTGCTACTTCTCCAGCCTCTTGTCTACATCTTTTATGCTTTGTGCTGTAAAAGCTCACATGAAAATGTGAATGCTGTTGGGACCAAAATCAGGATGAGGGAGGTGCCGTCTCTGCTCCCACGAATGCTGGCCGGAGCTCAAGGCTGGTGAATGGGCAGATGGCTGTGTGCTGGTGTAAGGGGGAGATGTTCAGAATTGGTGATGGAGGTGGCAGGTCTGAACCCTGGGTCTGGTTAAGTCTGGGGGACAGTCCCTTGAGCAGCAGCCCTTCTGTCCTTCTGCTGCCCTCCCGCACCCAGCCCATCCTCAGATCCAGCCTCACAAAATGTGCAGAGTCCCTTTGTTTAGGGCAAGAACCAGCTTTCTGAAATATTTATAAATCTTGTGCCTGGTCTCATGAGACAAACCAGAGGTCACATGTCACCTTTCATAATTTAAAGCCGTGGGGCTAAAAGCATTTGCACGGACTTGGAGGACCCAATCCTGACCTGCCTGAGCGAGAGGGAATTGCGGCAGACCTTTCTGAATCTCCTTCAAGCGCCGGGCACGGTGATGAGAGCCGTCTGGCTGTGTAATTTATAGCCGGAGTTGCGCGCTCCGGTTTTGGGCCGTGGCGGGGAAGCGAGTGAGAGAGTGCCATCTCGTGGGGCTGCCTTCCCGGCCAGCGCCACGCTGCCCACACCGCACCGCACCGCACCGCAGCGCACGCCGGACACCCAGCAGCGCTCCGCTCTGCGTTTCAGCCCCCTCGCTTTAAAAGACATGGGTGTTTTAATTCTGCTTTAATGATTGCCGCTGCTCGTTTTGCTCCGCGTCATGGGCCATAGCGGAAATACCAGAGTGAGGAATGCGTGTTGGAAGGTGTGCGAACAGGGAGCCAAATCCCGCACCCCACATACATTACATTTAGGGTAATGCCTTTAACTAGAAATTGAGAAATAAAGGGCTCCAGCTTGCTTTCTTTTCCTGGGTGCCTGCTCTGCTTGCTGGGCACCTAGTCATCTGAATTTCGTGCTGGTGGACAAAAGATTCCTTAGGATAGAGACAGAAAAGTTTACCAAGAAAATGATGAGCCATCTGTTCCACAGCCAGCTTCAGTTTGCATCAGGAGGTGTGCGTTTTTCATCCTCTCGTTCTTCATGGGTGTTCATGCTCTATCTTTCGACAGTTTTTGTGAATTAAAAATTCATTGCTCCCAATGGAGGATGTCAGTAGGAATGGGGTAGTACTGCTTGGGGCGTATTCTAAATTATCTTTCTTTTTTTTTTTTTTTTCCCTGGAAGAAGAGAAGTAAAAGGTACATGGGAAAAGGTAGAGAAATTTGTTGGAGGGTATTTTTATAAAAACAGCCCAGCAGTGGCTCATGCAGTATTGCTATATTAATAGCACTCTGGAAAAAAAAACACCAAAAACTGAACTTCCCCCCCTTAATATTGTTCTTCTAGTAATTTACAGAATTGTGTTGAAAAAAAGAAGTAACATGACTGTAATTAAACAAAAGAAATAGTACAGCAATAGCTGTTCTCCCCTCCCGTGGGCAGGTATGTATTTGTGTTCCCCTTTGTATATTTGGTGCTACTGCAGATGGGCAAAGCAGATTCATGGGGAACTGTTAACAGTTTTTATGATTTATATTTTGATGATTCGTGTATTTATCAAATGTGCTATTGCTATTAATATTCAGCCAGGGCACTCCTGCCCTCTGTGTGCGTGTTCCCTTGCTCTCTGTTGCGAGGATTTTGCCTATCAAACGTGGGTAGTAGCAATACCTGGGATCTGGAGGGTGGTAAAGTCCACTGGTCAGTGAGCACACAAAGCTCACTGTGTGAAGTGGCTGTTCCTTTTATTATTTTTTTTTTTTTCCAAATACTGCTGTTGATGTGGAATCACCAGTTTGTATGGTGGGGAGCCGGTCAGCGTTTCTACACTGCCGTGGAGTGGGGGCTGCCCCGGGGGCTCGGGGCCTTGGCACCTCTTCTGCGCGCAGCCGGCTCCTTTGTCTGCAAAGCGCGCGTGGCAGCGCCGTGGCGGGGGCTCCCCGCGGCCGGCAGCGGTGCCGTGACCGTGCCAAGGCTGCGCGAGTGATAAGCCGCGAATGGGAAGACGGTCGAGCTGCTGCCTTGGGGTTTGCGCGGGGAATGCCCTCCCCGGGGCCCGCGGCACGGCCGGGTGGTGAGCGCCGCGGGAGCATCCCTTCCTTGCGCTTCCCACCACACCGGCGTAGCCACGACCGAGTCGCACGTTGCGCCGAAAACGGGATTCTTCTAACTGCGTGGGGGCACGGAGGGTGGAATAAAATGCCTCCCTCGCGTCTACCTTTTGTCTCAGACTGCTGGTGCGTTGAAAGAAAGGGCTGTGCAAACTTTCTAGGTGCCCGCGGAGCGGACGCTGGGGCTGGGAAGGGGCGAGCGCCGGGCGCAGCGCTCCCGCTGCAGCGAGCACCTGTGCCGTCCTCCGCCTTTGGAGTCAGCTCGGAAGAAATGCATAAATAATTAAGCCAAGGTACTTACACACACATGTTTTATGGCAAATGGCTGTGTGGTTCATGATCATTTTTTCCAGAAACAGGTTTTATGATAATATAGTAAAAATATTAAATTAGAAAATGCCTCACTAAGGGTGATAAAACCTTACTACAGTGGAAATAGGTAATTATCCCCTCTACAGCCTAAATGACAGTTTAAAAGAAATAAAAATGTTAGTGCTCATTACTTGCTTTTGTAGGTTGCAATAAAGGCTAAGTTAAATTTTAATTCAAGGAAGACCCCTGTATCGACCTGCTTCTTCCACACTCTCTACCTGAGGTGTAAGTACTGTTAATTACTCGCATAGGTTATTCCTCCGCACATGGCTGGGACCAGTACCGCTTTGCGCTAAAGTCACCTTCCCTTCGTCTGGAGGTAGTGGACTTGCAGTGGGGTGGGTTGTTTCAACTCAGTGGCTCAAGTCTGATGTTTAATATATGTGGGTGGAGGAGAGAAATTTTATATTTTTTAACCAAAATCCAAGTTCATTATGCATAGCCTTAAGGGGGCTGAAAGTATTAAAATCCACACTTACCCTGGTGAATTGAAACAGAGACAAGGTTAAACCTGGAGGATTGATGAGTTTTACTCTCTGCATGGTTAAATCCTGCTGAGGGGAGATGCTGTAGAAGAAAGGTAGCCTAGATGATGAGAAGAGGAAAAAAAAAAAGGATGGGTTATTATTTTTTTTTTCAGCAGGATAAAATATTTGTTCTGTTTCGGGGGTGGTGGGGTTACCTGATTTCCCTCCGTCTGTCACTCTCTGCCAGGGTGTCTGCCCGTGCTGTGTTATTATCCAGGCAGCTCCAGTTGACATTTTCCTTCAGCAGAGGTTGTCAGCGTCGTGCCCGGCAGGATGGGGGCCGTGGGTGCCTGCGGCTGCGGGTATAACCCCTCTTCGCGCCCGTGAAACCTGGGGCGCGAACGTCGGGGTCTTGTTAGTGCTGGCACCGTTTCTCTGCCGGCGAAGACGGATTCTTGCTTGGAGTCTCCCTGGGCCCTGCTTGCTTGAAAAATGGCTGTTTAGTTAAAATTTGTAGGATTGGAGCAAATTCAGCATTGATCCCTGAACTCTTGTACCCATCAGAAGAGTATCAAAAAACAAAAATGAAGACAAAATCCTGAGGAGACTGGTTCACCAGTGGGAAAGGCCGAGGCGGGCTGCAAAGAAACGTTACTTTTGGCTTTTACTGGGAAATCACAGAAACTCTTGCTGTCTTTGGCTGGTTTCTGTGGGATTCCCCAGAATGTTCACATTCGCTTTTAACTTCCTTACGTTACCAGGGACTGTAAAAAAACCCAAAATGAATGAATGTGTAAGAAGAGAAGGGCACACGTAGAGAAACTGCAGACGGGACCTCCTCTGTGCGGTGGAGGGGATGTTTGGGAGCAAGTCCCCTTTGAATTTGGCAAAATGTCTTTGAGGCACGGGCTGCTTCCACACAAAGAGCCGGAAGGTTTGAAGCCTGTTACCTGTGGGTGAGGCTTGTGGACAAAACAAAAAGCAGTTTCTGTTGCTCGCTGGCAGCAGGCTGTGGAAGAGGAGCAGGAGAAGACCCGCTTGCAGCTCGCTGCCAGCGTGTGCCGTGGTCCGGCTGGTCGGGCTCTGCCGGGAGTGGACTCCTGCCCCTGGCAGCGCTCACGCAGGCTCCGAAACAGGATTTCTTCAGCCCAGTCTTTGGTGTTGCCCAAGTGGCTCAGCAGCTGGAGGAGAGTGTGGTTTTATAGCCAGGACAAAGGACGTCCCCTCACTGGGCAGCTAATGACGATGGAGGGCGACGGAGCCATCTGCAGTGGGAGCAGTTGATCCTCCCGAGCAGCAGCCGCGTCTGCAGCGCCGGCGCTAAGAGCTGAAACGGTGTTTAAGTCGGCTGTACAAAATCTGTGGGAGAGCCCACAGAGCGCTGGAAACACGTGGAGACTGTGTTGTTCCTTAGCAAAGCACGAAGGGATGGGGGTGAGTCCGTCTGCGAGAGCTGTGTGTTATTTAACAGCTGAGAATCCAACTTGTCCGGTCAGAGCCTGTGCCCAGCACGGGCGCGAGAGCAAACAGACTGCAGGAGCTGCGCAGACGAGAGCCTTCACGCCCTGCGCCGGGGCAACGGCAGCATCCCGACGGTGGAAGGGAAGATGGAAACGCTCCTGAGGAGCGGAGCCGCGAGCCCCTGCTGGCTGCTGGCGGGGTTCTGCTTTGCAGCCATGCTTTGCTCTGAGCGGAGGGGCTGGAGGCCGTCGCCGTCGGCCGCCCGAGGCTTTGCCTGGCTCCCGCTGCTGCACCTGCGGGCTGCGAACCAGCAAAGCGGGTACCTTCGGTGTTGTCATTTATCTTCCTTAGATTGTTTTCCTCAGTGCAATTCAGCCGCCGTATTTAAAACGAGGCATATACAAGGGAGGGGGGAGAAAGAATGAGATCAGTGATGTTTCGTTGGGAGCACCCAAGGTGCTCGGCCTCCGATGGGAGCGAAACGCGCGTGTTTGTCAGCTTTGCCCACCTGAGTGTGAAACGATCTTCTATCAAAACACCAGTTTCAGCATTTCCCTCTCTGCTCCGGACACGGGAACCCCGCTGCGGACGGGAACCGCTGCGCGCTGCCCGGGAATTTCACCGAGATTGCAGCACAAGTGGAAATGTTCGCTCCGTGTAGTGACGGGGTCTGAGCCGAAGGGGCAAAGCAAGGCTGGGGGGGTCGGGATTGCCGGGGGGGTAAATAGCATCGCTCTGCATTTGCCTTCTGATCACTGGATGGAGCCTTAAAGTCACGATGTCCTTGTTGGCAGTAGTGCCGCTTGCTGCGTGCCGTCTGATTTCTCGGTTAAAACAGCAAAAACGAGTTGTGTTTATCAGGTGATAGTCAGGAAAGATGGAAAAAGGTGTCGGCTCAGGTAAGCCATTCCTCTCTCTTTCTAGAAGCGTTTTGATTTTGCACGTGTGTTAAACTGGCCAAAACCTGTGTGCACGCTGCTGATTCAACACGGAAGCCCGCGCTGTGGTTCCCTGTGCTCGGCTGAGCTGTGCACGCAAAACATGTCGACCATTTTGTTGGGTAAGGAGACGTATCCCTCACCACGGACTCATTTTCTGAGGGTAGCACAGTTGATTGGTTAATTAGCTTCTAAATTAAAATTAATTTTAGAGAAATGGCCCCGTGAATTAGAATGGTTTCTTGCCTCAGTCGTCCGTGCGCGCCCGTCCAGCCTCCTGCCTCGCTGGAGTGGGTACTTTGTTCCCCGTCCTCCCGCGATTAATGGCTGGCGGTTTTCTGCCATCGCTGTTCAACGCTGGGAAGTTCCTTCGTTCCCGAGGCTGACAGGTAACTGTCTCCAGTGGAAGTGTCTGCAAGAAGCAGTTAGTTTTCAAACCGGTTGCCGTCTTTCATCGATCTGTGAAGGAGCGAGGCGTCAAAGCAGCCCCTCGCCAGAGTGGTCCCTGTTGTGGTCTTAATTGAGGGGGCCGCCAAAATCACAGTGTCGCTGGCAGGGCTGAATTTCATCCTTTGAAGCCTTATTTTACTCATTCTTGAGCGGCGCAGAAGTCTCTTTTCTCCGCCTGTCCCTGACAGTTTTCCCGGCCCGGCTCCTGCAGCGGCTGCTTTCCCAAGCGCCGGCCCCGAGGAGCCCTCGAGGCGCCGCGGCGGCACTGGGACGGGTTGGTTGGGGCGCTAAGTGGGCTCTGAAGGAAGAATCCCGTCCTCCGTCTAACCAACGCTCCGCTCCCTGGGGGCTGCCTTCTTCAGGCTCTTGCTTTACAAAGTGCACGTGTAGAAAATAAGGCTCTCGCGATGCTTTTTTCTTCATTTCCCAAAATGCGTGGTTTATCAAAACGCTCTCTCCTTCCCCCTATCTCTCTCCTCGGGTTACTTTGGTTTTAAAATTAAAGATAAATAACACCAACCCACTTATTTTTTTTTGTTTAAAGGGAAACTCGCTCCTGTTATCAGAATCGCTGCATATGTGATATTAATTGGAATCTTGTTGCTGGGTCATTTTCATTGTTTTTCAAGTACCGTCAAGTCCAAGAAAATGTATGAAAACTAAATTATAGTCCCACGTAGACCATCTGATTGAATCCTCCTTATGGCTCTGCGGTCTCATACATCCTATTAAAATATTCAATCTTGTTTTCTTACTTGAAGAGCCTGTCTGTAAAGGGCAAACTTATAGAAAACCTCATTCTCTAGAGATGTGGTATCCAGCCACACTGAAATATTTACATATTTCTGTACTGCATGTGATTGGTCTTATGCAAGTTCTCCCCTTTGCCTGTATTTATTAATAAAGATTGTTGAATGCATTTTTAATTATACAGGGCCTTTTCATTTTAAGGAGCGGAGGGTTTTGCTGGCAGCCTCTTGCTTCCGTTTCGACCTTGAAAAGTAACTTTTCCCCCTCCTCCTTCCTCTTTTCCCCAGGACGGAGCTTTATCGTTCGCTGTTTGGAAAAATCACGAGTCCTGAAGAACCCCAGCGGAATTAGCATCGTGCCGCCAACCCCAGGATTGACCACCCCGGCGCGCTCCGGACCGCGTGGCCAGGGTGCGCAGGGTCCGTCCCGCTGCCTGTGACATCTCCTGCCGGCCCCGCTCTCGCGCGGGCACTTAGAGCTGCCCCGGAGCACCCAGAGCTGCTTTGTTCCTAAAAACCTCACTGAAGGACTGAAGGGTACGGATACAGCTCCTGCTCACTCACACAGCTCGGAAAGGTGCGTGGGGGGGACATTTAGGTTGGCCACACGTCCTCCCCTCCAGCTTTAAAATGAACTCCGCTTCTTCCCAAAGACAATCCGTTTTTAACTATTCTCTTTAAATTCCTGACCTTGATTTTTGCAGTCTGCTCCGCACGGGCGCAGTGTTCTGCCGGGGGCAGGGGGGGGGAGACGCCGTCCAGGCCAGCAGGGACCGCCAGCCCCCCCTGCAATGGGGTCACCCGCGTTTGTGTTAAATCCCTAGAGATTTTTTATGTGGGGGACTGAGGGGGGGAAGTAGGTGTTTAAGCGTGCCGTTCTGGTCGTTGGCTGCGTATCTGGAATGTGTGACTTTATTTTTCACCGAGTCAAGAGGATTTAAATGTCATTTACATAATTAACATGGCCTTAAACAGAGAAAAGGTGCTCTCCCTTGCCGAGCGCCGCAGCTCCCCGGTCACACTCCCGTTTCCGAATGAGCGCTCGCTGTGCTCGGGGACGTTTGCGGACTGGCGATGAGCTCGGCACGGGGGTACGGCTGAGGGACTCTCGGCAATTCCAACATGTCGGTGAATTTTTCAGTCCGGCATTGATCCTGTACGCTTAATTATTTCTGCTGATGAGGACTCTCTCAGCCCCATCCTGTCTTCCCCACCACCGTGACACGCTGTTGAAAGACGCCAGCGCGAGTGTCGAACTGGCCAGAGGAGATGGCTCACGGGAGGGGTTTTGTGGGGTTCTCATATCCAAAGGTCAGGAGCCGGAAATTAAACCCCCGCAAGGGGAATTCGTTAGCCTGCTGTGATCAATCTGAAATGGGGGTTATCTCGCGTAAATAATATGTGCTTATATATGTGGGCGAGGTGGCCGGAGCCTGTGACCACGTGAACTGCACTGTCTTTGTTTTGTGTTTTGCGCAGTCCAATTAAAACGCTTTGTAAACTGCTCGTCCAAGTGTGGTCGCTGCAGAAGAGGTACCGGCAGCCGCGGCCTCGCGTACCCCACCGGCACGCCGCTACTGAACTGGTGTCTCGGCGGCACTTTGCCCCGTTCCAGAACGGAACTGGAGCAGCAGCGGAGTGAGCAGCAAACAGCCAAAACACGCGGGGACTGGGAACTGCTGGAGAGGGTCCAGCAAAGGGCTGCAAAGGTGATGAGGGCACTGGAGCATCTCTCTTACGAGGAAAGGCTGAGGAACTTGGGGCTTTTCGGTCTGGAGAAGAGAACACTGAAGGGGGATCTTATCAATGCTGATAAATCCTTCAAGGGAGGGTGCCAGGGGGATGGGAATAGTCTTTTTCCAGCGGTGCCCAGTGACAGGACAAGAGGGAATGGGCACAAACGTGACCATAGGAAGTCCCATCTGAACCTGAGGAGGGCCTTCTCTCCTGTGCGGGTGGCAGAGCACTGGCACAGGCTGCCCAGAGAGGTGGGGGAGTCTCCCCCTCTGGAGCCATTCCAAACCCGCCTGGACGCCGTCCTGTGCCACTGCTGGAGGTGCCCCTGCTCTGGCAGGGGGTGGCACTGGGGGAGCTCTGGAGGGCCCTTCCAACCCTGACTGTTCTGGGATTCTGTGACTTTTAACGACGGAGATGCCGGAGCAGTGCGGGATGGCTGTTGCGGCCACAGGGCAGCACCGGGCACTGGGTGTTGGTGTAATGGTGCCCGCACACAGCTCAGGAACATAAAGGCTTGCAATAGTGTTGATGTTTTTGTTCACCAACTGAAAACCCCCATTTCTGAACTTCATCAACAAGGGTTTTTTTGGGTGTTCTCCTGCATAAATTACAGCGTACCAGCTTTTCAGTGGGCAACTAAATTTTACTTTTTAAATTATTTTTTTCTTGTTAAACTTTTCTATAAAAATATACTCCGTTTTTAAGGATGTGACAGCTTAGGGCAGAGGGAGGGAAGCCCACTCCACGGCCCGTGCTTCCCCGGCAGACGAGGCCGCGCTCGCTGGAGCAGTCGATCCCAACTTGCATCTCCTCGCTCCCACCTTGTGTCTCCTCGCGGTGCCAACCCCCTTCCCTCCGCTCCCGCCGTGCTGCCGCCCCGTCCTGCCGCTGCCTGGAACCACACGTGTTCCAATGTGGGTTTAGCCTTTTTTTTTCCCCCCCTTAGAAGACTTTTTCGGCAGCCGCACTGTTGCACTTCACTGTGTCCCCAGAGCTGTCTGCAGAGCTGATATTAATTAATCACTTTTGCATCTCAGCATTACAGATTTAAGTCTCCCCTTAGTCACCGGCGTGCAGCTTCCCGACGCCGCGGGGTGGGACGGGGCGAAGGCTCCACCACGCCGAGCGAGAACCCGCGCAGCCGCAGGGACGGGGCTTGAGCAGTGGTTGGGGCGTGACAAACAGGGGGTTAAAAACAGGGAAAAACCACACTGTGTACGGCTGCAGGTCTGCCTGAACCCCCTCTACCCCCCAGAGTACCCTGGGGACACCCTGTGCTTGGGGACACCCCGTGCATGGGGACATCCTGTGCATGGGGACACTCTGCATGGGGACACCCCGTGCATGGGGACACTGTACATGGGGACACTGTGCATGGGGACAGCCCATGCAGTGTGACGTGAGGGGGCAGTCACCGGTCACAAAAGTGGTTCCTTTGGGCGCGGTGGCAGCGCGCTGCCCCACATTTCGTTTGTGACTTTATTTTTATTTTTTAAAGCACAGTAGTACTGCAGCCAAAGGCGGCGCCTCCGGCCCTCTGCGCCCCCGCTGCGCCCCGGGGCACTCCCTGGATTTTTGCAGTGGCGGACCCGGTGCCTCGGCGCTGGCGGTGTCAGGAGGAGCCACCGGTGGAGCCACCACCGGTGCCACGACGCCATCGCAGCTCCTCCTTTCGCAGCTCCTCGGGGCGCTGGGCCTCGGCCCCACCGTGCAGCCAGAGAGGCTCTCTGCCCCGCGACAATGGAGCGCTTCTCTCGGCTCCGGAAAATAACTGCCGAGGTGAGTATCGACTGCGCGTGGAGAACACACGTACGGTGGATGAATGAGTCTTTACGCTCGCTCGCAGCGCCGCGGTAGCTGCTGCTCTTGGTGGATGAAGGAGTCTTCTGCCGCCCCTCCAGCTCGCCGCTCGCTGGGCAAAATTCACCGAGTGGAAACGCGCTGAATGTCACCGTTGGCTCCTCTCTGTGGCCCTTCCTTTTTCGGGACCCCCACTAACGACCTTCTGTACGGCCAAGAGCTCTGCAGCGACGCGCAGCCCTCCCGTGGAGGGGGGGTCACAGCAAAGCACCGTCCGCGGAGCTGCGGGGGGGATGGGCCCAAAGGCGCCACGGCTCCAGGGAAGGGCTGAGGTGTGGGACACCCGGACCGGGCTGTGATGAGCAATCCCAGGTTCGTTAGGGAGCCAGGTCGTTTCGGTCAGTGTGACGCTGTCAGTGGCTGCTCCAGTGTGGAGGGCTACACAGGGGCTTCCCCAGACACTGTGGGCCTCTGGGTTGAACCATTTTCCATGGCACATCCTGGAACTGTCACATCCTGTCCCCTCCGTCTATATCCCATCCAGTGTGCCCTCCAGCAATTCCAGCTCCCCACAATCAGCAGAAACCAGTGCAACCCAGCGGCACCTTCCACCGTACCACGCTGTCACACTGCGCACGCCGAGAGCCGCGCGTGTCCCCACCCCTCGGACTCTGCCTGGACTTATTTCCTCAGCAGCAGCAGCGGCAGCAAAGCCGTGTGGCCGTCGAACATCATTAAAATCTCATGGTTTAATAACCACAATTCTGAAAGGCATCAAGGGGAGTAAATTAGCCGCTTCCAAAGTTTGCGTCGGCGGAATGGTTTCACGCTGCTCGCGCTGTCAGAGGGAGCATTAGGGATGCTTAACCGAGGCGCCGTGTCCCTGCCCCACTTGGGGGGTTGCTGTGCTGGCAGGTTGGCTGCCCGGCGCTCGCGGCTGCGGCTGTGTCACCACGGTCCCCTCGGACTTCCGTCTCCTTTAAAGTTGTAGCACCACGGCACTTGATTTTTTTCTTTTTTCTTTTTTTTTTCCCCCCAAGAGAGCGGGAGGTAATGTTAAAAGGGTAATATGAAACACTTTTTAAATGTGATAACTTCTCGTTCGTATTGTTTGAAGAGATAAGAGTCAAAGCCCTACTAAGCGTGCTTTTGAATTTACTTATCGGTGTTTAAGCAGGCTTTTCTGCCCGCCGCCCCCCACCTGGGCGGTGTGATACACGGGGAGAACCCGGACCGGCAGCGGCAGCTTAGGAGGCCCCTGTTTCATCTGCTGACCTCGCGGGTGAGGGCAGCGCTTGAGTCCTGGCGTGGAAACGGTCCCTCGACTGCGTTTGAACACGCTGCAGGAGAAGGTGCAGCTCCTGTAATCCCCGAGTAACAACTTGTCCAGCTACAGCCTGGGAGGATCCAGCAGCGACGTGCCCGTGTCCCACAGTGATGTGCCCGTGTCCTGCAGTGACATGCTTGAGTCCTGCAGCAATGTGCCTATGTCCCGCAGCGACTTGCCTGCGTCCTGCAGTGACGTGCCCATGTCCCACAGCAACGTGCCCGTGTCCTGCAGTGACATGCCCATGTCCTGCAGTGACATGCCCGTGTCCCGCACTGATGTGCCCATGTCCTGCAGCAGGTCAGCCGGCAGCTCCACAGTTCTGCCCTCACACACACTGTGCTGGTGGCACCTCGCACGGCCCTGGGGACAGCCCGGACCCCCGCAGCCCCCCGGGTGCACAAAGGCTGGGGGGGGGGTTACCTGTGTATTGAGGGAGGCCAGACACCAGCACCCCCAGTCCGGGTGAACCGGGGCCGGCTCTGCTCACCCAGCTCCTGCCCGTCCCTGTCCCCATCCCCGTCTCTGTCAGGAGCCGGTGGCCCCGCGGCAGCACCGGAGGGTCCGAGCGATTGTGGTCGATACTGCGGGGCTGCGGCACGGTCACAGCTCTGAGCGCTCTTTAATAAGGGCACAGATAACCAGGATGATTTCCACTAAGTTTTCCTAATGCTGTCAATTAACAGTAAGTGAGGTTTCCCCCCCCCTCAATAGAATATTAATTCTTTATTAATTCATGATACAGCTGCTAATTAGTACCTACACAAATGGGCATTGTACCTTCGCAAAACATCGCACGGCGACTGGAAGGTGTATTGGGGAACGATGTGTGCAACGGGGGGACAGAGGGGTTGTGTTAATCCTCTCCCCCCCCAACCCCACAACAGCAAAGAATTTCAACTTTCAGACAAACAACTTCATTTACAAGTGTGTCTCTAATTAGCTGCAGAATTAGTAAAGCAGAGTTTTCCCCCCATAGATTGGCCAAACCCCTGAGGGAGGCTGTGGAATAGAGAGAATCGCATTTCCAATTATTTTGTTGAATTGCTAATTTAGTTATTGTGCCTGGCGTAATTGTGATGGGTATTGGGTGTGCAATTCAATTTGTTTTAAATATTTGTGGGAAGGCTGATCAGTAATGGAGCTGACCTATTTCATGGCCCAAATTGAGAGAAGAGACTAAAACAAAAAACAGCTACAAAGCCACAGTTTGTCTCAGTTTTTATTTTGATGTCTCTCATCCCTCTTAAGACCGTTGATGCAACAAAAGGTTTACATTAAAAGATGATGGCACTTTGATCTCGGGCTTTTGAGAGCTTACAGCTTTGGTACTTCTTTTCTTGGCATTTTAATATGTAGATATTTTAGGCTAAAGAGTTTTAAATGCATTTCTGGAGTTCAGTAGGGTCCATCCCCTCACACCCCCCCAATTATATTATGTTTTTTAAGGTGATTTTTGTTTTTAACTGTCAGGATTCTGGTTTGGGAAATGGGTGAGAACCAACTGCTGACGTTGGCGGTGCTGAAGGGGTCCAATTCAACACGTCGCTCTAATATTAACTTTTACTGTGGGGACCATTTAAAGGTGCTGGTCTGTACTGAACCCCCCCGTCCCCGTCCCCCAAACGCTCCTGGTGGTTCGTGTCCTGTGCCTCTGGCTGCCCCGGTCCCGGCCCACGGAACAGCCCTGGGCAGAGGCTCCGGGGAAGTTCTCCCACCACCCTCAGAGGCCATCTCTGGGGCTGGCGCTGTTCTTTCTGCGTTTCAGTCACTGTATGTTACAGAAGATGAGAAACCTCTGGAGGAGGGACAGGACCCCCCAGTGGCTCACTGGGACGGCAGCTGTGGGGTGGGAGGTACGGCCGGAGCGTTGGGCAGAGACCAGAGCCCATGGTGGGACGAGGAGTTGGTCCTTCTGCCCCCACGGCTCCGGCACGGCTCAGCGTCAGACGGCTCCTCCCACTGCCACGGACGAGGAATGGACATGATGGCACTTGGAGAAGGGTAAACACTCGTGCCCGATTTGCACGAGTTCTCCAGCTGGGTGAGGTGTCAGACGGTCTTTGCCCTGTGGGGGTCTCAGAAGGTTTCGACCACCTGCAGAGCCTGACCATGGGCAGGAAGGAGCAGCAGCGGTGCCCGGCGAGAGGCAGCGGTTGGGATGAGCCCAGTGGCTCAGGTGAGGGGCACAGCCGAGACCACCCGGCGCCATCCTCCGGCACCAGCAGCCACCGGAGAGGCGCCGCATGAAACTCCTTACGGAGACGCAGAGCTCCCCAGGGGTGCGCAGGACAAGGGGTGAGAGAGCACTCCCAGCAACAGAGATGTAATTCATTCTTTTTATTAAAAGAAATTGAGGTAAGTGAAATACTTCAGCACCAGCGAGAACCGTATGTACCGAAGGTGGTTTCCCCACCGCCACCGCCACCCCGCTGGGGAACCGACCCGCACGCCCGCGGCACCGGCACTGCAGCCACAGCCGGGGCCGGGCAGAACAGCGGGAGGGACATCGGCCGGTGACGCTGCCACGGTGCTCCTGCAGGTCCGGACCTCCCCTGGGCTCCTGCTGGACTTTGACCTCTGACCAGCCCCGTGGCGGGTAACCGCTGGGTTTTTTGGAGCCACTTTACCCCCAAATGAAGTGGAGCCCAACCCAGTGCCTCTAACACCGAAACGGAGAGGTCTGCTCTGGCCCAGCGGCGGCAGCTCCCACCCCAAGCGGAAGGAACGGAGCAGTGTGCGCTGGGAGGTTTCCCGTAACACCTGCAGACGTCCTGGGTAAGGGACTGACTCTGACTTGTGTCACCACCACGCAGGAAATCCTGGTGACAGCGGCGGAGCCCAACGAGCCGCCCGCGCCGCGATCCCCCCCCCCGAGCGGTCCTGCCTGGCTGAGACATTCGCTGTCTGTCCCGTGTCCTGCTGCAGCCCACACTGGCATACGTAAAAGCATCTCTGGGGGTTGTTCAGGGGGCTCTAGTGGAAAAAAAAGTCTTTTTAAATCAAATTAGGGTTCTTAACTATTAAGAAAAAGCTAGTCCTTTGGATGACACAGCTCCGCTGGCCATGGGCACCGCCGCGGCTCGACCCCGGGGAGGAGAGCAGTGACCCCGGTGCTGCACCTCGATTTTACAGGAGCTCTGGCACCGCAGGCGCAGAAGGGCTGCGTCGCACTTCAGAAGGAAACCGTACAGGTGTGAGGCACTGGCATCATCTTTAATTAGTTCTCTCATAAAAACATCCCTTCTGATTCGTGCTATACTAAAAGAGGAATTATAAAATCTGGAATAATTTTAAGACAACCATTGGTGTAAGCTCTCCCATACCAGACCAAGTTCCGTAGCAGTACTTAGGGGTTGGCCGTGCTTCTCTCCAGAGTTGCAGCTTCTCTCATGTGCTATTACGGTCAGGAGGCCCATGAGAATAAAGAAGTGTAGAATAAGGCATGGGCCTGGGCTGGGGTCAGCCCGGGGTGAGCTGCGCTGCTGCCACAGCTCCGACCGCAGCCCGGCTCACTGCCGGCGCCGCGCTTACCCACCAAACACCCACTGGAGACCATTACCCCGGACCGGCTGCAAAGAGTCACCGCTGGAGCGGGTGAAAAAGCCAGCTGGTGCTAAGGAAGGGCATTACCAAAAGTAACTTTTATTTTATTTCCATCCTCCCGCATGACTAACGGCGATCCCTCCTCCCAGTGCGCACCAGCGCCAGCCAAAGCGGGCAGCTCGGCTCCAGCCAGCTCCGGGGCAGGGGTGGGCGATGGAGAAAACTTTGCTCAGATGCACTAGACTGAGATTTCCTTCCACAGTTCTGACCCCATCTGTGTAGCTGACGCTCTCCTTTCCCCTCCCTTTCCCAGGCTGCATCTGCTTCGGTCACCTACTCCTACGAAGTACACGCGACGGTGGGGCTGCCCACGTCTGTCATCCCTCAAAATAAGCTGGGAAGGAAGAGCAGAAATGGCTGAGCAGCTGCATTTTGGTCTCCTCTTTTACCTCCTCCGAGAAGGGCCTTTCACACAGTTTACTGACCTGTTCTAAAGGAATTGGGCACAAAGGCAAAGCGAGCGGAGATTTAGCCTCCAAAATCCTGCCCTTCGCAGCCCCGGGCAGCGCAGGAGCCTTCCCCCAGCGCGCCGGGGCACCGGCACAGCCCTGGCCACGCCGCCTTAAATGCTGCTTTTTCCTCTACTTGTAAGCAACAAGACAGATATTTCAAATACGAATCCCGACGGGCTGACAGAGACACGAGGGCTGACGGGGTGGTGGGCTCCTCTCACCCCCCGGCGGGAGGATGTCGGGTCCCCCCCTGCTCCGGGGGGGCAGAGCCCGTCCTCGGCTGCAGCAACGCTCTGGCGGGGGGTGACATTGGCACTTGTCGGCACAAAGCTGCCGCTGCCGGGGCGGGGGGTGAGAAGAGAAGCGGACAGGGGCAGAGGGGCGTTAATTGAAACGAGCCCCTGCTTTGCTATGCCAAGAGCTCACGGCGCCGGAGCACCCTTCATTGCTTGGCCGTAGCGTTTTCGGGCGGCAGCCGAACGGCGAACTGATGCATTGGTCCAGTCACGCTTTGTTAAATAAATAAGGTACAGTTAGACAGCTGTAACTCAATTCCGCAGGCGCTTGTGTTTATACATTTTCCTCTTGTCTCTGGCCAAAGAACACACTTCCTCTGGTCAGTCTGATTTGAAAAAATAAAAATGTCACTCTTCCAGCATTTCCCTGAGCCTCCCCGTCTCGGTACAGCGGTCGCAGTCGAGCAGACAAAGGGCAATTCTGAGCTTTTTTTTTTTTTTTTTTTCCTCCACTGTACCGGGCAGGGGGGAGTGTGGGAAATCGATGCTCTTACGTTGAAGAAGGAGAGTCCATTGTGGAGAGGATCCGCACGATCTCGGCTCGCTGGGTGGGTGATATATGCTGGGTCATGTGCACTATCGAATCCATGGCAACCTCCGGATTGGCCTGGACCAGGCTGGAAAGAGGCGAGAGGTAAGCGACAGCAGCCCCGGCACTCGCACCGGAGCGCGGCCGACGGCTCCCCGTCAGGCCCGGGGGGAGGACTGGAAATGTGGGGTCTGGGCGAGAGGCTGGAGGAGGCAGCAGGCGCCGGCGTGAGCTGACTGCGAGCAGCGCAAGAGCTGCGCTCGCCTGGAGGCCCTCGTGCCACTCCGTTTTGCCGGCGGCAGAGCTGCTCAGACAGGCACAGAGGCAGAAAGCCCGAGAGGTGGACCATGGGGACCCGGTGGGGACATGGGGAGGCCAGGAGCTCTGGAGCGTACCCTCATCCCACCAGCAGCACCTTCAGAGGCTGCCGAGAACCCCCACATTCCCCCTCCCAGATGTCACAGAGCCCCATCCGCTGGAGAAACTGGTGGGAATGACGGGAGGAGACGCCCTACGGAGTCAGACATGGGGCAGGGAAACCAGAGGAGCTTCACTCTGCAGTCCCCAGCGCTCTCAGAGGCAAAACTGCTGTAAGAGACCTCCAGTTTAAGACACAACAATTATCCGACCCAGATCTGTTCAAACCAAGCAAAGCGTTTGGCTCACGAGGCTGAACTGGCTCCGCTGGATCAAGGGCTGTGCAAACGCGCCCGGTAACTCTCGCGAGCAGGAGGAACAGACACTCTGCCAGTGTTTTAGTGTTTTGGGGGGTTATTCGGTGTGGTTCTGAACAGCAGCCGAAGGGAACTGGGCATTGTATGACACGGAGCACAGAAGAAAGGAGGCAGCTTGCCTGGGAAGTCTGGGGCTAGAAAAAACCGAAGGGAAGGGAGCAGTGAGGGTGTTGTGGCCACGGGTGGTCACCACAGCCCTTGGGCAGCGGTAGCCCAGCTCAGGGTTTTGCCTCCTCTCCCTGCTTCACGCGCTATGCCGCCCTCCAAAATAACATTGCATTATCTGCCTCAAATAGGGAAAGGAGACGTTCACAGGGAGCTTCCCGTGCCCCGGCTCTTCGCGGCTCCCCTTCCAGCACAGCACAGGGCGGGCGCGGGCAGCGGGTCCGGACAGGGCTGGATGAGCTCTGCGCTCCATGGGGCTGAGATTTTGCTGAGGTGCGGTGGCACCACAGCCCACGCAGGGGGAACGGGAGCCACAGGCTTTGTACAAATCCCTCTGTGTCACAGCAGCTCCGCATTTGCCCCCGTATTTGCCTTTCCAAAGGGAACCGTGTTGCCACCTACTCCGTATGCGTTTGCCACACGGAAAGGCCAACAGAAGTGAAACGCGTGCGGAACTGGTGGAGCCCCTTTCCTCAGCTGGGGAAGCACTCCTGGCCAAGATCAGAGGCCGGACTTTTGCAAATCCCCGTTCTGCCGGGGCAGAGCGTGCGTAGGTGGTTTTACCTCCGTATCTGCTTGAGGATGTAGTCCCTCGAGATGTATTTGATGTTTTCATCCACAACTGAGCGAACACCTTCTTCCTCCGTCAGCTGTTTTTCCAGCCACTCCACCAGGTCCTTATTACTGTCCCACAGGTACGCCTGCGAACAAACCGCACGTGTCACCCGGTGTCCCAGTGCTCCCCACGCACCGTTCCCAAAATTTAACTCGCGCTTATTGGCAGCCGCGGGTAGAACGCTTGGCTGGAAGCCCTCTGTGGTTTTCCCAGCGTGTGTGGCTTTTACAAACACAACTAACAATTAGCAAAAGTCAAAACATGATCTATTTCTTTTGCATTTCCTTCTGTAAATGTGACTAAAGGGAACCACAGAGGCAGCAGAGCTCCAGCGGCTGCCACCGCACCGCACCAGCCACATCAGCCCCAGAAGCCATCCCAGGTAAAACCCCAGCTGCTCCACGCGATCCGATGCCCAACCGCCGGTGAAACACGACTGCCCGGAGGGGAGGGTGGTCAGGGATGCAGC
The DNA here is from genome assembly GCA_008711295.1 of Anarhynchus alexandrinus. NCBI lineage: Eukaryota > Metazoa > Chordata > Aves > Charadriiformes > Charadriidae > Anarhynchus > Anarhynchus alexandrinus. The sequence goes on from VUYV01000224.1 coordinate 597,045, forward strand.
TGATCTGGGGTTTCTCCCTGTGCTAAGCTGTCACGGAACCACGAGTCCCTGTCACCTAAAGACTGACACGGTGTTGGTGTCCCCCAAGAGCCATGGGATCCCCGGGGACGCCCGATCCAGCCCGGAAACCGAAGAGCCCCTTCAGCAGAGGAGGTCGGGGTGTCCACAGCCCCGAAAAGCCTCGGCAACAAACCCCTTTTTTTCCTTTGCAAGATCATTTCACCTGATATTTGCTAGGTAGTTGACTACATAATAATTCAGGAGTGTGTTAGACGCCTAATAGCCTTCTCGTTCCTCTCTTCTCCTCTCATTTTCTTTACAAATCATTTAAGAATCGTTTTGTTAATGGTTTCCGGAAAAGCAAGTACCGCCATTAGCACTCATTCATATTTATGTCATTTTATTTGGGTAATTAAACACAAAGCTCGTCATTTAAAGGTGCACTATCCTTCTCTGTTATCACTAAGAAGTCAAAGTCAGAATGACAATGAGCTCGGTGCGGTAATGCAATCGGTGGCCGTGGCAGAGCGGGCGCCCTCCTGGCGTGGGCACAGACCCCAGCAGAAGCACACGATGGGTGTTGGCACCCAAAAATGAAGCCTCAGTGTTGGGGGGGGCAGCGTGTTTGCGAAGACCCTGTGTGTTCGCAACGACCCTGGAAGCGCTGCGAGCTGTGGCAGCGAAGCCAGCAGAATCCCTCCCCTACCAGGAGTCACTGGTCGGCCACCTCTCGCCTCTCCGGCTCTCCCAACGGAGCCATCCATCCCCGCGCCCGACAGCCGCCGGCCCCCTGCGAGCCTTCGCAAAGCTGCTTTGCCCCCCCCCCGTCCTCGCCGATACCAGAGAGGAGCGCAAAGGCGGCACTCGCGCTAACCAGCCTCCTCACTGCCCACCCTTCATTTATATATTTAATTACCGGTTTTCCAAGGCCGAGAAATGGTTTCCCTCTTCCCCGGGACTCCCGCAAGCAGCGCGTCTTCCCCGTGCCGAGGAAGGCGCTGCTGCAGCCCCGGGGGAGAGCCGGCACCGCGGGGAGGCAGCCCCTATCCCAGCCCCTATCCCAGCCCCTATCCCCGCCCCCATCCCAGCCCCCAGCAGCGGTCCCGCCTGCCTGACGCTCTCGAAGAAGAAAATGGGATTTCTTTTCGTTATGTATAGGATTGTCTTAAAACAGTGATGTCATCTCAACCTCAAGATTTTGCTTATTTCATTGTTTTTTCTTATTGTTATTTCAAACTCGTTAGGTTTTGCTCCTTGCTTCTGCCCCTAGACACGACAGAAATGCTCCCTGCATACAAAGTAGGGCACTTAGGAAGATTTCAGGGAAGGGAGAAAAAAAAACCCCAAGAAGCTGCCTTACGGTTGCAGACCTGCGTAAAGCTAGATTTACCCAAGAATCCCAAAGCTTTTAGTTTAGGAGAATATTTAATACTCTTATTAATCATTTTTAATCCGTTTGCTTTTAATTAAGAAACAGCATGATGCTTTCCTATCAACATATGCCAGGGAGCAGATTAATTGTGGCTTAAGATAACTCTCCTTGATTGGTGTAATGTATTAGCTAACGAGATGCCCGCTTTTAAAGACGCTCAGACACTACCTTGGAAAGCCTGCTGCCCTCCAGAGAACACTTCCCCCCTTTTCTGGAACCCCCGAGTGTTTGTGACTTTAAAAATAGAACAGAATAAAATGAAATGAAATCAAATCAAATCAAATAAAATAAATAAGATACTCAGATTGGAGGACCGTGACAAAAACGACCAGAGATTGCTCTTCGGAGATCGCCAGCTTCAGCGTTGGCACACAATTAAAAAAAGAAAGCCTTAACACAGCTATCAGATGAGGGCTGCGGACGGTGCCAAGGCGACCCCCCCGCCCCGAGTTCGCTCTTACAGCAGATCCGTGTCCCTGCCTTCGACGGCACGCGGCGATAAAGCACCGCGCGACCCGGGGGACGCTTGGCAGAAGAATGGCAGGGGCTCCCCCGGCTGAGACGCGGCAACGGGGACCGACTGCCAGGCACGGGCGACCTGTCCCCACCATCTCCAAGCTCGTGGCCTGGGGAAAAGGTGGACGTGGTACTTGGGGACGTGGTTTAGAAGTGGTTTTGTCAGGGTAGGTTAATGGTTGGACCTGATGATCTTAAAGGTCCCTTCCAACCTCAATAATTCTATGGTTCTGTGAAAGGGAAGGAAGACGGGGGCAGCCCAGGAGAAGAGGGGACAGCACGGCCATGGTCTGCTCTGCAAGCGGGATAAGAAAGGTTGGCTGTACATCTGCCCCACATCTGGATAGAAGCAGTGAATCCCCATGCCCTTCTCAGTGTCAGCGGGATAGAGCAGGATTGAAGATGTTATTCAGTAAGAAAGAATAATTAAAAATAAAATAAAAATCCTGCTTTCAGCTGACAGAGGATGCCACGGGTACGCAGGGACTGGTGTGCACGGCGGGGACGGCTCCTCCGAAACAGCCTCTGTAACGGCGAGCAGCTCCGCAGCGCTATTTTAGGCACGCTGTGCGCAGAAACGGGGAGATGGAGCTATTGGGGGCTGGTGTGTAGAGCATGTGTGGTGACTCCCGGGATTCCCGCTGCCGGTTCTGCCAGACAGCAGCACCTCCGCGCAGCCTTCTCCCACACACTGCCCCGCCGCGCACGGCCTCGCGAGCTGTTCGTCTTTGTAAGATGCTCAGATTTTCATATCAATGCTGCTACATGCTTGGGGAAAAAAAAACTATTTTGCTTTTCTGGCATCCCCATAAAACAACTCACGACCTGGAACATTCCCCAGAAGTTCTCTTTCATCCCCTAAAACGTTTTTGGACATTCCAATTAAAAACCAGAGATCAAACTCCACTTGGGAGAACTCCACTGAACTCGAGCCCAGAAAGAAGTATGGCATCGCTGAAACTGCTTTTCCATTTACCTTCACTGTCCCCTCCACTTCCACAAACCAGCGTCTCAGCATGGCCTGGATCTGCCCGTCAGTCAGCTCGGGATTGGCATCATGGATCTTCTTTTTGACCACGTCTTCTAGAAGAAGACGTCTTAATCTCCAGTAGAAGAAGGTACGGGAAGTTTTCCAGTCTAGAATGTCCTGCCCAAGACATAGGTGGAGAAGGAGAAATGAGTGAGGGACAACATTTACATGGAGAAATATACAGATCTTATTCCCAATGGCAAAATAAAAGGCTCGTGCTCATTATATACACAGTTATACTGCTTGCACAAGGAAACAGAAAGACTCCCACATCTGAGCTTTGAAGACTTCCACCCTGTTGAACCATTAAGTCACCAGAAGCTACATCCAGCCATCTCTGTCTCCTAGAATCGTGGAATCCCAGGCTGGTCAGGGCTGGAAGTGCCCTCAGGAGCTCCCCCAGTGCCACCCCCTGCCAGAGCAGGGGCACCTCCAGCAGTGGCACAGGATGGCGTCCAGGCGGGTTTGGAATGGCTCCAGAGGGGGAGACTCCCCCACCTCTCTGGGCAGCCTGTGCCAGTGCTCTGCCACCCGCACAGGAGAGAAGGCCCTCCTCAGGTTGAGATGGAACTTCCTATGCTCAAGTTTGTGCCCATTCTCCTGGTGAAGCACAGAAAATGTGGGGTCTCAAACGGACACGCATCAGGTAAAGGTGCCGGAAAACATGATGTGCTCCTGTTCTGGGGCCAGAGAACAGCTGGTGGGTGGAAAGGGTTTGCTCCTGTGGCAAGAGTCACTGGGGCAGAGGTTTACTTGCAGCCCGCAGCCTGCCTGCGGCACCAGCTTGCCCCACTGGAGACTGTCATTGCCCACCTGTGTCAAACCCTCCAGCAATGTCCCCGAGGAAAGCGCCCCGATACTCACGGTTATGGCACCCTTCTCCTGCATCCGGCCCGGTGTGTCGTGCAAGTCGGCGAACTGCATGGCAACCTGGTGGTAAATGGGGATGAGGAACTCCTCCCGCTCCTTTAGCTTGGTCTCCAGCTCTTTCCGGTCAGCGGGGCTCAGCTCGGGGGTACCTGCAACCACAACCACGCACAGCCACATGTCAGAGACCTCTGACAGGGTAAAGCGAGGGGTGTTCAAGGGACTGCTGTACGGAGGAAAGGAGAGCGGCTCCGGACAGTCCAGAGGCCAAATGGAGGTTTCTCCTGTTCCTGCATACAGCGGAATCCCAGAGTGGTGAGGGTTGGAAGGGCCCTCTGGAGCTCCCCCAGTGCCACCCCCTGCCAGAGCAGGGGCACCTCCAGCAGTGGCACAGGATGGCGTCCAGGCGGGTTTGGAATGGCTCCAGAGGGGGAGACTCCCCCACCTCTCTGGGCAGCCTGTGCCAGTGCTCTGCCACCCGCACAGGAGAGAAGGCCCTCCTCACGTTCAGATGGGACTTCCTGTGGTCACGTTTTTGCCCGTTCCCTCTTGTCCTGTCACTGGGCACCACTGGAAACAGACTGTTCCCATCTACCTGAGAACAGACTGCATTTGGCCAGGGCAAAGACAAGACCATCAGCTCCCAGCAATGCCAAGCAGAGTCTTAGCTCAAATATTGCAGCGCAGATTTCCTGCCACCAATATTCAGGCAAGAGCTTCGAAGGAGTTTTCACCATGGAAACTCTATTCCATTTAAATGCCAATGAGCTGAGCCATCAATTAAGTGACATTTACTGGGCTTACTCCTAAAAAAGAATAATGTCCCAACACGCAGTTCATTTAGCAAGAAACATGGACAATGTAAAACCCCCTACACAAGTTCAGGTTCTCCTGCAGGCTGGTTCCTGCCGGTGGCTGTTAGAGCCACTGCCTCATTAAGGAAAACACCCAAGTTATGCTAAGGGTGCCAAAACTGCTCACACTCAGTTTACCAGTGATGGGCACACACCAGTCTCAATCACGGACTACCGTGATGGACAAGAACGAAACTGTGTCAAGAAGATAACGCCCTGTGGAGTTCATAATTTTTAATTTATTTTAAAGCATTCAGCTTAGATAAAATTAACTTTGATTGAAACAAAACCACGCATTAAACGGTTTCTGATTCATTTCGGAATTGCCTGACCCCGACTGATCCAGGCAAGGGGAAACACATGGCGCTGTGGAGGCACGTCGCAGGTCCTGCCGCTTCCCGCAGCAGAACAAGGTGCTCCTTCCACAGCTGCCCCTTCATCAAACCAAGAGCATAAATCCCCTCTTCACGCTGTAACAGGGCACGGGGAGCGTAACCGTAACGGCAGCTTTCCCCTGAACCTGCAGTAATTTACACCAGGTCAAAGTTGGTCCAGAAGGAGGTCGATGTTTCTCCTACACGGCCTCACCAACACACGTGCAAGAGGTCCCCGTGCAGAGGCAGAGTATTTAGAGCCCATCTTAGTTCAATTTAAGCAAAGATTGCAATCTGAGCCAAATTATACGGTACTGGATATTCTGCTGAACTGTGCCATTTTTTAACCTCCCACCCACACCAGAAGCTCTGGTTGCAAGTTCACGGCCTCAGAGACAGCTGCCTCCCATCCCGCCTCCCTTTTTAAAGCCCAGGTCACCGTCAATCTGAAGCCGGGTCACGGAGGAGTCTTGCTCCAAGCACTGGTGGGTTGTAACATCCAACCCTCCTGCGGCACCTTCCATTCAAATGTTAATATAACCACCCCTGCGCCCGGCAGACACGCAAGCACGGCAGACACGCAAGCACGGCAGACACGCAAGCACGGCAGACAGACACGCAAGCACGACTGCCTCCTCAGTGCACCGAGGGAGCGGAGAGCTAAAACAAAGAGGTGTCCTACCCAGCAGCACAAGAAGTCCACTTGGAGACTGGGAGAACCCGGAACAAAAGCTGGTGCCATGATTCAGCTGGAGGACAACCCTCCTTTCCTTGGAGCCCGAGGATCATGGCTGCATTTTGAGGTGTGCAAACGCCACCGAGCTTTTTTTTTTGTTTTAATCTTTATCATTTGTGAAGGAATGTCAATGGGATTAAATGCAACATCTACCATTACATCAACACCCATTGTTAAACTGCCAATAATTCAACTGGGTGGCGTGGAAGGCGATGGCTGGGGAGAGGAGGGAGGACAGCTCAGGAATGGGGTTCCTCAGCAGCTCCACGGCCGCCATCCAGCCTGGAAACAGCAGGCTCTGGAACTGCAGCAGGAAGCCAGAGCAATGCAAGTCCCTCCCAACAAAACCCAGATGAAATTAGCAGGTCTACAAAAACCCCAGCCAGAGGGAACACTTCCACACAGTGCAAAATCAAATGGTAGACTCATTGTCAACAGGAGGTTCTGCGTACCAGAAGTACAAATGGGCTCACAGAAAGCGATCAGACAAATTCAGGCACAGAAAGTCCATCACGGGCTTCCAAGCACGAAGCTGCAGATACAAATACCTGTTCTTAGGAAGCCTCTAAACCACAGGACTGCTGGAAGCCGAGAGGGCACCCCGGGGAAAAAGCATCACACTGCATTTGCACGATGCTTCTCCTCTTTCCCCGAGCACCCATGGCTGACCTGAGCTCCACGGTCCGTGGCTGACCTCCCACAGCCACCACGATCCAGGGCTGATGGACCGAAGGTGGCTCTCACCGGGGGGTGCAGCACCGCGGCAGCTCACGTGCAGCACGGCGGCACCGGGGCTTTGGCTCAGAGCCACCTGGGGGGCCCACTCCACGCCGGTCCTGTTCTCTTCTACTTTGCACGACCTCTGTTTCCGTTTCCTTCCAGAGGTTCCCTTCCAAGTCAGAAGAGGTTTGAACACACACAGGCACATTTCCAAGCCAGAGGCCGGCCATACGACGATTCCTTCTAGGGACGGAATGTTTTTATGTGCCTACCAATATAAATGTCACCTAACCTTTCCAATGCCAGTAAGAAGGTTTTAATTAAGAGGAGCTACTCTTATAACCTTCAGAATAAAAAATTATCTATATTTATCCATGTTAAATTCCCAGGCTCCTACACCTCCGTGTTTTAAATGGCGACGCGTGCACTTAAGCCAGTAACGCTCATGTATTCTGCCCTATCTGCCACACTGGCGGTGTACAGTCAAACCAGCCAGGCCCAGTAATGATTTAGGTGAGATTAACAAATATGTCAATGTCTATTTTCTGCTTAATTTAAAAGCAGCGTCTATAAAGATTTTTGACTTCTGAACCCTGTTCTCCTGGAAGAAAGAAGGTAACAATGAGGAGGGGGGATAAAGAGTGATTATCCCATCATCGATCGTTTGTCAGGAGCATTTCTTATTCACTGGACTATTGTAAAAAGCTAAGCTCTCGATCAATCCTGTAAGCCCCCTGTACAATTAAATATCTGGGAATGGTTTTCTTTCTTTCCTAGTCAGATCTTGAGGCCTCAGGGTTTTGGTGTTTTTGTTTTTTTTTTTTTTTCCAGAAAGCTGGGGCTTTATTTATTTATTTCTCGGAAAAAGAAGTCTCCCTCCACAAATCTTATACTGGGAAGGAGAGGGGAGATAAAATATGGGATTCCTTTGCTCTAAAGGTACTTGACAGTTAATGAAACTGTTAAAGTTTAAATCATAGGAACATTATAGACCTCTAGGTATGGATCGGCTACTAATCAATAGAGAAACAAAAGAAGCAGCGCTCCGAAACGGCCACATTAGGATGCAAACACAAAGTGCAGAGGGTTTTGGCATGCAGGTGGGGCACGCAGGTAGGACGAGACGACAATTGAAAGGAAGAACGAACACGTGTGACCTTCCTAACTTGGCAGGCAGCACAGGACGCTTTCTAAGGCAGCACTCTAAGTGCCATAAAATGTCACATTTATCTTGGATTGCAGTTTGCTCTGCGGTCTCCAAGTACGCTTGTATCTATATATAGTGCTGGTACGATCACAGCCATTGGCGTGATCGGAAGAGACCAGGGAAACGTCTTACTCCGGCTCTCAACACCTTTAAAGCCCACCCACGGTGGTGAAGGCACCAAGACCTCTTCATTCTATGGTGTCTTTTCTTTATTCTTTTTTTTTTTTTGATCAACTGCAAAACTGCCTTATTCAATCTGACAAAAATGCCCTGGGGGAGCAGTAACGTTGGGGGTACCAACTGAGAGTGTCTCTCCTGAGGTCAGAAGAGCAGCGGCCAGGCTCTCGCCAAAATGCCCTTCGCCCTACAAAAATTCTTCATGAACAAGAGGCGAGCGCTAGGTCCTTGCTAAAACCCTCCGCTCAAACGTACCCGGTTAAACCTACAAAAACTAGTTTAAACCCACACGTAAAAAGTGTTTCACCCAAAACGTTCCCAAATGCCTCCCGGAGGAAGCTGCCAGCCTGTGCCTGCCTCTCTCCCCCCATCCACCCCCCGTCCTGCGCCCATCGCCGCTGTCTCTCCGCGGGGTGACACCACCCTCCCCACCCCGCCGCTGCAGCCTGGCTTTCGGGGTGACAAACTCTTTCTCCCGTGTGCCACAGCCCCCAAACCCCAGGTAGGGGCTCTCGGTACCCCGCCGGCACAGAACAGTAAATGCCAAAATTTAGGGTTGCCAAAATGAGCCCTTTACACCTGCCCCGCAGAGCGGTGCCGCCGGCCGCGGCAGCAGGGACGCGCAGGCGCGCTTCACAGCCCGCCACCACGGAGGAAGGCTTCGGAGGAGTCATCCTCCCCGCGCGGACGAACGGAAAAGCTGCCGCAAATAAATCCACGCAGAGACCTCTCCCGTAAAGCGCTCCGATACCGAATATCAATTTCGACTCCTCTCCGAAAGTTAAGGGAAAGCATCACGGGCAGGGGAAAGTGACACCTAAACCAGGTGGATTTGTGCCCCGTTAAACCGAAACATCGCCGCTGGAGTAAGCGGCGTCTCAGGGCGTCCCTCCCGCGGACGCGCGGGGCAGAGGGAGCCTTCCGCAGCGCAGCGTCCTGCGGTGGCCGCAGCCTGCCGTGGTGCCGGGGCGCGGGCTGCCTTTAATGCAGTTCCTGCCAGACGGAAATGGCTCAGCAGGACCATGAATCACGGCTTCCCATAACATTTAGTAGCAAAGTGCTTTTTTTTTTTTTTTAAATATGACCGGTTTAACAGGTTAGACAAAATGACTTCAAGAAATGTTATTGTAGGTTCCCTCTGATTGCAGAAAGCCAGGCGGCTTCTGAATCAATTTGATGGTTTATGGTTCCTAAGCCGTTAAAATGTGGGATTTTCTCCCTCAGCCTCGGCGCGCAGCCCCAGCATGGCCAAGCACGCGCTTGTCCATTTCCTTCCCTCTTCCTCAAACACGCACCCAAAGCCCCAGGCAAAGCCCAGCATCAAGGCCTCCGACCCTGCCCATTTGTGGAGATGGTCTCCATGCGTACACTCCGAGAGTCAGGCAAAGCAGGCGGCTTCAACCCCGGCTCCAGCCCATCCCACCCGGCCGGCGACACAGCAGAGGACACTGGTGTTTGCACCGGTGTGAGCAGATGGAACACACACCACAGACACAGCCCCCCTTGGAGGAGCTGGGACAAGGCTTCCCTGGCCACAGCAGCAAGCCACCTCCTCTGAGGAGGGGGCCGAGGATGTCCCCAGGACCCACCGCTGCGGAGACCAGAGGCCACCCAGGCCACCCTTCTTTTGGTGCCACCATCCAGACCTCAGTTGCTCACATACATGTTTGGCTCTGGCAAATTACCCCACACCTATGGTTCTCAAAGATGACTTTTACAACATAAAAGGCTGAGAGAGTTGGGGGGGGGGTCAGGGTGGAGAAGAGAAGGCTCTAGGGAGACCTTATTGTGGCCTTCCAGTCCCTAAAGACAGGAGAGCTGGGGAGGGACTTTTTACAAGGGCATGGAGGGATAGGACGAGGGGGAATGGCTTCAAACTGGAAGAGGGGAGATTTAGATGAGATATTAGGAAGGAATTTTTCACTCTGAGGGTGGTGAGCCCCTGGCGCAGGTTGCCCAGAGAAGTTGCAGAAGCTCCATCCCTGGTGGTGTTCAAGGCCATGTTGGATGGGGCTTGGAGCCCCGTTGAAATGTCCATTTTAACCCCGGTTATGAACGTCCCACCTAATTTCCACACCTGCAACAAACAATCCTCCTACTTGAATCTCACCTTCTCTTCCCCTGCCTTGAACAAAGCTCTTGCCAGATAAAAATTCAGCAAAGGCAGCAAGAATGCCAACCGCATCCGCGCCGCCCAGGCAACACGTCTCCCACCCCAGCTGGAAGGAGCCGCTCCGGAGGGGAGAAGGAAGGTCACTCCGAGCCCCTCACGTCCCTGGAGAGACAGGCATTTTGGGATTGTCACTTGTTTCTTTAAATGAGACTGCTTGTAATTGCTTCACTAAATATTCAGTAGGATTTATGTTATAAAGGTGCAATATGAAATAGCAGCGAAGGTCACACATGCTCACGACACGGGCTTGAAATATCCTTGTAGAACCGCATCGTGTGATGTTCCTCCCTGGTCCTTTCCAACTCTTCGCTCCTACAGCCTCAGATGGGCACCAGAGCAAAGGCGCAAAGTGCGGCAGGTACGCAATGCCAAAAAATTCCTGTTTTAGGGGAAACATCGACAGCCCTCCTGGGAGGATATTCAAGATGCCAATTGTCATGAAGGAGCTGACAGACAGCAGTACTCGCTCTTATAGACTCATGATTGTGAATTAACAACAATTTAAATGCAGCAGCACTCGCATTTAGAAGCCGTTACTGGAAATCTACATCGCCTAAAAAGACGAAGTTACAGCCGCACTGACTGCATTTGTCCGAGACTTCACGAGAGATGGAATCGCAACAGCAGCATTTTTCTTAGTTGTTGCTCAAGAAAACAACCTGCGTTTTGATTAATTACAACACTGAACAAACGACCNCCCCCCCCCCCCCCCCCCCCAAAAAAAAGAATTACTAGACTTCAGAGCTGCAATCTAACTTTCCAAGCTAAAGCTGGGAACGAGACAGGGCACAGCATGGAAGTTTTCAGCCTCTCAAGAACCAAGGCTGTGCCAGGGCTGTCTCCGCGTCACCAGCGAAGCCCTCACCGGGTGACACGGTTGGGGTCGAGCGGGACACGCGGGTCCAGTTCTGGTACTGCGACCCCAGTGCGCTTCTTTGCAGAGAGGAACCTTTGCTCGGCTAAAGTGGAGTTATGGCTTCAATGCTTGAGAGTTCACCCATTATTTGGAAATTTAAGAAAAGTTAAAAGTGTCCAGAGGAGGGCCACGAGGATGATGCGAGGGCTGGAGCACCTCTCCTATGAGGAGAGGCTGAACGAGTTGGGGCTGTTCAGCCTGGAGAAGAGAAGGCTCCAGGGAGATCTTATTGCGGCCTTTCAGTACCTAAAGGGGGCCTACAGGAGAGCTGGGGAAGGACTTTTGACTGGGGCATGGAG
>VUYV01000224.1:613422-632812 GCA_008711295.1 Anarhynchus alexandrinus
CTGTGAGGGTGGTGAGCCCCTGGCGCAGGTTGCCCAGAGAAGCTGTGGCTGCCCCATCCCTGGAGGTGTTCAAGGCCAGGTTGGACGGGGCTTGGAGCAACCTGGGCTGGTGGGAGGTGTCCCTGCCCAGGGCAGGGGGGTGGAACTGGATGGTCTTCAAGGTCCCTTCCAACCCAAACCATTCTATGACTCTATGACTCTATGTCTTGCAAGGTGGGGAGCTGCCCCCAGGTTTCCAAGGGGCAAGCTCACACTGCTGCCATCCTACACAGGTACGGGGCAGGGAGCTGTTCCTGCACGCACCCCAAAAAACACTTGGTGGGGGAAGGAGTTTGTAGAAATCTTTCTCATGCTGTGTCTGACTGTGAAGCAAAACAAGCTCCACATTTCTAAGTAGGAAAAGAACAGCAAAAAATTCTGACTTCCAGGAGGTGAAGAAGAGACAACATTTGCTCAAGACGCAGGAAATACGCTTATTTTTCTCCCCCTGGAGCAGCTGCCCAGGAATTCTGCCCTGCTGAGACAGCAGGAGTTGAGAGGATGCCCTGAGAGCACAATATTCATGGTGTCCTTCTATACACCTTCCTTCTATCTGCTACAGATAGCCCCGCTAGGGCTGGCTTTTCCTCCAAATGATTCAGTATCTCTACATTTTAGAGATGTTTTAAAATATTTTAAAAATACTGCTTCCAAGAGTTCTCCTGTAGTTTTATATCCCGAATCACCAGTAACTAGAACTTCAGTTACGCAAGTTGTATTTAATTAAAAAAGCGCAACCACCCAAGTGCCCATGTGACAGATAGTACAACACTCAGGGATTTTTAAGTAGATGCTTATTTACCCTTATTTAATTTGCAAAATTGTACACACAGGCACTCGTTTCCAAGCGCAAAGCAGTGTGTGGAAATATCAGAACGGTTAAAAAAAAAATCCTAAGCACCAACATCTCATTGTGCTTTGTGAATGTTAGTAATGAACCTTCTCAGAAGCTGGCTCGCACCGGCTACGGAATTTACCCATCTAAGTCTCAGTCAGGGACTGTCGGAGCTGTGCGAGCTGCGATCGCCACACAGCAAACTCCTCGGAGACACGGCTCACAACTGGACGGTGGTCAGCCCCGTACAGCGACAAACTGCCTCGCTCTTCACTGAGAGCTTCTCCCTCAGCCAGGTAATTATGCCTCAAAGCAGGTGGTTACGAGGGGAGGGAAAGCTGCCGTACCTGCTCTCTCGGTCCGCGTACATCTCCATGTGACGAGGATTGATGGTAGGGTCAATCACAGCCCAGGATCCTCCTCGCAGCTCCGCCTGCGGTGGGATGTAGATGAGCACGGGTTGACGGTACTCTCTCAGGCCGTCCACAATGTAGGCACCAAACTTGAGCACTTGGTCGTACATGTCTGCAGAAAAAGGACACAGCGCTTGAAGTCACAGCAGGTCAACGCTTCAGCCCCACCATGCTTGGTCAAACTGGGGAAAAAAAACCCAATTATTCAGCTCTTATAACCACCTCCTGCTACAATACTGCGAGCTCAGGCTGGCGTTACCTGGACCTGGGCAAGATGGACTGAGAAAGGAGATGTTCCCCCATCAGTCCTTCAGCTCCCAGGCACGGGGGAGATCTGGTCTGGTTACTTCCCGCGTAACCACATCTATTCACAACACAGGGGTCCTCAGCTCACACCAGCCAGCCCTACACCATGTGTCCTGGAGCTCATCCATCCCTTACCTCCCAGCTTCACAAGCCAACGAGTATTTCAGCAGTTTTGGAAGTCAGGTCGGGTATTTCCGCACTTAATATGAGCACAGCTGCCCAATTTCAGACTTACTACCGCAGACCAGTATCATGATTCATGTAACGTGCGTGGTGCACCTACTGGCAGCAGCCCTTTCACGTATCTTTATAAAAATTAGTGTGTGGGAAAGGTTCAGATGTGAAATAGCATTCTTCTCTTCTTGCATTACAATTTGTTTAAGGCATTTTGCTCAAAATTACTAAGAACAACTCCACTGTGTAAAGACACTATGCTGAAAACATCAGCCCCAAAGGTGATTTAAATAAAAGAGAAAAAAGGAAGGCAAAAGAATTTATGAGATGATATAGTTTATAATGGATATAGTTTGTAATGGAAACAGGCACCCTCAAATATATATATTTTGTTACATATAATTATATATAGAAGTATCAGATCAAATATACAAAAAATGAAATACACTTATTAGGATCATCTAGTCCACCTCTTGGTTCACATGGGACTGTATCCTACGTTTCTTTCCCCGTGCATTTCAAAGCTTTCCTTTAGAAATCCCAAACAATAAATCTACAACTTCTTTAGGGGAATTTCCACAGCCAAATAGATGACATTTTCCTCAGTATTCAGCCAAACTTCCCCTCCTTCCCCATCCCCATTCATTTCATATTACGACTCCTTGCATCACCCTACATCATCTCTCCACCCCTTCGGGATTGCTATAAATAGCAGCAGGCTTTTTGGTGTTGGGTTTTTCTTTTCCCCTTAGACACACTACAGGTATTCATTTCTCATGTCTCCCGGGACAGTGGTTTCAATCCCCTTCATCATTTTTGTTCTTTGCATAGCACCTTCCAGTTTGCCTAATTTTTTCTGGCCGTTAAAATACCACTGCACAGAACAGAAAAACGAAGCGGGTTGTGTGTACGTACCACGCACGCGCACACCGGCCTTCAGTAACAGTCCTAAAAAACTGAGACACTTTCATTCATCTAAAATCCTCACGTCATTCGAGAAAGCCATCGTTTGTGGGGAAGAGAGACTCCAGCCAAGGTCCCCTCGGCATTTAACCCCAGTTTAATGTTAAGCATTAACATGACCATAGTTAAGGAGCCTTTGGACTCTTTGGGAAACACACGTGCACACACACTTACATATATATATACACACGTACACTAACACGTATAGAGCAAGCAAGCCAGAGAGGTGTATCTGCAGTATATATATATTAGTACGATAGGCACTGATATGATCTCGCCAGTTCATTTGGCAGGTCATTGTCCAAGTACCTCAGAAAAGGAGTTTCATGTTCATAGAATCATAGAATCATAGAATGGTTTAGGTTGGAAAGGACCTTGAAGATCATCGAGTTCCAACCCCCCTGCCATAGGCAGGGACACCTCCCACCAGCCCAGGTTGCCCAAGGCCACGTCCAGCCTGGCCTTGAACACCTCCAGGGATGGGGCCTCAACAACCTCTCTGGGCAACCTGGGACAGTGCCTCACCACCCTCACAGGGAAAAACTTCTTCCTCATGTTCAATCTAAACCTGCCCTCTTCCAGTTTGAAGCCATTCCCCCTCGTCCTATCACTCCATGCCCCAGTAAAAAGTCCTTCCCCAGCTCTCCTGGAGCCCCTTTAGGGACTGGAAGGCCGCAATAAGATCTCCCCGGAGCCTTCTCTTCTCCAGGCTGAACAGCCCCAACTCTCTCAGCCTCTCCTCATAGGAGAGGTGCTCCAGCCCTCGCATCATCCTCGTGGCTCTCCTCTGGACACGCTCCAGCAGGTCCATGTCCTTCTTATGCTGGGGACTCCAGAGCTGGATGCATGTTATTTAAGAAATGTCAAATGCCAACGAACAGAAGAACAATTTATTTCCTCTAATTGCAAAGAAACATAAAACCTGGCAGAGACAGTGGGGACCGAGAACCAAACAAAACTCCAACCTTTTCCTTTGTCCTGAGCAAAGAAAAAGACCTCAAAAGGGGTGACAAATTTATTACTAATTACACAATTATTTTATTATGTAGTGCTAGTAATAAACCACTTGAAGTACTTTCAGCTAATTCTAGTGTTAAGAAAATAATTGCTTGATTCAAATTATTTTAACTGAATTAATTCTTTACTAGACATTTTTTACTAGTGCTACATAATAATATAATTGCGTAATTAGCAATACATTTTTCACTCCTGCCAAGGGTATATATTTTCCTCAGGTTAAGAGTAGAAAAAAGAAGCGCTACTTGTTTGAACGAGGCAGAGGGAGGAGGAGCAGGGAAACAGAGAGAAACTTGCTGCTTTCGGTCCATAGCTCCGGATCTCTTTCGGGGTTAGCAGGCGGCATCAGCACCGTCAGGGAGGTGTTTTGGTGCCTACTGCACTTTCAGGATGAGACTCCCAAAGCTATCCAGGGGCAGGAACTGTACTGCTGTGGGGTTCTGTACACTGTTACTCCTTTTGGGATCCTCCAACACAGCACTGCATTACCCTGGAACATCCCAGCAGCCTTAATTTAGTATTTTATATATGGATTTACACCAACCGCTGGCTTCTCTTGCACACTCAAAGCTTCCACTGGGGTCAGTGGACCTTCTGCTGCACTTCTGGGCTACAGATGCACCTCATTACTGTCAGATCTGGCTGTAAACGCTTCTGCTGTAGGGGATTTCCCCTTTTCTTGTGGGAACCACTTCCACTAACGGAGACCAAATTTTGCCCAGATAAGGAAGAGACAATCAACCCAACTGCCACCACAAAGGGTCCCCGTGGTGCCACGCAAGCTGCTGAGCTCCAGAGGTGACCCGAGGGGAACCGCAGTGTCCACAAGCTATGGAAGGGTTCCCGCTCTTCTGCAGGGTTTTTTCCTCCCGCCATCTCAACTGTTCCATTTGCATACCCCTACCATTTCAGCAAAGTGGGGACTCTTAAAGAATGTAGATTTTTAAGAGGTAAAATCTAAGTAGAGTTGATGAAGATCATAAAAATACTGCAAAGACAACTCAAGACACCGTCCCGTAGTCCCCACACCCGATCACCAGAACACACAACCTCCCCAAGTCACGTTAATGCTGTATTTGAGTGTGAAAGTACGAAACGTTTGTCATACTGTGACTATTGCCTCTTATTTGCAGTTCTGCTCCATCCTCCGCTCTTACAATGGGAAACAGCACACCCAATTTAACTGCCGCTGGCGGTGAACGCTGCCCGGTCTCAGCGGTGCCCACTGCTCCGTGCCCGCACAGCCCCACTGCCTTGGTGGAGCGCTGCCTTTGCAAACCGTTATTGCCGCAACTAACACCCTCACCGTGTTTAAAACAAAGCCCAACCACCTCCACCATCGTGCGCGCAGCAAAGAGCACCACTCACATTTAAAGAGCGGCTGTTTGCGCAACTCTTCTCGCAAAGAAGTCGCTCACGTCGAGACTGGGAAAACTAAAATTAAATATTATATTTCTGGGTCCAATTTAATTCCTGTATTCATTTAAACCTCAGCATACTAAACCACCTGCAAGCCAGAAACTCTGCAGAAGTCCTCTAGGAGAGGCAGTGGTGTCCGTCGTTGAGTAGGGCAGAGCGTTGGCAGCACGCTTCCCCGTTCTCTGCCTGCTCAGCGCCTACTACACACGGACATGAAATCTGCTGGAAGCTGTTATCGTTACCCCGTACGTGTAAATATTGGCAGTCAGATGCATCGAGCGTGCTGGAAAGGCTGCACACAGCTTTTTGCATTTCCATAGTGTCGGGCAACGCGCCCTGAACCTCCAAAGCTGGAACAGATCTCATCAGCTTGGCTGGATTATCAGATAGGACCTGAAGGTAACCGCCAGGCATATATCGGCTGCAGCCACATAATGTCCCCTCGTAAACCCATTCCATACAAGCAATACTGTCATTCAGCATCCAGGTAATCAGAGATTTAAAACAGCCTTTTTATTCTGCTGCCGTGTGGGGTTTTTTTTTTATTGTTATTTATAACCTGTCCCAGGAAAAAATAATAAGTAAAACATGAAAAACCAACTGCGAGTGACCCTGTACACAAGCAGCGCTGCAGTTTAATGTCGCGGGGATTTGCATGCTATCAAACTATTCATGCCGAGTCCAAGACCCCGGTGCTAATTTCCAGTAAATTTCACGCTTGATGTCTCCCCGTTGTGGGTCACTGCCGGTTCGCCTAAATAAACCACTTCCAAATGGCTCCTCCATCTAAATATTCAAGCCAGTTTTTATAATTTAATTTTGCATTATGCTGAATAGCCTTCCGGCCAGAGAGAGCTCATTGGGGAAACCACCAATACCATTGTGATACGCCTTTATTTATGTTATTTATTTATTTATTTTACGGCTTGAATTAGACCTCCTAGGCCGACTAGTAAAGAGGGTGGGTTTTTTTTCCTCTCTTCCCCCCCCCCCGCCCCTCCACTAATGTCAATTTTCAGCATAGCAAGAGCTGTCTCTAATCTTTTCCTACTCATTACACACAATTTTGGAGTCATTTTACCCACAGTGCAGTCGGCTCCTGGCAGTGTGTTTGTGTGCACTGAGGGGTGGCATAATTGTTTATTTTCCCTCCCTGCATAATCCCCAGCCGGCACCGAAACCAAAACCGCAGCCAGCTCCCCACGGAACGCAGAGAGCGTCAGCGGAGACCAAACCGCAGGAAAACGCACGGCCCACGGTGCGAACCGCAATGGCTCCGTTCCTCCCTCCTCCTCCTGCCACCAGCTGGGAAGACGCAACCTATGAGCATCCTTGTAGGGCCTTTCCCACCTCGGCATTCCAGTCTCACCTCCAAAGCTAAACTCGGCTCCCGAGCAAGCATTCGTTAATCGACTACTTCTCCATAAATGGGGAAAGCGAGTCACGACGGGAGAGTGCATTAGCAGCACGTGGAGCAGAAACCATCCCGAGAGGTAACAGGTATTTTGCAGAGGAAGGAATTTTGCCATCTTACAGAATCACAGAATGTCCTAGATTGGAAAAGACCTGTAGGATCATCCAGTCCAACCATTAACCCAACACTGACAACCCACCACTAAGCCACGTCCCTGAGCACTGTATCTACACCACCCTTAAATACCTCCAGGGATGGGGACTCCACCACTGCCCTGGGGAACGCGTTCCAATGCCTGATGACCCTTTCAGTAAAGAAATTCTTCCTAATATCCAGTCTAAACTTCCCTTGGCGCAACTTGAAGCCATTTCCTCTTGTTCTATCCCCTGTGACTTGACAGAACAGGTCGACTCCCACCTCTCTCCAACCGCCTTTCAGACAGCTGTAGAGAGCGAGACAGTTGTAGAGAGCGAGATCTTCTGCCACCTTCCATCCTCGCACTGGTAAACTCGACGGCATTGCTTTCTGCCCTGCTATGAGACCCTGTCACCCTGCCAGTCTGCCCAGAGCAGGAACTTCCACTGCGTCAGAGCATCTGTAACTTTTCGTCTGTGTTTGCAAAGTGCCATACGCAGGTGAGAGGCCGTAATCTTTGACTTATTTAAATTTTACAGTGTCAATCTCACATTCTTGGCACTTCACAAAAATTTAAAGTAGCACTATGTGGTGCAAAAATGTAACTGCTGGTATATTAACTGAGCAGTTTTAGAACCGTTCCCTTCGTACGATCATCAAAAGAGTCAACTGGGAGACAGTCCTCAATACGACAGTATTACCGCGGGAAAACTCATCAACGGGGCAATGTTCCCACTTGACAGAATATGCCTATACATTTTTGATAGGCAATAACATTGGCTTATCCAGCCCCGCTTCTAAGCTGAAGCAGAAGGATATAAAGCGTTCCCAACAGAAGGGTGTTCCTGAGATTAGGGTTGAATTAGCCCAGGTTGGCAGCTGGGAGTTTTGTTAGCAACCAGACCACTGTTAACACCCACCTACCCGTTCTCCCTGCAGATGATCTGGCCAGTCCCTGTAACTGTATACGAGGGTAAGTATAAAAATATAACTGCATTGCTGATTTTGAAAAGAACTTGATGTAAAATTTGCTTCTTGCATGTTCTATAGATNCGTGCCTATTAACGACGAGAGACGCCTGGGGAGGAGAGGAATGAAACCCTCCATCAGCACAGCTACGGCAGCGGAGAGCGTCCCCTTCCTCCAGCGGGCTGCCCAATGACCACAACTGACTTTCAGCAGAGTTGGGCAGAGCATCGCCACGATTTCAGAAGGCTGACGTGTCCAAACACTCTGGTAGGCCCCGAAAAATATCCCCTTATTAGCATTTCTACGGGAGATCACACAGTGGCCATGAAAGAGGGGGGCTGGATGCAGACTGCATCGAAGATGGGTGAAGCAGATCCCCTATGCAAGTTTATGGGTCCAAGTTGTCACCGCAGATGAGCCGATCCAACAGCTAGCTGCTGCCCAAAGACATGACCTGCTTCTGTCTCTTGCCACATACACCCAACTCTGTCCCCAGAGAACCACTTCAGGCTGCTAAACCAGCAGAGCTAATGGTAGCGAGTATGCCACAGGGGGAATGGGTGCTGTGGTTCAGTAGTGGGTTTGGCAGTGTTGGGTAGATGGTTGGACTTGATGATCTTAAAGGTTCCTCTCCAACGTAGACAATTCTATGATTCTAACAGCAGCAGCGCCCTGAGCAGTAGAAGACCAGCCACTCTACAGGACAACACCGAAAGGGGATCCAAATCAGAGGTTACCTTTCATTCCGCCAGAGAAGCCTCTCCAGTTAGCGAAGACCATCAGAGGGAGCCCTTCTCTGTTGAAGTCATTGATAGCCTGCGCAGTCTTAAAGGCAGAGTCAGGGAACCACACCTGGCCAGCCTGCTGGATGATCTGTTGGGAATAAAAAAGACGGGTAAGCCTGGAAACACAATAGCATAAGAGCATAAAAATACAGGAGTGGGTTCAGCAAGAGCTGTGATGTGGAGTTAAGAACGAACAACGCAGCACGTGAAATGCTTAGGATCTGCTTGCCCACAGAAAAATCGGGACAATCCTTCTGTCACCAACATCAAGAGAAGTTAGCTAAGAAGAAGAACAGAGATGGCCTGGAAAGCCTGCTACTACTATGACTGCTGTGAGGAGCTGAAGGAGAAGAAGAGAGACAAGGACATGCAAAGGAGAAAACCCCGAAGAGACGATGCAGGGCCAGAGCTGTGAAATGAGGCAGGAGAAAAGCAAAATGTCAGAGCAGGAAGACCGTGAAACACTACAGTCCCAGCAAGAGAACAGGGAAATGATTTCTCCTTGCCAGATCTCCTGCGCCCTGGTCCCTGCATTGCACCCAAGACACAAGAGAAGCAGGACTGCTGGGGAATGCCTCTCCTGTGCGAATGGCCAACGCAACTGTCCATTCACTCCTCCCAGAGACTGCCATGCATTAGCATCCCACGAAGGAACGGCTACACTTTTTGTCCCACATTCGGGGAAAAAAAACCCCATCAAAACAAGTGCTCTTTCCCCAGCGACATTTGCAGAGGACAAACAAGCAACCGAGCACACGTTCAACCTACCTTGGCCTCCGAGTCCAGGTTGGCAGGATCAGCAGGGATGCTGAGCTCCACTGTCCTCGTTTCTACGGCAACTACTCCTACAGGTATTCCTCCCAGCCTGGTAACATGCGAGACAAATCAAAATTCACATTTCTACTGTTACACAACTAGACTTTTTTTTTTCCAATTTGCATCAAAATACTCAAGAGAGACAAATCACGTGAGCAAACGGTGGAAGAAGCAGTCTGGCCTTTTTGAAGAGTTTAGGCCCTTGGCTGAATTTCAGAGTAGAATTTACAGTTCTCAAAGCAAAATGTAGTCCTAAAAACTAGCACATACCTCACTATAAATTAAATAGAACAAACGAAAGCCCAAATTTTGAATGATACAGCTACATCTCCGTCACCCTTCACCTGCTACCATACAGATTTTGATAGTGATGCTCCTGACCACGAAAAATAAACACGCAGACCCCAAGGCTTCCCAAGCCCTGTTTTCACAAGCACTGTCAGCTGACGGAATACATCCACAGACTGTACGCCTAAGCAATGCTGGTGGCTCAGCCACCTGAAACCTCCACTGCTTCCAAAAACGCCCTCTCCCAAGAGGGTACAGTGAATGATGGGTAAAAGGTTCGGGTTTGCCCGTCTATCTCGTCCCCAGACCCTCTGCCGCAGGACGACTGCAAAGGTGGGAAGGGAGCAGGGACAGAGGGACGGGCAGGGAGCGTAGGCACCAGGGAGGATGCTCAGCTCCGCTTTCCGCAGCATCCAACCACTCCGGTACACAAAAGGCATCTCGCTTGCGCTGACAACTGCCTACTCCCAGGACGGGAGTCCCAGCAGAGCCTCCACTCTCTCCTCAACCACCTCAAGCTGGATGACACGCGCCGCAGGCAGAAAAAGCGACGTGGCCTATGTGCACTAGGGGGCTGAAAATATTCCCATTCACTATGATTAAGAGTCTGCCTAGAAACCCGTAATTGCAGAAGCCGTCTTAAATCGGTAACTTATAACTTCTATATTAGGGCCCATGTGACCTAATAAAGAACATCTTTATCCAAGTATTACAGTTATTTATTGAACTTGAAAACAGCTCAAAACAACTTCTGTTTTCCATTATACTTCATATAAATTTTATCAGGCTAGCACATGAAGATGCTACATCTTGTTTTATAGTGTGTCCCTGGACAAGTTGCCATAGAATAATAAAAGACAATTTACAGCCAAGAGCACACATATTCCAAACATACATACAAAAGATGAGTTTTGGCAGCACTTACAGTAACAATCCCAGAGGAATACATTCGTATTTGTTTTTTCAAAATGCCACTGCTTTTGAAAGAAGTCGGTTTCATTTGTATTATATATACCTGTGTGTGAGAGTCCAAAGCAACTTGGAATTTGTCAGGAGAAAGGAACTGCAAGTGAAGCTGAGCACGGGCCTGGACAGAGACCAAATCATCGATTTCCCTCACCCCGCGGTGTACTGCTTAACCTAAAAGCCTTTAAATAATTATAGGATGTTGCGAGATAAAACTCCAGAGTGTCACGGATGGCAGATAAAAATACCAAAGTGTACCAAAAGGTCACAGGACATCCCAAGGTTACGTGCTACAATGAAGAGTGGAGTCAGCAGGTATTCTCGGCTCCTCTCAACAACGTATAAAGATCAGGCAATATTCTGAGTGGAAAGGATCTGCAGGGGTAAGAGCAGTCAGAGCCCTGGGACGGCAGTGGTCAGAGCCGTGAAGCCCCAAGGCGGCCGAGCTGAGCTGCGCTGCACACGAAGGCCCCTTCGGCTCAGCAGCACGTGGGCTCTCGCGGGGCTGGTGCAGCCCATCCGCTCCCACCTCGCTCTGTCCTGAGCACGGGCTCCTCCTCCCGCCCTGGGATCATACCCGAGGAAACGGGTCTGTTTCCCTGCATCACATTCTGCACTAGGATAGTCCTAAGGCGGTTCCAAACCCATTAAAGACGCTCAAAAATCTTAAGGAAAGAACAACATTTTGCTGAGCACACCCTCATATCTGGAAGCCTCCTTCAGTTCTTATGCAGCATTTCATTAACACATTAACGTGGCTCCCGAGGGCCGTTTTAGAGCGGTCCAGAATGGACACAACCCTCTGAGATGTTGCACACGAGCTCCAGTGAATTCCAGAAGCTTTGCTATCTCACAGAAAGACCTCTGGCGCTCTGACCCTCATTAGGAGGACTCCGAGAGCTGTGGCTTTGAAGAGTCTAAAAGAGAAATGGGAGCTCCCAGTGCCAAATATTCTGGGCCCACGTGTGCTATCAGCGTAATGGCAATAAGAAACGGCAGTGATTCACGGCTACGCTGGCTGGGAGCCCAGCCGGCTATCCCAGTTGTGCTGTGTGGTTCAGGAACACGGTGTCTCTCCCTGTCTCCCACCGAATGCCTCGGTAATCAACCACAGCATCGCCAGGGACACGCTGGTACTACGGTCCGTCCTTGCGACACCAGTTTGGTGCAGCCAGAGGCTGATGGAGTCAGACCCCAGGGGTGGCCACGGGATTTCCAGAAGATTGTAAGCATTATCAGCTAATTTGGCTCTGGATTGTTGGCACTGTGACACTTGACTGTACGGGAGGTGAAAGATCTGTAAATAAAAAGGTTTTTCTTTGATGCAGACTTCAGCTAGGAGCTAAGGCACTCTGAACACCCGTCATGCACAGGCACGGCCGTGTCTCATTAAGGTAACACCTGAAGCCTCCAGGATCCCATTCAGGCACTTCAGGGTTTTTTTCTTCACTCTCACTTGTTAACAAAAAATAGGAAAGGCTGACAATTAACCAAAATCACTGACATCAATTAGGAGCTGGGATTCGGCTGGAGGCAAGAGTATGAAGCTCTGCCTTGAGAGGAGAGCTGGCGGTAGGCTGAGGAACACGGAGTGACAAAGGATAAGCACGCGGCATTTGGACAGCTCGAGCGCTTGCAGTGGAAACTCGAGGGAGATAAATGCACTCCTTCAAAACGGCTTTATTCTGAGAGGAAGCAGACAATCAGATCAGGAGACTCCCAGTGCCATTTTGGAGGGGGCAAAAAACTAGAGACTAGAAAAAGGGTGGTGGAGGGGGTTTTGAGCCCAGCTGTGATTTGCATTCTGCCAAAATGCAGGATCCCATCTCCAGGCTTCTGCCTCCTGCCAGCTCAGAGCAGTCACGGCCCTGCAACACCGAGAACGACCCAGGCGGGACGTATTTTCAAGGCAGGGATCTAAATCTCAAGGCAAGGGGGAACATTTTAGAATCCTGCCCGGGTGCCACATCGCAGCACGGTCAGGGGAAGCGGCTCCCCTCGGGAGGAGGCGAGTGCCGCACGTCTGCGGAGCGACACATCTCTGCGTCGTGAAAAACAACGAAGATCAGGTGTGGCGGGTGCCGCTTTGGAAAACGCTACAAGTTATTCCACGTTAAGCTCTTCTCTACGCAGAGTTTCTTGCGATCTGCTCTAGTTTTAGCTGAACTTTTCTTGCAAGTCAAATAAGATTGCAAAACAATAAACCGCGTAATGCACCTTCAACTAAGTCCGAGCTGCGAGAAGGGCTCGCTACGCAGCCGTGCACCGAGGGAAGCTTATACCGTCTGCCATCACGTTTAACAATATCTCTCTTTTTGGCTTTTGTGCATGTTAAAGCTGTCACCTCCGAGCAAAACAAGAGAAACGAGCAGACCACGCTTCATTCGTGTGGTAAAGAAGTATCCTATTCAAGTAATGACTTATTTTTACTTATAGCCATTAACTTTCGAAGGAGGTTCTAGAAAAAGGCAAAGGAAAACTTGATTTCTACAAATGGCTAGAAAGCCTCTTAGAATTTACCTTGCTCTGCCGACCACAACTGTTTGCGCCCAGGGCTGCATGATCTCCAGGAACGAGCCATTGTCAAAGAAACCACTTAGCCACTGTCCTTTTTGACCTAAAGGGAAGGGAAAAAAATGGAAATATCAGAGGAGGAAGGAGGGAGGGAAGAAAGAAAGAAGAGAGAATGTAAAAGGAGCAACTAAAACTCGCTTAAAAATGCCAACTGGAGGTCTTGGCACTGTCTATTTATTTATTTATTTATTTTTAAATAGATTATAATACAAGGGAACATTAGACAGCTGAGCATTTGTCTGCCTTCAGCCATCATGTCTTATTTCATTTGCTAGTCTGCATAAAGACAGTCATTTATCAGCAAAAGCATCATTTATTGTTAAACGATGGGGTTCGGATAGCAGAGGGACTTCGCATGGTTTTAAATAAATAACTCCGTTTTTTTCAAGACACCACAAACATTTGTCAAAAGGCAGTAAAGTCATTAAAGATGTTTTTCAAAATGCCTATTTCCATTTTAAAACTTATCTTACATTTTTCTCTTGATTCTGATTTTTCCTTTAAGGAAAGAATGGTGAAGAAATTCAGGAACCAAATGTAAAATTTTCTATGATATTCTAAAACTTGACCACCAACCTGAGCGTGCTTCACACATCCTTTTAGAAGAACTGAAATGAAGTGGTGGAACGCACCCTCAGCATGTTTGCTGATGACACCAAGCTGTGTGGTGAGGTAGACACGCTGGAGGGGAGGGATGCCATCCAGAGGGACCTGGACAGGCTGGAGAGGTGGGCCCGTGCCAACCTCATGAAGTTCAACAAGGCCAAGTGCAAGGTCCTACATCTGGGTCGGGGCAATCCCAAGCACAAATCCAGGCTGGGTGGGGAATGGCTGGAGAGCAGCCCTGAGGAGAAGGCCCTGGGGGTGCTGATTGATGACAAGCTCAACATGAGCCAACAATGTGCAATGGCAGCCCAGAAGGCCAACCGCATCCTGGGCTGCATCAGAAGAAGTGTGGCCAGCAGGGCGAGGGAGGGGATTCTGCCCCTCTGCTCTACTCTGGTGAGACCCCACCTGGAGTACTGTGTCCAGCCCTGGAGCCCCCAACATAGGAAAGACATGGACCTGTTGGAGCGGGGCCAGAGGAGGTCACAAAGATGCTGCGAGGGCTGGAGCCCCTCTGCTGGGAGGACAGGCTGGGAGAGTTGGGGGTGTTCAGCCTGGAGAAGAGAAGGCTCCAGGGAGACCTTAGAGCCACTTCCAGTGCCTAAAGGGGCTCCAGGAGAGCTGGGAAGCTCCGCCAAAAAAAAACCACCCAAAGCCCACAAAAGCCCTCCCAGCTTTACCCCGTGGCACACAGCTCCCGAGGAAAGCTTTAATCTGACCAAGCACCTCTGCTTCTGCAAACCCAAGTCCAAAACCAATTAAAAGTGGAGATCCAAGCAAGCTAACCTCTGCTGACTTAAACAGGATGGAGAGTGTTTTATCAAGACCAAACTTGTAATTACTGTGTTCTACATTCCTTGCCTCTGTGGCCCCACTGTAAAATGTGACCATCCATTTCAAAATTATCTCTTTATCGTGAGACCAAAGCTGATCGTTTAGATTCTGGCCTCGTGTCGGGCGTCAGTTTGAAGAATATCACGGCAATATCTCCTCTAATAAATGGCTTTAACTTTTCACCTAGGAGATATCTGCTTTAACTTATCACAGGGAATCATCTGCTTTCCTTAACGCTTCCACTAAATTAAAATCTGAAGTCACTCGATTTGGAAGCCAGCGTTAGCTGCACCCAGACAGCTGGATGAATTACTTGAGAGATGATGAAAAAATATTATCCAAAACCAGAAAACTTAGTTTATCACAAATCTCATTTTAGCCCCCCAAACTCATTAATAACAGCAGGCGTAATGGTCACCCAGTTTGCAGCTTGTACGTACACAGGCTGCACAACCCCAAAAGCATGCACGGGGGTTCAACGCTTTGCAGCATTTCCAATATAATTCTTCTCCAAGAGATCTGCAGGAATACTGCGATTCTTTTAGCGCAAAGGCCTTTGTATATGGACTTTCCTCTGAACCATAAAAAAAGAAAATCTATAAAAGTAACTAATAATTGTAAGTGTCCTCAAGCGCTCAGAATTTACACGCTATTTTTTTATATTGTATTTAAATTGTTTAGAACTAATTACTTTATAAGCTCTGACAAACAGTCTTGACACAAGATGCATTATTGCATATCCTGGCCACCAAGGATCTACGTACTTGGATTTGGGCGTCCAGCCAGCATCCAGCGAGGGTCATAGGGCGTCTTGGTAGGAACAAAGTCTATGGTCCTGTCTATAGGATCCTTGACTCTGAGGATAGGGACAGGGCTGTACACACTCTAAGGGAAAAAAGAAAAACATTGAAGGAAGTCATTCTCCTGCGCGGCTTTGTGCCAAACACCGGCTCTAAAGGACCTGGTGGGAGTCCTCTTTCCCCCACACCGCGCAACTCTTCGACTGACAGGATCCAAGAGCCTCGGCAAGAGCCTGAAGAAACTTCCAAGGTGCTCCATACACTCTCTCAAACCCTCCTTTGGTATCATATGCCATACAGTGCACTTCACTTGCTCTTGAACTTCAGGCACAGCCAGCATTAGCGTGGGGTTGCAGTTTAATTTTTGAAAGGTGACCATCCTGCCCGGCTCATTCCACGCGCTCTTTCCTGAAGGAAGGTGACCGTCATGTCCTTGTTGCTGCCTTCCTGGCTGCAGAGCAGCTTACGCATAGACATCAACCCCTACAAATTACTGCCTCAGAGGGCAACTTTTAGAGTCTTTTCAGTAAGAGACTATCCATCGCTTCCATAAAATCCCGCTGCCCAGCGTAGGGAGGGCAGCAGGCCAGGGGAGCGAGGTGACAGCACCCAGGGCAGCCCCAGGCTGCCCCGCGTCCCAGTTCCTGCAGCACTTCAAGACAAAAACTACTTTGTGTACTTCAATACCATCACACTTAACAGCCTTGACCATGAGCCTAACCCATTTTGTGAGGCACCACGTAAACACAGAGAAACCCCCACAGATATGGACAGCCGCTCACCCCAAAAACCCCTGCGAACAAAGCGAATAGGTAACGGCACCTTGCGCTCCTGCGGGGGAGGGAATTACCTTTGGCATGTAGGAAAGCCACTGCAGAATAGTGTAGACCCCTTCAAAATCATCACACACAGTGCCGTGCGTCACTCCGTTGTTGTGCATGATCTGGATCCCGCCCAGCTGGTTGTTGGAGGTATAAACTTCCCGGCCAAGCACCTTTTGAAAGAAAAAACAGGAAAACCATCAGAGGATGGGATGGGACAAGGAGGTGCTGAGTAAGGCGATACATACAAGCCCATCCCTGCAGCAAGTCACGATCCCTTCAACACCACAGGATGGAGCAAACCGCTCACCACAGACCTTCCCAAGCCCTGTGCACAGGTAAGATCTTATGAACAGTGATCCCCGAGGGGAATGATACAAGCGGGGAAGGGAAACTGAGGCAGGGGCAGTTACACGACTCGCCCTTCCCCAAGCAGCGACGGAGCTGATACGTGACCGAGACTCCTGGGAGCTGGCCTAAGCTCAGCTCACTAATTCAAAATTGCTCCGACTAAGACGACCGGTAGGGTGGAACCACTTAAACCTTTCACTGGGGAACACACCGACACCGTGCATAAAGATGGGTGTAGCGAAGATAAAGCCCCACCAGTTCCTTAGAGAGACTGGAAAGAATAAGAGTCTGGCTGCCGGGCGTCCAATTCTCTCGCCCGGCTCCATCTCTAATCTCAGCCCCGGCACCGCAGCTCTTTTCTCATTCTCCTGCTGTCTCTTTCCATTTGCCCTCTCCCTGACTGATACACTGATCTCTCGGTCACTCGGCTTTCTGCTCCACTGAGTCCATATTACTAATAACACCTCTGCCACGGCCAGTTTACCTCATGAAGGCAGGAGCACATCATTACAAAATAAACTCATAACTTTGACATTCTAGCAAATACATGCCGTTTGTTATTTTTATGGGTTGAGTCTTTCTAACAGACGGAGGGCATTGCATACCTGCTTCATTTAGATCTTAAAAAAAACCCACCCTCAAACACACGCACCAACCTGCCCTCCCTCACCAAACAACCAGCGCCGCTCGTTTTCGGAAGAAGGGCCGCGCCAGGAGAGGAGCAGCCCACAGCCCAGGGCACCCCCCTCCTCCCGGGAGGGATGCTCGGGTCCCACTGCATCCTCATCCCGACGTCCGACAGCGAGCGCTGGGGACAGAACTCATCTCACTCCGAGGAGAGGGGTGCTCCGCGTTTCTCAGGGTTTGACCTTTGGGGCTGAAAGGAAGAAGGTACTAAAGGGATATGAAAATAGAAAAGAGAAGATTTTGATCTGGTTATAAAACTACAGTGGACCAATAAGCGTTCTTCCCACACACCATCAGTTGACACAGCTGGGGTCAGGGAGCCCATCTAAAGCGTTGCCTAACCAGTAAGGCACAACGCTGTCATTTCCTATCTCCAAATTTATTTTCCTTTGGAGGAGAAAAGGCCCGGCGGTCTGGCGTTTCACCAAACTCAGCATTTTACAAGCACTGGACGATCCTCACAGAACTCCCCGTGAGACAGACGTCAGTCGAGGTTTAGGCACAGAAGAAACCGAGGCACAGAAATCACTCAAGTAGCCCCAAAATTGAGAAGTCAAGGTAAGCACTGTGGTTTTGCAGAGAGATGTTCCCGCGTCTCCCTTCTGAGCTCAAACACCTTCATCTTCCTCTAACACATTCAGTGCCACGAAGAGGCACGGGAGGAAAGAGAGCAGCACAGATTTAGGTTCGAGGGAAAGCAAAGCACGGGGCTCCAGCTGGCTGGCCCAAGCCTAGCTCAACGCTTTCCACAGAGGAAAATAAAAATAAAGAGGATTTAAACTCCCCATCTATGAACTAATGCAAACGTATGTACATGCAAAACGGGCCTCCGCTGCTGCTTATCTAGAGACACCGTAGACAGCTCAGGTTTACCGCTGCTGACAGGCAATGAAAACAGTCTAATATACCGCCTGCTCTCGCCCTTAAATCCCTTTTTGGAGATCAAGATAAATATGCAGCTCCTTTTCCCGAGCGCTCCGGACATTTCAGTGAAGTGGCAGAGCACTGTGAGGGGCTGCGCAGACGAAATCCCTCTGCAACACCGAGCGAGCGCAGTATTTACTCGTCAGTGTTTGTCAGCAAAGGCAGCGCAGTCCCGAGCCGCGCTGAGCAGCAGTGCCGAGGAGCGCCGCCTGCCTTCCCCGCATCAACGTCCACGTCCACACACGTGCACTTGCGCCCGCGCCGAGGGCCGCAGGAGGGACGTGTCGGACGGGCACACGCCGGCTCTGAATCACAGCCGGATTTAAGCCCAAAGGCAGAGGAGGCGGCTCCACTCCCCGGTGCAGAACCGGCGCAGCGAGGGGTGAAAGAGGCTGTCTCGCGGGGGTACTGCAGGCTGGGCGCCGGTCCTTCCACCTGCCTCTGCACGTGGGCTCTTCTGCCTTCTCCGGAGCCATCAGAGATCCTGCCAACTCCTTTCGCGCATACAGCTGCAGACTGAATTGGGTGCCAGAGGTTAAAAGGCACCGAAGGGCTAGCCAGCTTCCAGACAATGATCATTGGGCTCGAGGAAAAAATGGATGCGATAGCTCATCCATTCAGCTCTGCTAACCACCTCATCTCTGACCTCAGAGGACTACATTCTTAAAGGCTGACAAGTAATTCAATCTCCAATTAACAATCTTAAATGGTGCAATGCATATTGCTGTATAAATGTTTCTGCGAGAAAATATCCAAGGGTGAAAGAGAATACGTCCGCTGGAGAAGCGCGAAACTGATGCTTCTGCAATTAAAGGATTCAGATGTTCCTCAATGAGGCACATGGTCAGCAGAGGCATGAGCGGATTTAGAAACGTCGCCAGGTCAGTCGGACAAGCAATGCTGGAAACAAACTCGTGGGAGAAAAAGACTGCACGGGGTTAAACCCTGTATCTGACATGATCAGGATCTGTCCAAAGGGTAAACTTCAAACGCTGAGGGTTTGGGTCCGCCGGGGAGGTCCACTGAGTCACACGAAGGAGGAGGTTACGAAGTGGAGGCAGCATTAGCCCGAGGCTTATAGAAGGCGCTGTTTAACAACCAAACGCGCGCGTGGAAGGGTTAAGTTTGCAGAGCAGGTCCCTCCTAGCAGGAGGGTTACCAGCACTCAAGGGAACAGTCAGAGATGCAGCGACCAGAGCCGGCTGCCACAGAGCAGGGATCGGGCAAGGTCCACGGGCAAGGTCCAGCAAGAGG
>VUYV01000224.1:634769-734085 GCA_008711295.1 Anarhynchus alexandrinus
GAACGTGTGCAGTTCCTGCACTTCTAATTTACGAGCGTTCGGTGGGGGACCCTTCTGACTTGGGAACATATTGGCTCGGTCTAATGCTTGGAGATTATTAAAGTCAGAGCTATACTCCACTATCAAGTCTACAGATCTTTTATTTAGAAGATATGGTGCTCTAAATGCACAAAGAGCTCCCTGTCACCTTCACATTAAAGCCCCTAGTGCCTGGTAAATGGAATTATATAGCTGTCATCTCCTTTCCCCAAAGTTTTAAGAGTACAATGGGCTCATTTTTTCACACTCCATCCCAGCTTCAGAACTAAGAGACCTACTTTGTATTGATTTAAAGTCTCAGAAATAAATAAACCTGCTTCACCAATGTGATTCACAAGAAATTCATGATACACTATTGCATGATATATTTCAAGCTGTGGCTCCAGCTCTTTTTTCCCTTTGGTGAGTGATGGGGGAGGTGGGAGGTAGGGGGAGGTGGGGGGGAAGCTGACAGCCTGATGGTTATTGGAGATGGCTACTGACTGCAAATCCAGGAGCAGGTCTTGCTGGTGGAGTCTTTTTCTTGCTTTAATTTGGTGAGATCAGAGGGGGAAGGGGAAAAAGCAATTGCGCTTCACCTCTGGCAGCAGGGGAAGATGCATCCAGATGGACGCTGCCACCGCAGCCGGCCTGTCTACACCACCTCCTGCCGAAGATCCCCAAGCACCGTACCGATACAAAGGGTGTGGGGCTCCACAGCTGGTCAGATACAGAGGAGGCATTCTCTCTGTTAGGGAATGGCAACATGAAACCTTATTGGGAGGAAACAGTTCTTCTGTCTTGCAATAATTGATGAGGAGCTTTGAAAATTTCTGGATTGCAACAGAAAAATCAAATTTTGCAATCTCGAGATCTGAACAAAGATCAGACAGGGTCAAGATGGTTGCTTTTGGCTTCTGAAATATTTGTTGAAGGTATTGGAAGTAAAATTTACTTTGGAAACAAAAGTCAGTTGGGGGCGTGGGGGGGAAGAAGAACTTTTCATTTGACCAAAAAAATTCCAAATGAGAAATCCATCGAATCTGATACTTTTTCCTGAAGAGTTCCAGTTTCAGTGAACTGGCATTTTCACATGAAAAATGTCTTGTCAAAAAATTCTTGCCTAGCTCTCCTTTCAGGGTAGGGAGACTGCGTGTTTTGCTCAAGGTCACTCCATCAGTCAGTGGTAAATCAAAAGGACTCAATATACTTTGCAAACTAAAATGACAGCCCCCTATTCTACATGGTGCAAACACATAAATCCCGTCTGCCTCAGCTAGGGGTTCCCCAGTCTAGCCACTAGCCCTAGGTACAATATTAATGATTGTCCCCATCATATTTAAAGATCTTGGTTTGGTCATTCCCTTGGTTGTCTTCTAGATCCCAACAGAACCCTCTTATTCAGGGCCCATCCAAGGGGACAGGCTGCCCCACAGTTACCTCTTTCACCGGGAGAATGAGACTTTGGTCACTTTGCAGGGGGGGTTTAGGCTTCACCATGAGATAAGTGACAATTCTCCAATGCCATTCCTAGAATTTCCACTCCAGTGTCCAGAATGGCAGATGCTTTCTCTGCAATTCACTGCAGAGGAGACCCGCCAGGTCACCCTGATACCCTCCCAGGGACACCCCAAGAGAGGGGAGGTCAGGACCAGTTATTACAGTTTGAAAAGCGTCGCCTTCCGTTCAGCTCTGGTGGAACGTCAGGTACCAGAGTCAACGCTCCAGTAATAAGATACCCTCCAGGATCACCAGGAACTGGGATACAATCCTGGTTACGTGAAACATATACAGGGCTTAGAGTACACAGGAGTCTCCCTGGAATGTACGGGGAGAGATTTAGACAGGCAGAATTCGGGCCACCATGCTAAACTCCTCTTTAGCGGGAACAAACACACGCACAGCCCCCACAGCACAGGCACCATCCACAGAGATAAACTGATCGAGATCCATATTAAAAATGATAGAAGGAGGGAGAGAAAAAAAAGTCAACAGAAATCTATTAGACTTTCTTCCCTAAGCAAACATAAAGGGACTGATAATGCCATGCCTGGAACGTAAATTGTCTCTAATGGGAACAATACACAAATATCACCACTTAAAGAAAGGCAATTAAAAATAAAATGCAGAAATGGAGGGCGGCGTTTGTTTATTTGCGCTCATCTGAAGTCCGGGCATCCATCCTGCTTACATTAATTTCTCTACGCAGAGCAAAGACCGGTGTGTCACCAGGACCGCCACCAACCAGACACTCCCAGCAGCTAATGCCTCTCACGGGCAGTAAAGAAAGGAATTCTGCTCTCTTCCTACTGCCAAATATTGCTAAATTGAGACTGACTCTTACTCCGATCTTGGTGCTCCAACCAGACTGGCTCTGTCGGGGTGCGAGCGATGGTGATCTGTGCCAGGGAGCCCTCCAAAGCACCGAGGTTCCGCCGAGGTTCTAAGAGAGCTGAAGAAACCAACCTCCACCCGTGAAACCACCCCGGCTCTCACCACATCTGCCATAACCCCCCGGGGCACAGCAGAGCCGCCTCTCCTGCCTCCCCCACTGCTGGAGCCAAGAGTGGGGTAACCTTGGGGAGATCCACCAGAGGAACCGGCTGACGGTTGATGCTGGGGAAGTGTCACTTTCTGTCTGACATTTCCTAGCCCCTCTGTGATTAGCATTCTCAAACACCCTGCACCCATACGTATCTTCCTAATAGTCTTGCTGTGCCACTACAGAAAGATTCATATCATGCATTAATAATTATAATGCTTCTTTGAATGACAGGGATGGCACTTGCTGTTCTAACTCACATGATTGCTCTCACACGATTGCTTTGATCTAATCCCAAGACTGGAGTCATCTTGAGCAGATCCTGAGCTCTCCCTGCCTTGAATCTCAAAGAAAGAGCTTTCCACATTCTCTGTTTTACTGTAAAACCCCCAAAACAGCATCAGTCTCAGGGGGCATTTATTTATTTTTCCGTATTGTGAAACTGAAGGGTATCTATTACTGCCTGCGATACTGAAGAGCGATCACTCACAGAAGACACACTGACAGACTGCGTAAGCTTCTGCTCCTCACCCCGGAGCTCTCCCGTGAGCTCAGACTGGACCCGGCAGCCTCTTGCATGGGCACAGCACCCCCGGCAGCTCTGCCTGTTCCTCCCCAGCCCTGACCCGTTGTCTCACCCCATTATTCCAGTCCCACAACGCCCAACAAGTTCTGCAGCTCCCCTCAGCTGAGACCCGCAAACCCCGCATCAGTGCCAGGCTGCTGCAGCACGGGGAGCAGAGGACATCCTGATGAGCCGGTGGGGTACATCCACGCGTCAGACAGGAGACACCAAAGAGCAATCAACATCAGAGCACCACGTTGACGTGCCTCAAAACAAACTTGTCTCACCGAGCAACTTACAGGGCGGGGTAATCCCCATCCGAGTGAGCCGGTTTCAAGCTCTCTCCCATACACGCTGCTCCACCGCGCGGATGCTCCCAGGGTTCAGCCGCAATCCTGCCCCGGACCTACACCAGCGAAACCACCCATCGCTGCAAAAGCAGCCACGCCGATCTCCGTCCTGGCTTTGCTGGCCCATACCATTCAGGACTGAATTTGCAATACAAGGATATTCTCTTCTGGCCCCATGCAAAGGGGTTGTTGGGCTGTTGGGTTTTAAATGCAGATTGTCAAAAACGATCCTCGCAGCAATTATGGTCTGTTGTATCAACAAGTCCTCAGGGACTCATCCACAGTCACGCGATTGACACATACACTACGCTATCTTGACACGGTATGGCACCTATCATGTTAACGGCTCTGCCGTGCACAAGCAGTGTCTGCATTAATGAAAGATGTACTCAGAAAGGTCATGGGACGTTTGCTGGTAGTAGGCTTAGAAGTTTTTTAGATATTTACATATTGCATTAGCAAGCCATCGAGTTTCCACTAATCAGTTCATCTCACAAACACCCCTCCTGAAGCTGTTCTTCAAAAATGTTTTCTCCCCCTAAAACACCACCAATTCACAGTGCCAGAAATACGACATTACTGACCTGGTAAATTGGTTCCTGAGCTCTTTCAGGTCTGGAATAGGTTACACAAGCAGACGCATCGTTTAAATTAAGATCATTTTGCAGGCAAAAACTTCCACAGAAAGAAATTCTGAGGATGGGGTTGCCCACCCTGCCGATGCACCACGGCTGGCAGGTGCCTTCCACCTGATGAGCTCAAAACACACTGCAAACACAAACGAACTAAGGTTTCAAGACCAAGCTGTCAGCAGATAACTGCCATTACACCCGTTCTGGTCAAAAATCGCAGACCACAAGCTGGCTGCAGACTGGGAAACAAAGCCCAGAGTTCTGGGTTTGATTTATCCTATCAGCATTTCGTATTTTAGTGGTTTCTGACTCTTCACTGCCTCTTTCCCCACATGGACATCTACCCCTGGCAGGTGGTGCTTCCCCTCTACTCTGCTCTGGTGAGACTCCACCTGGAGTACTGCGTCCAGCTCTGGAGTCCTCGGCACAAGAAGGACATGGACCTGTTGGAGCGGGGCCAGAGGAGGCCCTGGAGATGCTGCGAGGGCTGGAGCCCCTCTGCTGGGAGGACAGGCTGGGAGAGTCGGGGGTGTTCAGCCTGGAGAAGAGAAGGCTCTGGGGAGACCTTATTGCAGCCTTCTATTTGTCTAGCTCACGCTTGGCACACTTGGATGTTCTTGCCAAAGCAGGCCAACAGCATGGTGCCACGGGGCCCCAGGGACGAGGACAGTGGAGGACAGTTTGAGGGCCTGATGCATCATTGGGGCAGGCCAAGCCTGGAGAGTTTGGGGGCAAATACAGATACATCGGAAGGAGAGGAATCAGAAGAGTCAGCTAGTTAGATTCTTCCCTTCACCTCCAAAAGCGATAACCATTTTAGATGTCCTACTGTGAAGTGCAGTGTGTGGGACAGCTCTTCATCATCACTCAGAAAACGAACTGTTTGAGATACCAGGTTGAACATCTGTATAATGAACTGAGGTGTACCAAATTAGTGGCGGTTCCCGAAAATCTCTTTTAAATCTGGTTTCCCTTAGAAAAAGTCCAGAACACATATCTGTAGAGAAAATGCGACTGAAGGCCACTATTTGTTTACATTAACAAAACAGCCTTAAAGACAGGATTTCTTTTAAACACAAAAGACAAGGAGGCACAAACTAATTAAAAATAAGTCAGCAACAGACTTGGGAACATCCTTGTGAGGACTGAAATGAAATGTAGTCCTGGAAGCTTGAACCATATAAGCAATGCATAAATTGGGAGCGCTGGGCTCTTCGGTCTTACTTCTCTTAACAAGAAAACCAATGGAAATTAACCCGTTAGCGCACGGCAGCCGCACGTCACCCATCTCACATGAAATCACACCATGTTTAGCTTATGACGAGGAAAGGGAGTCGAGGGAGGTGGAGGAAGGTACGGGGGCGGAACGTGGGGGAGGCAGGGAAAGTTAAAAAAAAAAATATAAAAATCTCTGCCTCAGCAAAAGTTTTCATTAAAATTTTAGACAAATGATCTCTGTGTCCTTCTCCCATGCTGCCTGGGGCTCCATGCTATTTCTATGCAAATAACAACCTCGTGGTTTATATCTTATTATTTCCACCGGAGCTGCGGCGACATGACCCGAGACGTGTGTGAGGTAGACAGCGAAAGAGAGAGAGAGAGGGAGAGAAAGAGAAGGAGAGGGAGGGAGAGAGATGGAGTGGCTGCTCGCTGAAGTGTGAAAAAATATTGTCAGGAGTGAGCGGCAAGAACAAAAAAAAAAATTGCAGGGATAACGTGTTTATTTCAGCCCCTCTCCCCATGTGAACCAGCACCTTTTAAAATTCATTGGGCATCAGGCGATCATGCACAATCCATCTGCTTTCACTTTATCATTTGCATTTCATGCCTCCTGGCTTTTGATGTGCTGATACTTTGATGCAGTCAGGAGACGCGCATTATCATTATTTCAATTTTCAGGGGGGTCAGCGGGCTCAGCACAGGCGCGCGCACACGCTCACGGGAGAGGAATGAAATGTCATTTCCACCTCTCCACCCCCTGCTGAAACGCAACGGTGAAGACAAAAGGGGTACGGATGAAACGCAGCCCCGGCGCCCCCCACGCGGAGCACCGTCCCCACCACGGAGCATCACACCTTTTCCCCAGGTCTCTCCCTCGCCCGGCGGTCCGGACTATAAACAAAGACAGCTTAATCAGGGGCAGAGGGAAACCTTGTGCAGCTCTCTCGGGCAGTTTCTTCTCACCCCTGACAGGCAATGGGGCCAAGAGAATCCTTAAACCCGCCTGATATCAGGTGTCTTACAGCGATGCGCCTCCCTGCGTGCACAGCAGTGACACGGAGCAGCGAACAGCCAGCACGGGAAGAGTCAACTTCCAGAACCGAACACCAGCTTCAGCTAAAAACGAGATTGACCTTGAGCTCATCATCTAAGTTATAGGTTACAGGCTGGTTTTGGCAGCTGGACCTTTCCCTCTACACCTAAACCCTCAGGCTAGTTTTACATAATGATAATGAACAAGACCAGCAACAGATCTGCTGGCACGTAATGTTTGTCACAGTCCCCCTCTGCCCCCCCCGTAAATTAAAATGAATCCAGCATTTCACGGGAGAAAAAAAAACCCAAAACCCAAACAACTTCCCAGAAAACACCTCACTGCTCTCTGAAATCCCAATTGTCTCCGTTGCTGCAGAAACATTTTTGCACCGCACGTTCTCTTCTTGCAGGGAGAAGACATTTTGAAGAAGACACAAGACTATGTGTACGCTTTGTACAGCGTCCTCGACGAGGACAGTAATTAAAAGTCAGCAATGGAAAAAATCGTCTCAAATCTCTGACACGTAATTGGGAAAAGCAGAAGGAATATTTGCATGCAACTGTGTTAGAAAACATTCGGTTCCACGTGTCATGCAAGGTAGCAGTTTCCATTTACTTATTTTTGTTTCAGTCATGATCTCTCCTCAAGACCCCGCCAGCTGCACTGGGACCTTCCAATTCCCGCAAAGTAAAGCGGTGACATTGCTGCACGGGGCTCTTCTCACCATCTCCTCTATGGGAACAAGAAGCAGCAAAGCTCACTGGCTCCACAGAGAAAAACTAGAACAGGTTTCCTCCATGAGACCCTTCTGGAGTCTTATTCACGCGAATGAACACAAACATCATCATCTATCGCGCCCAAACAGCCTCTGCATTCCTACAAGGGAAGACTTTGCTTAATTGGTCCCTGGCTGACAGCGACCTGACTTCCAGCCGAAAGAAGATTCAAACCGGCCATCTAAACTGAAGGGACAAGTGTTTAACAGTTTACACATAAGAAGAGGGAGACAGAGGACAAGTCTGAAGTAGATGCTGCCTCCGTGGCAGGACGATGCAACTGCATTTGCATTCACCATTTACTTCACCCTCCTTCAGATCTCAGCTGGACTGAGCTTGGTCTTTTCAGGTGAGCACTGGGCATCGGTTCACTACTTCAGATCTACTTCTGGGACACAATCATAGCTGGATCCGTGCAAGAAACTCTGACCAGAACTGCAGGGACTGGAACATGAAGATCATATGAACTAGCAAGACGCATCACGCAACACCCAGGAGTGAGTGGGGATTCCCAGTCTCCCACTATGCAATGACAGGTACACTGATTGTTGGGTCTGGGCTCAGCTGTCGTACTGGGAAAGGTGGATAGGATGCGATAGGTTCCTCCTTTGCCTCACCTTTAGGCTGGTAGAGGTTCAGTGCCTACATAAAAATATATGCCCTTCCAACAGAGCAGGGAGGTGAGAAAAGGACACAGGATTTTTCAGCCCACTGAAATTCTTGGGATGGGATAAATCACCCCCAGAAAGCGTCTCCTTCTGCCTACGCCTGCTGGCAGATATCAGGTGCTTAACTTAGACTAAATCCTTAATTTTTAAGTGCCTAAAATTTAGTGAGATTAATCTAGTCCTATAAAAACAAACATTCACTCCACGGGTGGAGAGTGCAGTTAAACCTGGAAAGAAGAGAGCAGAAGAGGAGGACTAAACAGAGTGGCCCGGCCAGCTGGGAACCTCTGCAGGGCCCCGATCCCCGACAAATGACAGCTGGAACCAGGCAACTTACTCCACTTCAGCAAGCACTAAACTGGCTCAATTTCTTTTTAAAGGACGGATCTTCAAACGCCTCTTTTCCTTCCATTGATGCAGGTGTGTGTGATGTGTGTAAGAGATCTAACTGAGGGTGCTGCATCCTAGAGTTGATAGGATCAATGCTTCATTTTCTGCAGAGCCCCCTTTATTCAGGGGAATAATTCAACGAGAGACTATTTTCCTTTTATCTCCCATTGTCAGGCAGGCACTCCTTGAAACACAGCTTGCGATGAAGCACAACCACCCCAGGTGCTGGAGAGTGCCTGAGAACAAAGCTGCACAATGGGGAAGGGCACTCGCGCCCGCGCAATCCGAACTCCCACGTAAACAAAGCCCTCAGTGAGAGGGACAAGAGCGGAGTCGGCTGCGAGCCGCGTCTGCTACAGACAAGGAGCTGGAGGCTGGGATATTAATAGGCTTGGGGCAGCAAGGGAAGGAGATAAACCGCCTCCGGTGGGGGAAAAAAGAGAAAAAAAAAAAAGAAGAGCCACTTTAGTAGTGAAAGAGGTAAGTTATCCTAAAGCCCGAATTCTTCCTCCCTCCCTGCCCCCACAGCTGAGCTTTCCAGCAGGTCTGACCCCTGGAAAATCACCGTCCCCTGGAAAATCACCGTCCCCACACTCTTTCTCAGGCTTCAGTGCTCCCCCAGTACGAATGCGATGCTGTGGATGGCTGAAAGCTCAGGGCGAATCCGGCCCACGTATTTTGAAACACGGTCTTCCAGACACTGGGAACAGCCCTGTTTCCTCTCTCACAGAACCTGGTGGGTGGGAGAAGATGCCGCCCAGTTGGTGGCCTTCTCCACTTCTGCCATTTAGCCATTGCGCACAACCTATGTTAAAAGCTGCGTCTCCTTCTTCCCCTTCACCTGGTTCATGCTCAGACCCTTAAATCTGCAGTTCTGCCTCGGTGCCCTGCCAACCTCCAACCAGGATGCCTGGAACAGTGCCTCTGGCTGGCAACACCACGCTCTCGTCAAGAAAAACGTGCGTGAAAGGACTGCTGCTTTCTGACCGGAGAGAAAGGGAAACAGAAAAAGGCTGCAAAGGCACGGGAGCTTCACAGCTGCTGCCCCTGTGTCAGTTCTCCTCCTTCATCCGGAGGAGCCCGAGAAGGGAGAGCGCAAAAGGGCCCCAGCGCGATGGCAGGTACAGCGGTGGCGGCTCCTGGAGTCTCCGGCAGAACTCCCAGAAACACCGACTCAATTCACGTAGCTCTGAAGACTGAAACGCAAAGACTTACTTTGTTGAG
This sequence comes from Anarhynchus alexandrinus, assembly GCA_008711295.1. NCBI lineage: Eukaryota > Metazoa > Chordata > Aves > Charadriiformes > Charadriidae > Anarhynchus > Anarhynchus alexandrinus. The sequence goes on from VUYV01000224.1 coordinate 644,192, forward strand.
GGCTCCACAGCCAGTCAGGATTATATGGGAGTTCTCAACCTGGATAGTCCTCTGCCCTAGCCGAACGAGGTAAGCCCCAATTCCAATTGCCCGACAGGTAACCTTAAAAAAAAAAAAAAAGAAAGAAAATAAATAGAAAGAAATCACATTGATTTCTGTCTTACCACACAGCCAAAACCTATCGATTCAAACATCTAGATAAAACTAGGCGTGTTTGTCTTACAAGGTTATAAAAACTACTCTCTGCAAAACTCCAGAATCTCTTTTTTTTGTGAAACACGGTACCTGAACATATGTGTATTTTATTTTTAAAAAGAGAAGCAGTAACTTCCAGACTGAGCAAACACAAAGCTAAATGACTGTTTTCTAAAAGTGTTTTAAATTTTGCCTGAAAGGGACCCAGCCCTGTAATGGTGCCGGTAGTGTTGCTCAAAGCCTACAGGAACCAATTTACATCAACCAGAAGCCTCATCCCACATGTATCTTCTGGATATCATCGCAGGATTTTTAGCTGAACCAGACAATACAGTTTGAAGAATAGAAAGCAGTGGGGGATTACCAAGTTGATGGTGATAATACTTTCATAGGCTAAAGATGATTCTCCAGCAATCATGCCAGATCCTCTGAGGTTCTCTATTCCAAGTCCGTCTTCCTTTCCGATAATATCTGTTATCTTATACCTGAGGGAGACACACACAGCCTTTGAGTCACAAGGTCCAGTGATTTGCTGAATCAGTTTGCTACGAAGAAAATGAAAAGTGACTAAATATCATTAAGGCTCCAAAGAGTAACGTGCGTAAAACCCGGCCAGGACCGTACACGGGCTCGTTCTGCAGCCTTGCTGAACCCCACGGAACAGTCCTACACAGGAGCAGCCCGAGCAGCAGGGCAGAGAGGAAATGCCAAGGGAGGGGAACGCCCCAGAAAAGTGTTCTTCTGTCATTCCCCCAGGACGTGAGGAGCAGGCTGATTATAGCAGAAAGGGCAAGAAAGGAAGAGAATGCAGCCAAAAGGAGAAAGAAATAGAACAAGAGATTCTAATGAGGCTCTTACCTTTTCTTTACTTTCCTCCTTCATGCCTTCCTCCCCCAGCGCAGTCCCTTCTTACTCAGCGCTCTCACACCGGTGTCTATCTTCCCCACCAGGCCCTTGCTAAGCGAAGTACTTGAGCGGGTGCTTAAGTGCTCCACTGAAGAGAGGCACCGGCTTCCCCCCAACACACGCAGGCACGCACACGTCCCCGCACCCAGCACCATCCCTTTGTTCTCTCAGAGCTTGCCAGTCTGCGAGCTAGGCTTTATTTTGGTTTTTTTCTTCCTAAGCACATCCTCCTCCCTCTGCCCAGGAGCACAGCTACAGGCGCAGTCTAGCTCTGAAAGCTTCTTTGCACCTCATTTTCAGACGTGCTGCCTTTGGGACGTAGCTGGGAAGATGCAGACACCTCGGGTAGCCACGTGTGGAAAACCACAGGCTGTAAGGCAGCGGTGGCAGCCCAACTCTTCAAAACGCACGGAGGGATTAGCCTTCGCTCAGGAATTCTTTTCTCCTTTCTACAGAATGTAGCAGAAAAGTAATTTTCAAAATTTAGACTGCAAGTCTTTGGGCAAGAATCGTTGTCCGGGTCATTCAGTGTTGACCGCTGCAGGACCCTCAGCCATGACTCGTGCCCCCAGGCGGGACTCAACACGGCACTACCGCAAAGAAGGCACATCAAGATGCAACTTCTAACTCTTGCTCCATGCTCTGACCCCACACAGCTATGGCCTTCTACACACCTGGATCCTAAAGAACGTCCTCGCTGAAGACAAAGACGTGACATGCATCACCTTGCGTACCCAAGGATGAAGAGAAAGCTTTTCGTTCTGACCTGTCTGCGCTTACCTGGACTCTCCGTTGTCCTCCACGTGTTCACAGTGAACCGAGTTAAGGGCACTGACTTTCTTATAGTCTTGAGGAGTCAGGTACAAGTATTTGTATCCCTGCAGGGAAAAACAGTTCATTCATCTCATTCCCTGCTGTAGTCCCTTCCCGATCCTAAATAACCCCTTCCAAAAAGAAAGGTTCAAGGAAGCAAGAGTTAATTCCAGATCGCGATAAGAACATCCTCTCGTAACATCGGAGCTCCAGCTGAGGTCAGTGAAAGCTACGGATGTTTTCAACATTTAGCACTAACTCATTCAGGATGCCAATCCTGCTGCCTCAGAGATCCAATACCAAAGAAGAATGCAAGGAGAACTTTGGACCTAACAGTCTGGCAAATATTTACCCTCACCTCTATTAAAAGGGGCAGTACAAAAATAAGATTCTTTTGGGAGCTATTGCAGAGTTTCGCCTCTGATCCCTGTGCCTCCTTACCTTGTATGGGTCATCTGGGTCTTCCCAAGCCACGTGGAACATGTGCCGAATCTCCTCAGCCAAACCAATCCTGGCTCCACTGTTGGCAGCCACATAGATCCGGGGGATGCCATGTGTTCGTGCAAGCTCTGAAGCCCTCAGGAACAGCACGTCCTCTTGAGGCCCAAAAGAACCTATTCGGTATGTAATGTCATTGCCAATGACAATGATGTCACGGCCTTCTGGGTACTCGGGGGTCTTCAGAGTCATCTTCCAGGCCACCATCCCAATCTGCAATCGAAGAACAGAGAACAACAAAAATAGAATGTATATCTTCAAGATGTGGAGGAGGGGAATCGGGCAGGGGCCGTTTTTCTTCCGTGTGTTGCACTTTGTGCATTTTCTTTGGGAACTGCGCTAACAGCGGCTCTGATACGCACCGCCAGTGCAGAGCACGGCTGGCAGGACTTGATCCTTTCCACGCTCACTGCAGCACATCCTCCATTGCTCTCTTCCCACCCAACACACTAATATCAGCCCTCCCTCTCCCCAGCCAGGGATTTGTCACGGGTCCAAAACGCATTCTGCAAACGCCCCTCTCGCAGGGTGCCGCGTTTATCCCGTGTGCCAGAGCTCACAGGGTGAGGATGGACGTGCTGCTGCACGGGACACCTGACTAGCTGCTTACCCTACCCAGATACCACCCCAGAACGTCGTCACCTGGTTCTTTCTCTCACCCTGCCCTCATTTTAATAATCCCTTTATTTCATAACTACCTCCTTTTTTTTTCTCTGTCCTTCCTTTCCTTTTTTTGGCTCTTCCCTTTTTCCTTCCCGAATAGTGCAGCAGTTTCTTTCCAAACCTGCCTGGATAAGTAATGCTTTTTGCTGCATATTTTTCTTTTTAAAATCAGCAGATGATCTCTTCTGGCCCATCTTATGGAGATCAGCAACATCTGTACCCTGCATCTCCCATCTCCCGGCTGCCGCGTATCACCGCACCGGGGAACTGGCCATCCTGGAATGCCATTAACAGATGGAAATAGCAGCGTCCCTTGAAAGCCACATGCATCACCCGGTCTCCGCTTGCCCAAGGATCATAAGCTCTGAGTACACATTCCTCAAGCCGATTGCACATCCTCTGCAATCAGGAGGGTTGAAACTCTCATTGTGGAGACTCTGAATTCTGAACATGATGAACTAAAGCGGGAGGGGGAGAGGGGAGAAGCAGCAGATAGATATGTGCCATTTAATCCAAATCAAAATGGCACAATACACAGTTGAGATCCAATCAGCATCTGCAATAAGATATGCCATAATAGGCTCATTAAAAAAAATAAAGAGGCAGAGGAATTAATCAAAGGGTCATTGGAAGTAAAGCAGGCAGCAATCCAAAAATATTACCACCGGCTACTGGCAGATCCTTCCCGTACACCTCCCCTTGCAAGCGCTGAGATTGCAAGTCAACAGAATGATGGTGCTTCAGTTCACCTTCTCCTCGCTCTCCGTTTCACCCACTGCTATTTTGACTGATACGTTGTAAGGGATTAATTTGTTTGCCTCTGAATATTTGCAGATTTACAGTTACATCTTAGCAGCCAACTGCAGCGTTTGGAAGAGAGAGATACTGCAGCCGTGTCAAAGACAGGAGCATAAATCCCTAAAAGTCAGTGGGATGCTCTGCTAAAATACCAGTATTATTGCAAATTAAAGGGAAAAGTTGTAATGCTGTAAAACAAGTGGATGCAGCTGTTGGTCGGGCACACAGATCAAAAGTATGTGCAAAGAGACCAGGGGTCACACCGGCAACCAGCCCAGAGCCTGGAAGAGCAACTAACTCATCCCAACCAAACCCACGCAGCCAGAGGCGTTCCTTGGACTTCTGCTCTTTTACTACGGGACTTTCATAGCAGAAAAAGAAAGAATGAAGGTGAAAAAAAGGAAAAGAAAAGTAAGTTTTGCCTTTCTGACCTGACTGTTGCAAGAAAAGAGACACCAGGCGCTCGATATTGTCTCTCTCCTCTAACTCTCAACACTGGGCAAGCTTGCCATTAGACACAGCAGTTAAAAAAGATTTCAGATCCAAAGCTAAAGGCTTCAAGATTAGCCTCTCAGAAGCAGGGGATGCCTGCCTATACTCGTCACCTACTGCAGCTCAGTTCTTTACCCTACTTTACAGGCTTTTTTTTTTCCCATGCCATAACTAAAATCCTTAAGTGGCACTTAGCAAATCTTTCTGTTGTCACCTCAGAAAACAGCTTAAGTCATTGAGAGAAACCCACGTTCTCTTTAAAACTGCACCGTAAACTTCTTCCAAAAGAGCACAGAAGTAACACTAATTTTACAGGTTTTTGCCTAAGCAGTCATTTCCTTACAGCTACGCTGATCCCATCAGCCTGGAGAAGAGAAGGCTCCAGGGAGACCTTGGAACCCCTTCCAGTGCCTAAAGGGGCTCCAGGAGAGCTGGGGAGGGACCCTTGATCAGGGAGGGGGGTGATGGGACCAGGGGGCACGGTTTTAAACTGGAAGAGGGGAGATCTAGACTAGATATGAGGATGAAATTGTTTAGAATGAGGGTGGTGAGCCCCTGGCGCAGGTTGCCCAGAGAAGCTGTCGCTGCCCCATCCCTGGAGGTGTTCAAGGCCAGGTTGGACGGGGCTTGGAGCAACCTGGGCTGGTGGGAGGTGTCCCTGCCCAGGGCAGGGGGTGGCACTGGATGGTCTTCAAGGTCCCTTCCAACCTAAACCGTTCTGTAATTCTATGATCAGCCAGGACCACACCAGGAACCTTCAAGCACCACCAGATGAACACAAAGCAGATGAGCAACAGGAGAAACGCTCAGGCCTTGGATTTGCTAAATACCTGTCACGGCAGTAAAGCGCAAGAAAGAAACACGTAAAGACATTGCCAAAACCCTACAAGATAACCACAACAGACAAAGTAAAACCCTCACGCCCTCTGCTCACGTGTGAGGCAGACGAATTCACACTGGCTCCAGGGCCTGGGGCCGAGCGGCCGAGCTCAGACAGTACCCAGCACTGCTCCCACCGTCCGGCTCACCTATCGAAATGTGAAAGATTTTCCCCTTTCATCATCTTGATGATTTTTGACAGTACAGAAAATACGCAAATTAAAAAGCGTTTCCCATTTAGAAAATTCAGATTGTAGCAGAAGTCTTGGAAGAGTTCCCCAACCTGAGATCGCGTATCCTCTACAGAAACAAACCCCCTTTTGTTACTGTTCACCAGGAGAATAGGAAAAACTATCTAACCAGGGCACGGCAAACACAAACTCTTGAAAATAGTTTATAGCGGATAAATATGGCACAACCATACACCATTTAAGAAAAGAAAAAATAAGTGCACCACTTTATTAACTCGTGTGCCTCTTTGCCTCCCCAATACATCGCGTGTTTTGTGCCATTTATGCAGTAATAAAAATCACAGGGCACAACTGAGGATTTTTTTGCTATGAACAATGCAGATTCTGTTTAAATTTATGGGCAGTGGAGGATCACTTTCTATTTCAGAAAAAAAAAAAAAGATGGGAATTTTAAGTTAACGGCAGGATGCCAAAAAAAAGGAGAGTTCACAGGTTAATTAGACAGGCTGAGCTAATCACCTAAGAGCACTGTCGGAACAATAATGGGTGATGGTAAGCGGCAGCGGCTTCAAAACGGGCTCTTTTGAAGAGCCTGCACAGTTTGGAAGTGCTTCTCCTGCCACAGCTCTATTCCCAGCGCACTCGGGAATGAAGGAGAGAGGGAGGAAAAAATAAAAGCAGGAACCGTCTTATTTAACTGTTTTTATGTTGGCAAAATGATTTGTGCCACAGTATTTCCATAAGAAGTGGGGCCATTATTCTCCTGTAGGAACACATTTGGTTTGAAAAGTATCACTGGACAGAACGTGAAAATCAAACCAGATGAATTATTCACAACCTCCGATCAGAAGTGATCATTATTTCTGATGTTCCAAACTGTGATTAGGATTCAGCGCTCAGCTGTCATTTGCTCCCTGAATAGCACCAGCAACGCAGAATCGCACGACGCACATATATTACACACAAGTTTTATACATATAATTTTATACACACCTTCTCCCGCTAGATCTTGGGCTTAATGTAACCATTAACAGATAGTAAAAACATGATATTAACTAACGTTCGCTTTCATGGTGCTCATAAATGCCATTAGTTTGACACCCAGTGTCAACACTAATCATGGCCTAAAATTAACACCAAAATTGACTTCAACATTAATTGCGCTATCGATGTGAACGGTAATACACACACTGATGCAGTTACAAATTGACTGCTAGCGGCAGCCGGAGCTGTTGACAACGGGCACCGAGGGGACTGGGGAAGACACCGATCCCGGTCTCCCTCCGGACCGCCCCGCACACTCCGAAGGAAGCGAAGGCAATGGGAGTGGTGGCGGGTGCTCGGGCAGAGGGGGCTTCTCGCCCTCTGGAACTCCTGGAGAAGTGCAGCCAGCAGAAAATCTGATGTCAATGAGAACAGCTTATTATTTGACAGCATCTGTGCTTCAGCCATGCCAATGGCGTCGGTTTATTCTACTTCTCCCGCACCGAGGACGATGCTGGAGCCGAAGTACTTTATGTCACGCTTCGTTTTATTTATTTACATCCAGATTTGGAAACCTGAATGTGGGTCTCAAAATCTCTATGTAGGACAACTGAACTTACAGAACCCTGACAACAATTTTGTCTCGTTCCCATCCTATTGCACCTATATCATACATAAGTTTTATATGTAAAAAATATATATAAAACATGAATACATTTGTATGTATTTGTATGTATATTTATTACATACAAAAGTTATGATAAGTAAGGAAACGCAACAGTTGTAGCAGTCGAGCATGTGAGCACTGGAAATGCCAAAGCTGAACATTAATGAAAGCACATTTCTCCGCCGCTGCGCACGTTCTGACATGGTTAAATCACGGAACATGTGCTTTACTGCCCCGTCACAACCTCTGTCTATTCTGGAGGTAAACCAGTGCCCGCCGGCGCCGGGATGCCGAACCACTCTGCTGCATCGCCGCGGACACGGTGTGTTTCATGGAGGGAACAAAGACACCCCCAGAAATTTTACTCGCAATTTTGGTAATTCATCCTTCGAATCTTATGTCCAGAACTTCAGATCTAAAAGAGAGACTCTCTGCACTTATACCGTGACCAAAAGCTGTAAAATTTTTACCGCCCATAGGAACTGATGTGCAGAAAAAGGGCACGATGCGCGTGGTTTGCTGGCGGCATTCAGACTGAACGCCTTGACGAGGGTGCAGTGCCAAAACCCAGGATTCCTTCGTCCTTTTCCTGGCTCTGAAAAAGGTGTCATTTAGCGATCAAAGCAGTGGTCGCAGGCGGCACAGCCAAGCACGCGTTGGCACGGCTGTGTCTTCCGAACGGCGGGCGGCCAAGGGGATGAGACGGGAAGAAACGGTTCCAGGAGGAGCTGTGGCAAAGGCGTGCGCAGGAAAGGGCGACGCGCAGTACGGGGACTGAAAGGCCGGTTGGCAGCGGAGCAAAGGAGAGGTGAATCCGTACTGCTTTGGTTCCTCCCACCAGCCCAAAAGGCGCTCAGGTGGCGAGCCGGGAAGCAAACCAGCCAAAGGCCCGGAGATGTTCAGTGAAAGTGGGTGGACACACGCAGCACCAAAAAGCTCAAAAAACCCCATTACAGACAGCGTAAAAGTAGTTTTTACTGCACACGCATCTGTGTTGCGAGGTGTGGAGCTTGCACAGTGTCTCCTGGGGACAGCAAAAGGCATCGCCCTGAACCCACATCAAATTCTCTGTCAAAATCAAGTTTCCGCTCCAAGCCCGCAAAAATCAACCGTGTAATCTAATTAATAAAAGTAACAGCGCCAGCTTCTTCACCAAAACCCAAGCATTTTTGGTAAAACTTTCCAAACTAAACAATAAATAGGGGGAAGTCCCTGGGCAGAGTGTAAGGCTTGAAAAAAGTTCAGCTGAAGTAGTTTGCATCTAGTGAAGTTACAGAGGGATAGAGATAAACTACAGACAGTGACAGACAATCTCTATTAAGAGAGTTTTCTTGTAGGCAAGAACCTTCTCACCTACAGTATCCATATACGTGTGTTCCAACATATATATCAAAATACAGAGTAAAACTCTGTGCCACCACTTATACCTCTGATCTGGTAATGTTTGTATTTGAGGATTTTAAAACTCTTCATGAAATTTGGAGCTCTAGTTGCTCTTTGAATAAGACATGATTTGGGGGGTCACTGCTTCTAGCGTCCTCTGAGCGCCTCACCTGGGATGTGTGGGGTTATTTCGTGCCCAAGAATTTAATTTTTGTAAAATGTTAACAAATATCACAAACACTTACTAGACCTGTGCTTTAAATGCAAAAATTTGATAAAAGTCCGAATTACAGGAAAGGTAACAAAATTAAAACTCTGTTTTTGCTTGACAGCATTATGAAATTCAGCAGTCATATCTGGTTATAAAAAAAATAAATTACTTATAACGTTCCAAAAATCCATCTTTTAAATAATTATAATAAATTCTAAGTCAAAGCTACATGTTGGAGGCTCGTACCCTCTGGTTCTGTAAGAAAAGCCTTTTCAACTCGTGAACTTCCAGTATTGCTATAGCATACACGCACCTTTTCAAAAATCAGGTTATGGGAGATACTGCGTCTACAACACTGGGAGAAGCAGCACGTTGAAGATGCTGATCTGCATGAACATGAACCCTTCAAACAACTCAAGGTATTACAGAGTCCTCCTGCTTAACTGTACAGCCCCTGTTCAGCTGAGGAGATGCTCCACACACACTGTGACGTGCACCCAGCCCAACTCAAACAGAGTTCAAAAGAGCCCCCCCCATCCCATCCTCCCATGCACACATCTGCTACCTTTAAAGTTGCATTAAATTATCTGGGCATATAAGTGAAAAAAAAAATAATGATCTTTCCGTGATGCTAGGGGGACCCTCTTTTAGTTGATACCATACTCCACTTGTCACGAGCTATTCCACCTTTTACTAAAAATAACACTCTCCAGTCCGTGACAAAAACGTGCTCTGTCCTGATCCCTGCCCCCACGTCTCATGGTGACCTCCGAGCATCTCATTGATAGGGGCTAAAATTACTCTGCCAAAGGAGGATCACCTTCTGAAATTGCATCATGAGTGTTGGAGATGAGGAGACACCGCTTGCTGTGCGGCACAAATAGTTGTCCAGCTTCCCTGTTATTTAAACCCATTCCTACTGCCAGAAGAGCCTTCAGGTCAGGATTGTTCCCCAAACTCATCATGAAGAAGGGTTGGGAAACACAAAGAGAAACAACTATTTTTACAGTAATCTCTGGGAAAAATAGCGGTGGGGCTGGGGCAGGGGGGAGAAGATGCACGGGCGATTTCCTTCCCCTTCAGCTTCATTCACTGACGCCGCATCACCCATTCTCCGCCTTTCTCAAGTATTTATCCATCCGCCATAAGTAGCCCAGCGGATGTTTGAACACCCTGTGCCTGCCATAAAACGCAGGAACACGGGGTGACAAAGCAGAACATGCAGTTCAACTATTAAGCTTTGCTTGTATAAAATTCATTAGCTACACCTTTCAGCCCCGGGCAATCCAGGGAGCCGCCGAAGCGGAGTCTCAGCAGCCCTCTGCCCACCGCCGTCCTGAATTTCACCTGGCCAAACCTTCCCACGCGCAGAAGAAAGGCTCCCTGCCAACGCTGCAGCCAACGGCTCCCATTATGGATTATTTCTGATCCTCACGCTACTGAGAAGGAAAAACTGTGACATCTAGTGCCAATAGGGAAAATGACACATTTTCCACGGACGCTGCCCGAGAGTGAGATGAAGGGTAACGCGGGGTGTTGCTGCAGGCGCTCCTTACGCTCACTTCCTCCTTGTCCTTGAAGATCAGTTGGGTCTTCTCAGCAGATGGTGCGGTCCCAGTGCCAGAGGATCACGGTAAACGGTAGTCAAAATACATAAAGTACTACAGAAAAACATCAGAATGCCCAGCTCGAGAATGACAAGTAATATATTGAGTTCTCCAACAGGCTGAAGGAATTGCCTTTTCGCACTAAGATTTCAGCTAATATGCTAATCTTCGGAACAGAGCCATCTTCAACGGGCATGTGAAGAGGGTGTCACTACATTACAGGTCGCGCCTTCAGCAGAGCTACTGCAACCAATGCATTTTTACATACTGTACGAGTTGCCATACGCTTCTGCACTCTAGCCCTCTTCGCTTGTCTGCATTCGCACAATTTCTGACTCTTTCAGAGATCTCCCCATTTTAGCGCAGCCACAGAACCACAGAGCCACCTCAGAGGCGCAGATGACCGGCAGGACAGGGACGAGCTGCCGGGGCAAAAGGCTGCCAGAGGACAGCCATCAGCCGCCCCCACAGCGTCAAACAGCGGAGCTGCTGCATCCTTTCAATCCCACCCCTCCCAGTATCGGTGGAGACAGTCCCAATCTCACACCTCTACCCCACGTGCCCAATGAAGCTCTTAGCCAGAAACACCAAAGATTGTGCCACTAAAAAAAAAAAAAAAAGGCTTCCACTTAGTTAAAAATAAATAAATAATCAAATTAGTAGGAATGTTAAAAGTCTTGTGGTATAATCTAGATAAACATCCAGGCAGTGGTATAAATTTAAAATTTTCTTCCTAAAGTCATTTTAGAGTAAAATGTAGCTGTTTGTAATCTTATGCAAGTGGATTTTTTTTTTCCACCTATATAAACGCTGCCCATTTTAACAGTTTGTGTCTATCTTAAGAGTCGGACTGGAGTCAGGCTGAGCATCCACCTCTGCTGTTCAGTTCTCGATATGCTCACAGTTGTACATGAAATTATACCCCATTTGTCCCAAAGTCTTTATTCAGGCTTTCCTCGGGAGCATGAGAAGGAAGCTACCGACTGGTGTTTGATTCCGCTCATAAAATACTGTTTTTTCCACCTCCCTTCTCTACCTGCCGCCTCTGAGAATTGTTTACAGACTGTTCTCAACTTTTTAGCGTGGCACATTCAGTCTTGCCCGGGGTGTTGGCTTAGTGACACCCTACAGTAGCAGGCAGAGCTTACCCGATCAGTCATAGAGTCATAGAATGGTTTAGGTTGGAAAGGGCCTTGAAGATCATCGAGTTCCAACCCCCCTGCCATAGGCAGGGACACCTCCCACCAGACCAGGCTGCCCAAGGCCACCTCCAGCCTGGCCTTGAACACCTCCAGGGATGGGGACTCAACAACCTCTCTGGGCAACCTGGGCCAGTGCCTCACCACCCTCAAAGTGAAAAACTTCTTCCTAATGTTCAATCTAAACCTGCCCTCTTCCAGTTTGAAGCCATTCCCCCTCGTCCTATCCCTCCATGCCCCAGTAAAAAGTCCTTCCCCGGCTCTCCTGTAGGCCCTTTAGGTACTGGAAGGCCGCAATAAGATCTCCCTGGAGCCTTCTCTTCTCCAGGCTGAACAGCCCCAACTCTTTCAGCCTCTCCTCATAGGAGAGGTGCTCCAGCCCTCGGATCATCCTCGTGGCTCTCCTCTGGACACGCTCCAGCAGGTCCATGTCCTTCTTATGTTGGGGACTCCAGAGCTGGAGTCCCACAGTGAGCAGAGGTGTCAAAGCAGCCAGACTAGTAACACAGTACACACCAAAAAAAACCCCCCACAACCCCAAAAAAGAGTAACTAGAGACCAAGACACAGTTCACAAGCCTAACATGAAGGATCCAGAACAGAAACCGTCTAGCAGAAAGCTCCAAGCAACGTCCAGGATTCTGCCTGCAGTCCAAAGAAATGGCAGATGCGCTTCAGAAAGAGCTCAGGCTGCGCTGAGTGGCCAAGAGACTGGCAAAAGGCTCTGCGTCAGTGATGTCCTCTGCGCCGCAAGAGCAGGCGGCGGGGCCCGCAGCATGGCCAGCTCCCTCGCGTGGCCGCGGCGAGGCGCAGGATCCTCTGCTCGGAAGGAGCAAGCACTGTCTAGGAATAAATAGCGAGTTGTATTTTCACGGTCCATTAAGTCCTTGGCTTCTTTGTTGAGACTACTAGCAAAGAGATAATTACTGCCAAACGAGGTGGTGGGCTACACGAAGTGGTCGCAAGCTAAGCGGAGAAAAACCTCTCGTATTGGGAAATTTCTTGAGAATTCCCACGTCGCAGGTTTTCCCGAAAACACAGACAGGTTAGCCAGGTTAGCCCAGAACGCCGCCTGCAAACTCCGCGAGGACAGGAGAACCCCAGCTCCGAGCTCCTGCTCTGCCCCGCGTGCGAGCGGGGATGGCAACTTCGGTCGTTGACATCCAGCTGAACACGCCGGCCACAAATCTCCCGGATTTTATGCTGGTTTCTCAATTTCGCCTGCCAGCTAAAACAATTAGGGCACTCAGCTCAGCTGAATGGTTTAAGAGGAAGAGTGTCTTGACCCCTTTTCACATAGAGAAAATGTAATTGTTCATACCGCGCAGCGCAGCTCCAACAGGAAAGAGAAGCCCTACCTCAGACCAGCGGATACTGGGATGGAAAGGCACTCGCTTCCAGTAGGGAACAGCTGTGTTTGAGTCTCTGAGCTAAAATAAGTCGAACCGTAACGGAACCTAAACGCGCTAAACAGCTGCTATATTTACCGCTGTCAGTTTTCAACAGAAATTTTCTGTTTAGTAAAAACCACCTGATGTACAATCTCTTTGGATTCAGAAAATCAGCAACTTTTGCTGGGAAGGGGAAAAAAAAAATTAAAAAAAAATCACATTGACTTGGAAAGTTCCTACCAAGCACTCCCCCGTCAGCTCACCGGGGTCTGAACTGGAAACAGCTGACGCCTCTGGATCGCTGGGGCACAGACTCCATTGGCACTGACCACCGAGGGTTACTAACCAAAACCGGGGGAAAGCTCGACAATGTAATACCCAGCACTTGTTCAGCAGGTACAAAGTCAAAGATTCTTAAAACATATTTGTCTGAATTATCCTCATAACACCCCAAAGCAGACCCACCTTGGTGGGGTATGAACGGAGTGAAGCAGTGAAAACACTGACTCAGCCTCCCCTCGGTACTCCTGTCTGGAGGGATCATCTCCCCTTTCACGTGATTTTCAGAGTATAGGGGCTTCGGGCATTTTGAAGTCAAATAGATCTATCTGAGGACAAAACTCTTCCTTAACGAATTCAGACAAGTTTAGGGAGCTAATGAAATATGCCGTATTTTGAGAATGGTTCACCATTGTATCACACGGAAGAAGTGCAGAACCAATTAATATTTTCTCCTGCTCCTTGTGGCATGTCTCCTCTTCCTATGCAACGCTACCAGCCACTGCCACATAGATGGATTACCCCGAGGATCTTTGCCTCCTGGCAGATAAGATGCTGTATTTCTCTGCCCAGATGCTATGCAGACTGATTCTCAAAAAAAAAAATAAAAAAAATAAAAATCAGAATGGGTCCACTTACAGCCTTAACAAAGAAAAGGCTTATGCTCTGAATTTATCTAGCGTCCTGTCTCTTCCTTCTCCACCCCTGCAGCCATCTGCTTTGGAAAGAGAAACTTGAGTCCGCGTTTGTGAAAATTCGTTTCCTCAGCTGAACGGAATTAAACCATGAAAGCCTAAAGTCAGCTCAGCCAGATAAAGGAAGTGCAGCACGGAGGAATGAATCTGCTCGGCAGCTCCTCGCCCCCTGAATGTCACCTGTCCTTCAGACTGCTGCTGGAATCTCTTCCGCAGATTGTCCGCTCTCACCTGTGAATGAGGGCTATTGTCTGCGGTGGCTATTGGCAACAGAATTCAATACCGGAGCCTCAAACCTCATTCCAGCCCCACATGGTCCTGCAGGGACTCGCAGAGGCGGCGCCGGCAGTTCGGCGTTCCCGGCCGGGACCTGCGCGTCCCTCTGGGGAGGGACAGACCTTCCTCGCCCTGACCGCTCGCCGGGCGCCCCGAGACAGCGAGCCCTGGGCTGGGCTTCCACCCCCTCACCCAGCGCCCTCACCTCACTCATGGGGGGCGGCTAAAGGGCAGGTTGGGGTCTCCAGGTACTTCCCCAAGAAGCAATCTCCAGCAGCCAGACTGAAAAATGGGGGGAAACCCCATATTTTCGCCTTGTTTACCTCTCCAGTGACTCAGCCCCTGGCGTACCAGCCACAGAAGCAGGGCCCGAACCTGCGCATGAGATAACACCACTGTGCACGCCGCAACAGCCACGTAATTTCTTTTCAGATTGAGCACAACAAAGTCTACCAAGGGTTAAAAAAAACTCCTAATTTTTTTTTTTTTGGTGGTCTTTGGGTACAGAATCTCTTATAATAAGACTATTTGTATTCATACTGGCAGAGTAAACACTACATGTTCATGCCCAGGCAGCTCTGTGCTTGTAATTTCAGCAAGAACAGAGCTACGTCCCTGAGGGACTTTGCTGTTTCCCCAGCCACCATCCACTCAAACGCTGAATGAGAGCAGGGAAAGAGAGAAAGATGATGGCATAAGCCTCCCCAGCACCGCAGCCTCAGCTTTCACTAAGAATGCAGGGAATAGCTCATTTCGGGCTTAATTATACTAGTTAAAACATTTCTGCTATAGGCCAGCAAAAGACAAGGGCGTAGTGCTCCCATAGTCACCATTTACTGATTAGGTTCAATTTGAAAACATCATATTCAAAACCTTCCCCTGACAAGACACACGCAGTAAATAGTGATGAAAACCCGTGTTTCCTCTCCTCACTATACTCGATGTTTCTGAACAGAGCTTTTGCAAATCTGAAGTCAGATATCTAGTAAAAGGACGGTGCTAGTTCAACGATGCCAAGGAAATAAAAAAATAAACGATGCCACCACTTAGAACTGTTCAAATTTAAATTCCTGTAGGAACATTCACTTATTGAATCCTATCTAACCTAGGCAAGAAAAAAAAACCCAAAAGACACATCTTCTACAAGTTAGCTGTATTTTCCAGTTATTTCAATGCTGCGATCTTTGGCTTGCCAACGTCACGACACACCAGCAACAGCCCTCCACAGCAGTACAGCCGCCTCCTGCTTGCGCTGCAGGAGGAACTCTATTATCCCCACAGCATTAGCGGGTTGTTAGTCCCAAGCAAATCATTCACTAGAGGGGGATGTTGCACACACCTTTGCCAGTGTGCTCCACAAACACTGCACGCTCGGTATTTAAATGGAAAGCAGAAAATGGGGTTTTCATTTTTTAAGCAAATGAAAACATTTCTATTTAGTCTTGTAAAACATATTTTGCTCCAATACAAACCCCGGTTACCTGGAATAGCTGAATGAGCGCTTTTTAATTATGAAGGAAAACCAGCATAGGCACAGGTTTGAAATGGAATCATCATTTACTATGGAGGTTAAAATACCCATTGTATGGAAGGTATTAATTTTTAATGAAACAAAAATCTCATTTTCAAGAGAGAGATTTCATCTGTGAAAGACTGAATGAATAGATTTTGTGCCTGGCTGGTAAATTTTCATTACAATTGTCAAACCTAGCCCAAAACACAATGCACTGCAGGACACGGAAAGAAAAGTAGCGTTAAAGAAAGCGCAACTTGCCTCATTTCCTCCCGGCAGCCTGTTCATGTGCACGAGCTGGCCCTGATCGTCCAACACCAATTCAGTGTACGTTAGTATGTCCGAAGGCAGCGGCGGGGTTGGCAGGAATGCATGTTCATTCATGGACTCCCAGAGTTTAATCAAAGACTAGAGGATGAAAAGATACATTCTTGTTGAGAACATCTGCAAATGTTTTTATTCAATCCGCGCTGACTTAATATTCAAGACAGACCTCTCTGAAATATCCCTCCTCCCAGTTTGACTGACAGTGTTCAGTGGATATCACTTTGGAATTTAAACTATGGGACACAGTTTCACTCAAAGCAATTCAAATTATAGGATTCAGGATAGAACCCAGCAAATTAGACACACAATCAATTCTGCAACTCATTAACACATTTAATGACATGTGAGTCCTGTCGTAGGAACTATCACCCCTGCATCGTCCAACCCTCTAGGAAGGCTGGATAACAGGGCGGGAAAACAAAGGAACATCAACAAGAAATGCACGTCAGTTTACATTTCAGCTTCTACTGTTTGACTTATTAATGCAGCCACAGCAGCAGCGTATCAAGAGTCCTGATTTCTGCCAAAGATGACTCAATCCATAGCTGCACAGCCCCTGGGGGACCACCGTTAGCCACTCCAGGCCACTTGTTTCCCTGCCAAGCAAGGCTGACGACTGATAGAAGTGCTTTGCAGCTACAAAAGTTTTAGAGCAACCCACTAGGCCTTAAGAACACTCACCTGCCGAAACATCTCAGGAATGTCATAGACATAGGATGTCCCCAAAGACTGCGCCTGGAATCTCTTGGACTGAAGCAGGTCTTTGGTCACGTACGGGGTATTGATCAGCATCCCGTGGAGCGGTCCCTGTTTATCCCCATACGCCTGGAACATAATCTGTGGCACAAAACACAACCAATTACAGTTTTATCCACTCAATTCCACACACCTATCTCATCCAGACTTTACCAAAAATCATCAGGCTATTCCAGACTGATCAGGCTTGCGTCTGCTCTCTACAAATGTGTGAATACTCGCGTATCCCGTAGCACCGTGCTCCATCACGCGTTACTACCCTTTGGAGACGGCGCCGGACCATTACTGCGCGGAGCCGGGTATCGCTGACTTATTACCATATCACAGCAGAAAGCAAAGTGAACAGAGCCACATCCCCACAGAAAAACGCCTGTGACTTAGATGACTTCACATTCACCAATATTTCCCCTGACACCGTATCTGTGCCGATGGATTGTGATAGCTGGGAGCAGAGAGGAGAACTCCGTTATTTATGTAGTCGGGCAGCGCGGTATCCGTATCTCCGCTGACTGATCGTGGAAGCTAGGTCAAGACTTGCATATGTCATTCGGCTTGAAGTTTTGATATTATAAGTTTAAAAGATTTTCCCGGAGTAGCAACATGAATTATCAGCCGCCGTGCTTCACGGCACTATATATTCCACTCAGCCAGGACTCGGAAGGAAATCTATTTCAGCTAAGAAACACGAGGAGCGCTGCTTAACTGGGACAACACCGCACAAATGCTGCTTCACAGAAACACGCCGGACAGAAGCAACACGAGCAGGCTGTTTTTAACAGAACAGCGATCAGATCTGATGTTACAAACCCCACACCTTTTTCAAATTGAAGGTGATTTAATTGAAGAATTCCACTAAAGAGAAAATTCAGTAAGGAAAGCCTATTTTAGTTTTTAGACTAAAAACGGTAGTTCATGCTCTCTTCAGTCTTCACAAATGTTGCTTTGTGAAGTAGCTTCTTCAATGGGGGAAACATGTATTCAGGGTGACAAGCACTTGTGTCAGCGCCTGTGTCAGGATCCGTTACTGCACTCGGGGCCCAATTCTCCGTAAATCTCTGGAAAGCTTCAGAGCAGTTCTGTGGGAACTGGGAATTCTGTACTGAGCATCGCCACTCATCACCACAGTGACTGGGAAATGAGAGATCAGGGCCATTCTCTCATCTATTTCTCCGTTCTTCAGAAGTCACGAAAGTGCCCAGCACCCGCCACATCAGTAATGTTTGAATGCTTTTAAATGAATTCTCTAAGTTCTAAAAACACAGGAAAAAATACACAGATCTGGCCCCGTCCTATAAACATCTGTCATAAGGGGGAAGATTTACCAAAGTTTCTCACAAAGTTTGAAAGTATTGTTTTTTTAAGACAAACCTTCCTCCCAGCTACTCAAAAAGTTAACTGAAATAATTGCTATCAGTACACCTTTTTAAAAGAACTGGTTTAATATCGGGGAGGCGGGGGGGAGGCTGGTATCAAATTAAAAGATCAAATATTGGAAAAGTCGCTACAAGCTGCACACACACACATGCGCATTCTCTTAGCTTTAAAACCATAAAGCCCATCAGAGCCGGAGTTTAGGAGGAAAGGTGACCTTCACAAATGACTAACAAAACTCCAGCGTTAAGCTCAGCTGCTGGAGATTATTAAAATGTCCTTTTCTTTCCTCATCTCCACTCAACGGCAGAGATGCAGTAAAACATGCAGACGCTATCTGCTCCAGGATCTCCAGAACCGGACGGACTGCACGGCCTTCCAGGTTGCTGGAAAAATTTAAATGGAGACGAGGGGGAGAAAAGGTGACTCAGCACTTCGTGTTCAACATTAACGGTGCCCGAGTGATTTATTCTGCTGCTACTACTGCATGGCAGAGAGATTATTACAGAGGGAGATGTAAACATTTCTGTATTTAAATACTTTTCATGCATCCTACGCTCCATGTATTTTAGCCTATGTAGGTATTTCAGTTAACCACGCTATTCCTATGCCTTGAAAAGAAGAAATACCAGAATAGCCACAACCATTACAAAAGAGCCCATTACGCTTCATAAAAATGATATAAAAGCACCTTCAATAATTTTATATCATCCT
Organism: Anarhynchus alexandrinus; assembly: GCA_008711295.1. Taxonomy (NCBI): domain Eukaryota; kingdom Metazoa; phylum Chordata; class Aves; order Charadriiformes; family Charadriidae; genus Anarhynchus; species Anarhynchus alexandrinus. The sequence continues at coordinate 662,999 of VUYV01000224.1, forward strand.
ACGCAGGTCATTCCCTATATCTTTAGAATGTAAAAGACAAGTTCACAGATTTTCTCTATCTACTCAGGGAAACGTATAATTAATAATATTTTTTATTACGACCTACAGGATGAGCACCAACAGTGATTACTTTTCTATTACTTCTTTGAGCACTCTGCCACAGAGGAAAACAGATGTATAAATGACGGAAGGTACGTACAAAACAATTAGAAGATATGCACTTCCACACAACTGGTTACATTTTGCACACCTACACGCCTATAGCCAGATTATCTTACGACAATACATTCTTCTTCCTTTGGCAAAGTTGAATGGCAATTTAATATTACCTGAAAACCCTGCAAACCACCGAAAAGCTTAATGAAGTAGAATGTTTTCCTCCCAAATAATTGCTCTTCAAACCATGGAGTCATATGGAACCGTACCTGCCCTGTTCTGGAGTCCGTCACTTCTTTGTAGAGGCTGATGTCCAAGTAGTAGCCCGACTCGTTGGTCAAGAAGAGACGAATGGGAATTGCCTTCCCAGTCGGCGTCAAACGAATGTTGATCTTTAGCTCGGCCTGGAGGACGCGGAGTTTCCACAGGCGACTCCCGTAGCGCATCACCATGCTCCGCACGGATTCTTCGATCTTAAAACACACAAGAAGAATTGCCCTCACCTTTCTGGACACCTCCACCGCTTTGTCACTCCTCCGTCCCACTGCTGCGAGGTCCTGCCCAAAGGGGCAGCCCAGCGTGCAGGAGGAGCACCGCAGCAGAGGGGAGATGGCAGCACCAAACAGCAGCACGTGCCCGGTGCTGCCATGGGACCTCAGTGGCGCAGCCGTTCTCCTATGGAGCCTTGAGACAGGCAGGAACCAAACTCAACCAGGGGACTACCGAGGCAGAGGGACAGTGCCGGATCCCTTTTTCCTCCCGGCACGTCCCACCCCAGCCAGGCACAGCGTGCCCACGGCTTCCCCTTCCTTCCCCCTTCTTCCTGCAGGCGCAGCTCACAGCTGAGAACTGCAAAACGCAGGAAAGCGAAACCCTTGACAAACAGTTATGTAGCACTTATATGCACAATAATCATGTTTCACCGCACACGCGGTACGGTGCTTTAAATCAACAGAGCAATTACCACTCGGAGCTCGGCCTTCTGGTGTTCTATTCGACTTTATAATATACTACTGTTGGCAAATAGCGCATATTAAAAGAAGGCAATTTATAGGCTGTTTTTAACAGTCTTTCAAAAAGTAAAAAGTCTCTTTTCCACAGCAGCTCAGGGAAAAGTCACGGGACACATCTGAGGGCAGAGTGACTTCCAGGGGCTGCACATCCCAGCTTCTTCTCTGCTTCCTGGGACCTAAAGATTTCGGATGCGCCGAGAGAAGATTTATTCCAAAGCGATTTAAGCCACCAATTTTTAATCATTATTTAAAAGTCAGCAAGCGAGAGAGAGTTATTTTGATAACCAATTCATCTTTTTAAACTTTCAGTTATTCTCATAAGGAAAGGTCAGCTCTCATCTTTCGGTAACCATGAACAGAATGTTGATTTCCAACTAAATGCAGCCTTTACAGTTTATCTGGGACTTTCTTTGTGGTGGTTCTGCTAACCAGAAACATGCTTTATGCCTAAACACTTTCATTTACGCATCTACAAAGCTTAATGTTGATCTCTGTGCTTTTGTATCAGAGAATGAAAATGAGGCATTTCTTTTTGTAGCTAAATTTACAAATTCTTTTTAAGTTCATTATTTGTCTCACGTTTTATTTGGATAGAATCTGGACTTTTGTAACAAACAAGAGAATTTAAAGCTATTTCCTTATTAAAATTGTTTATCTCAAACACATAAAGAAAAAATAAGTTTAGTTTCAAATACAAACCACATTTTTAATAAACTGTCCCTTAGTTTACACAGAGGAAGTGAGCTGCATTGCCTGAAGGACAGCGTTACTCCACTAAAAATATGAGCTCTGCTAGTTCTGAAATCTTACATTTAATATTTATACATAGATTGGAAAAAACCCCAAAGCTTGCTTTCTTCCTCACTGCTAAAGAGGTTCCCCAATGCTCGCCTTAACTAGCTAAAATAAAAAGTATTCTCTCTGCTTTTGAAGAGAAGTTGGTTTAGCAGCTCAACGAGCCATCTTTAGTTAGAGACACCCCTTAGTTATGCGACTCCATTTTCTTTACTGAAAAGCAAAACTCCAGTATTTATATAGCAACTTAACTGCCCATCACGTTACCACTTCTAATAGTGGTCCCCAGTTTCTTATACTTTCTGTTATAAAACGGCTGGTAGAAACTGCATGTCATTCACCAAACGGTATTAAAATGTACTGAATCCATAGGTGCCCTTACATAGCATAAAAAGACAAGAAAAGACCATTTAATTCTGGTGAGACAAACCCACAGAAAAAAAACAGTTCAGAGCTGGAGAAGAGGCCATACCTTAGATGGGTCCATGATGACAGTAGGCACAAAATTTAAGAAGATGTGATTGCAGTCAGTGCGTACGTTGGTATTATTAAATGCCACCTCCAACTCATCCATGGCTTCCAAAAGTAACCGCTCTCCCTCATTTTGCAGGTACTCAAAGGAGGCTTCCTGCCAGACATTGTCAACAAATAATTTACTTTCTACTCAAAAATCACAGCCCAAGAATACAGTGTTTGAAAAACTACAGAAGGACTTGACTGACAAAATAGGTTACATTCATTTCAGCAGGATGTGCAACCCCGCAACGGATCCCTCACCAGCACAGAGCCACTGCCTGCGCTCACATAACCGGCTGGCTTGTGCCCTCGTTCAGGTCAGCATAAATCCAAAACCAGACAGGGCAAACCATTACTGCAGTAATGCAGGAGAAACCCAGAGAAACAACTATTGCCTCAAAACCCAAGGACTTCTGACTGTCCCCTTGGGCCACAGGAAAATCTCTGTGAAGCCCAGGAATACCAGGTCTTTGAAGACACGCTTCTGCAGAGCCAACACCAGCAAAGTGTCGAGCGTAGAGCGCACATCCACAGTACTCAGTACAGGTAATGTGTTTGCTTGCAGGTTCCTCGCGGCCTTCCAGTACCTAAAGGGGCTACAGGAGAGCTGGGGAAGGACTTTTGACTGGGGCATGGAGTGATAGGACGAGGGGGAATGGCTTCAAACTGGAAGAGGGCAGGTTTAGATTGAACATGAGGAAGAAGTTTTTCACTTTGAGGGTGGTGAGGCACTGGCCCAGGTTGCCCAGAGAGGTTGTTGAGGCCCCATCCCTGGAGGTGTTCAAGGCCAGGCTGGACGTGGCCTTGGGCAACCTGGGCTGGTGGGAGGTGTCCCTGCCTATGGCAGGGGGGTTGGAACTCGATGGTCTTCAAGGTCCTTTCCAACCTAAACCATTCTATGATTCTATGATTCCTAGAATGACTTAGAGCGTTTCATACACTGTCTTGGAAAGAGACCTTGCACGGGTGACAAAACTCACCTTGGTAACCAGATCTGAGTGCCTTATAATAGCCCTCACGAAGAACCTGTAGTCCGTCACTTCTGTTCCCACTTCAACTTTAGCTGCTCCCAGGTAGAGATGCATTTTGTGATTAGCACATGGAATGGCAGTGAGATCGAAGTTGCGCATTCGGTTCAACTCTAGCTGAAAAGCCAGAGCTGGCTCCAGATGACGGTAGATCCTATCTTCCTCAAACTGGAGGCACCCGGCATCGCACAGGTAGAAAAGGGTGTAAAAGAGGAGGGTGGGTTAAGAAGCTGAAACACCGAGGATGGGAAGAACTCGACAATACCCATTATGAAATTTCATATTTAATTAAAAAGCTAAAAATTAAAACGAATCCAACCCCGAATTTTCCATCTGATGCAGTCATTAGCACTAAGAGATGCGTTGAAATCGTTGAAATACTGAGAGTAGAAGTCGAATTGCAAGACAGCGAGTTCTCAAGCTCACCCCCACCCTCAAACCCTCTTTATCACAGAAACCAAAAAGTTTGCTATTGAATCATTGTACTGCTTCCAACGCTCCCTTGTTACACTGCGACTAAAATCCACAGAAACAGAAGCTTTAGGTCAGGCATGCATATGCGTGAATTTTTATGCCCAGATATCAGAGAGTCATCATTGTTACTGACACCAGTTGCTGCGTGTGCGGACGCCTGGGCTGGCGAGGGAGGAGAAAACACGGCGCCAGGCGTGAAGCCGGGCTGAAGTAGCGCCCACCCTCTTAGACTGGCAAGAAGCAGCTACGTGAAAGAAGGGTAAAGCCAACACTTAGAGAAAAGTATTAAGAATATGCAACTCACCTTATCCCGGGCACGGAACGTGAAGAACTTTGGAAATTCCCTCTGTTTGAAAACAAAAACAATGATGTTAGCCCTCCAGGAGTAAGGCACTTGATCTACCCCGAGATCGCTCCCAGGCCAGACCTGGAGTAGCACCACAGCAGAGCAGATGACAGAAGTCGTTACAGGCTACTTTTTCAACATCACAAAGGTTGGGGGGAAAATCAAGTTACCCTCAACAAGGCAGCAGAGGTAGTTTAAACCTGTCTTCACTGCTAATACAACAGAGGCTACTTGATTGGGTTTTGATTATTATTATTATCAATAATTAACAGGCAATAACATGGAACTGTCCAGACAGCAGTGGAAAACTTCTAGTTTTATTACGATTACTGTGGAAATGTTAGGGAGCCATAGAATGATATTAACACTCCATTATGTAAGAAGATGTACACAAAATAATGATCTGTATTCTATAGCTCTCTTCATACTATTACTGCTAGAAATACCCTCTTCCCAAGGAAAACTACGGATTATAAGCAAATAACTTTAACCTCATGTATTAAATAGTACTCTACAAAAATCCCCCAAACATGATCTGGTTTCCCTGTTATTCTACTGCACAGAAAAGCACAGCAAATTTGAAGGGCTTTGCATTTTTGTGGCGTATTGCATGTGTCTAGAAGAGAAGAGAAAGACTGGACAGCAGCCTTCTACCTATCCCTCCGGTTCCATCCGAGTAAAGCCATCCAGTTTCTTTGGAATGACACTCTTACTGGGTGGAGGAACTTTTGTGACTGCTTTGCACCAACATGAGAACACCAGCCATTTATGCTAAGGGTGGCCTGAGAGTGTGCACAACTGTCCAGAACTCTCTGAGGAAAAAAGAAGGAATCTGACCCGGAGCCACTGAATTTCTGAATCCCCTTTCCCTGCCAGTGAAAGATGCGCAGCCCCAGCTTGATTCAGCGCACCAGCGCATGGTGACAGTATAAGGCTCCACTTAAAAGCAACACAGCTTGTAAGGCTAGAAGTAATCTTCGAGCCAGTCACCTTCCTTACCTCCTATAAAAAACAGTCCCCAGAACTTCACCTGATGACTCTCAGTTGAGCAAAACAACTTGTGTTTGCCTGGAGTGCGTCTTCCAGAGCAGGCAGTGGTACAAGAAACCCTGCCTGAAAATTCAGGCGATGGGCACATCAGGTGAGCCCACGAGCATCAACTATACTCCAAGAAAACCACCACTTCCATGTTTCCTCACTTCTCTTCCAAATCCCTCCTACCTGTCCTCCTCTGCACGCTGCCAATTTCTCCTATCATCATCCACGCTCATTCTATCACTAATGTAATTGCTTTGAAGGCATTTGACTGGTGGTGTGGGCAAATATAATAATTAGATGTGCACACACACACAAAAATTCTCGGTGCTCTGGTACCAAAATCCAAAAGAGTGCTCCATTTCCTAGGCAGAAGAATTATACCCCCGCTGTGTTCTAATCAACCAACCATCATCAAGACAATCAAAATAATTTGCCTAAATTAGCCAATCAAGACACCCTGCAAACCGCAGAATGTGAAAAGCTGCAACAGAAATCATCATAGTTGATTATTATACTAATAATCACGTTAAAAACCTAATGAGATGAGGAAATTGGAAGCTTGCTGGAGCAACTCTCTATTACCTCAACATGCTGGGAACTAATTATATAGACTGTAATTAAAACAAAAACAAACCCAAGCCCAGGCCCCAGCTAAGTTAATAGTCGGTCCAGTAATAAACGGAATAGAATAGGAGACAGTAATAAAGACTGACACTCACAGAAGATCCCAGAGGTACTCTGCAAACTTTGCAAACAGCTGACGTACCACGCTGCCTCCTCTGGCTCCGGAGCGAGGAGCATCCGAACAGTCCATCGCTCCAAACGGCAGCTCAGGGAAAACTTTTGGTGACAACTCCTTTTGTTCTTTGCCTCTTTTCTGACCGCTGACACATGCTGCGGTGCTTATTCATAGACTCTTATTTTTCATTCCCCAAATATCAGGTCAGTTCTCTAAAACTTTCCTTTTTAAAATCTAAAGTCTGGACCTTCTTGCTTACGGTCCCGACACCTCTCCCAAGAGTCCCGTTTCCTCCATAGGCCGTTGATAGGTACGTGTCTGTACATTGATAGATACTGCGCTGTGGGCAGCGATTCCCACGTGGTGATACCCACATTTGTTCAAATACTATTTTTGCTGATCCATAACCTATTTTCCTTTCGTGAAGCTTGCTAAACCAGCTGTGTTGAGCACAGGACAAATTTCTTGCACCTTCAAGACTCCTAATAACTTCCAGAGTTGTAAAGTAGACACACAAGGGATAACAATCTGGTTTATGCCTTACATTGCCACCTTGAAAGCAGGGCGAAACCAGCCCTCACTGATGCCCAAGCCCTGGGAAAGAAGTAATTCTTAGCAGTAACAGCATCAAATGTTTTCCACCTCACTAAGCCATTATGCAAAATTCAGCAAGTCACTTCAACTACTCCTCTAAGTTATTTTAAAATCAGTAAGAAGCCTAAAGAAATCATCGCACTACATAAGAAATACGCAAATTTAATTCTATAATTACATTTTGGAACACAAAACGATACTGAAACAAACAAGACCTTTATCAGTGTGGCAGTCGTGAGTTCAGCCAGGTAACAAGAGAGAGTTTAGCATGCGAATGGCCCCACTGAGTGCAACGGGCCCACTCCTGTATTTGAAGTTAGATTTTTGTTTAAATACTTCACTCTGACACCAGTGTTGGCAATAAATGCCTGGCTAAGAACCAAATGAGAAGTCCGGAGTCACTTACGTGTCTCCTGGCCTCAGGTCAAGAATACCACCATGTTCTAGGCCCTTTTTACTTACATGAAATCTCTGATCCACCTCATAGTTGACCTGTTTCCTGAAGTCCTTACAAACGAAACGTACAAACACAGGAAGACAAGAAAAAAAAAAGCAGAAGAAAGCTAGCAATTAGGATGAAAATCAAAAATTAATTAATTCAAGAATACAAGAGGTGCCAAGATTGTTTACAATTGTAAATTAATTTTCTTAAGCAAATTCATCGCAACCATCTCAAATTTTAGAGAACAAAAACAGTGAAGAGAGAACTAAATATAGGTAATACAGCATTTAATTTGGGAAAAAAACACATCGCATGTCAATGCTATTATGAGCTAGAAGCCAAGGAGTTCTGAGCAGCGTGAGAGATATCAAAATACCTTCTGTGCGACAAGGAAAGTCAGCCTCCGAATCCCATGCTCAATCAGGACTGATTTCTGCAAAAAGGCAAAGATGGCATCAGGTGAGCGGATTATCAGAAAAAGAACACATCAAAAACACGTGAAAGTCTTCTATGAACCGAAAAAGCTCTACAGATCCTCCTGCATCTACGCTCTAAGTTCCTAGTCCACTTCAGTCTACTCATAGTTAAGATTTCTCATCTGATGATCGTCCAGTAGCGCACATAAGCAAATCCATTTAATCTGAAGAGGTAAGGAACCAAATCACGGGAACGCGGTATCGCAGCTGAGCCTTGCTAACAGGCAAAGCAGAAGAGGCATCGACGAGCCTGGCAGGATGGAGTCTTGTTCATCTGCCAAAGGTAGTTGGTCTTTTTTGCGAAGATTATTTTTTGAAGGGAGCACAGCGTAGACATGGTAAGGCCATGGAAAATGAGGGAAAATGAGTTTTAAAGGAACCGACCCAAAGACGCACGCAGTACTTACTTGATTTTGGCACAATAAGCACACAGACAACCCCCACCAAAGGACAGAGGTGTCAATAATGCAAAGGTTATAAATGATAAGCGTTACTTGGTTTTTTCAAACAGATGAGAGAATATCCATTCTGGTCGCTTCTTTATCAAATTCTACTAAGCCACATTTCAAAATCAGTATTTGCCACACCACTGATCTTCTAAGTGTTAAGATCTCCTCTTTCTACAACTTTTTCCTTTCTCCTCCTTTTTCCAATTTAAAAGCAAAGAAAAAAAAAAAAGAACCACAAAAAAAGAAACAAGAACTCAGCTAGACCAGGAACAAAACAACCCCTTTCGGCAGAGCCTGAAATGTTTTACTAAGGTTAAGCCCTTTGAAAATGAGCATCAGTGACTATATTCATGGCAAGAGGAAGAAAATAACTTTAATAATGCCATGATTTAAAAAGCAAAAATTGTTATTGCTTTTAAAATTCCACAAGTGGCAGACAATAACAGCATAGCAACAGGATTCTGATTACATCGTAATAATGTGGGTCTCACAGCAAGTCCACAGCTATTACAGAGCGATTAGCCATCAGCACCTGGAGAAACTCCATTTACACTGACTGCCTCAATCTCCTCCACAAGTCATTTACAAGTATATGATCCTAATTTCTATTAAAAAAACCACACACAACATGCTGGGACTAGAAGATTATTTGGACAATTTGGATCAACCTATTTGATAGTTTAATGTGGTTTGGAATTTTTTTTTTTTATTTCTTTCCTTTTATCCCCTCCCATAAAACGCCTGGAGCATGATCAAGCAGATGAAAGGCAGAACTAGTTTTAATTTTTAAATTTGATTATTTTCTTTGCTTAAAGAGACAGGAAGCCGCTGAGGTTGTTGTCCTGGTTTGAGGTGGATACCAGCCCCATTTTGGAACCCCCTCATTTCTGCAGAATGTATTACCGCCTCCCGCACTGGGAAGAGAAGTTGGAAGCTACTGGCTCAGTACTGCCACAGTCACTGCGGGTACCAGTGATGCCGCAGAGTCCCGGTGCCTGACGGGCTACTCACGTCCACCAGCCCGCTGAGGAGCTCTCCGCACCAACCAGAAAAGCAAGTGCAGGCAGACACCAGAGGGCACAGTGGACAGGAGGAGGCTTTCCCTAACCCACGTTTTCTCACCAGTCACCACAGGACTAACATTTGGTACTCTAAAGCATAGCCCATACTTACGACGGAGCAACAGAACGTACCAAATCAATTCCACCTCGGGCCAGAAATATCGCACAAGGTGGGGTGGATGCTCTAGCACGCCAATGATGAGAATAGATTTTAATTGCATTAGGAGTATCGTGATACAGAAGATAGAGGCCATTTTAACGTCACTTTCTATGCCTCTGTTACTCATATAACAACTGGGATAACAACAATTTCCCAACTCTATTCGGATTACCACCAGAGAGAGGGATACAGCACATTCTTTCAGAGCACCTGGAGATAGATACTGAAGACTGACCTGAGGCATTTAAAACCTTAAAGGTCTTTCATCCTATCCAATACTTAAGGGAAGAAATCTGACCTGATGGATTAGAGTGCACTCCAAAGAGAAACAATAACCTGGAGGCTTCAGAAAGGTGCAGCTACATCCAAAGAAGTGGTAAGGCTTTAGGTAGGATAAATTAAGGATGTAACTGTTGCATTTATTCGTTTTGAAACAAACAAACAAAAACCTGAGGAACACACTGACTTTTCCCCAAAGCAGACAGAACTGCCCTGCACAATCACACAGTTCCAGTTCCAACTTACCTTGCTTTGCGTGAACTCTCTGAACATGGCTGCCAGCCCATCGTCATCAACGTCACTGTCTGTTTTAATAGCAACATTAAGAATGTGAATGGGCTCCTCACGGGCAGTCTGTAATTTAAAGAAAATATTCCCTATAAATAAATAGTTAAGAATTTAACACCTGTAAGTTCTCAAAAGAGGCTCCCTAAATTCAACACTGAACCACAGATGCCCTAGTGAAAAACGACGTCAGCAGAGCACGCTGTAAGCCACGGCAAACTAGGAGGGAAACCCTCGACCAAGCAGCCTCACAGACCTGCAGTTTCACAGAAGTGAGAGTTAATGTGCACAAACAGGAGCTTCATTTGGAGAATCCAATTCTGGCAGTCACATCTGACTCGGCTAACTGAAGTGTGCTTCATTTGGATGCAGAAAGAACGCAGGGTCAGGTCCTCTCTTTACAAGATGCAGTACAGGCAGGACATTAGAGGACTTTGGCATCAAGAAAGGTAATGAAATTAAGCAAATTCAAAGTGTAGGAGCAAAACAATGTGTGTTTTCGTATCTACAACAAAATGAAATAATGTGTAAGCATCAATTACATTAGAGGTCTGAGAAATGACAAATTCAGCACTTAAGAGCCTGCGGTTAACTGAGAAAAACTGAGTACGAACAGGAAATTATCCTTTGTGAGGTGAGGAGGAGGTAAAGAGAGAGATCTGAGGACATTAAGGTTGACGGTAATATTGTGGAACATGGCACAGTACTTACACACATCGAGATCAATGGATCAGTTTAAAATCAAGCCCTGTTCTGGCCACAGACTGTACTGCAACAGCTTCCCACTGCTGGGGGCCGGACAGAGCAGCGCGGCAGCTGCCTATGTCTAAGGGAAACTGCTCTTCTGTCCCTAAGGATCACAAACCAGCTGCTGCCTCTGCACCGGTTCTCCACATCAGTGCAAAAATTGAGGGGTTCCTCACATGTTTTCCTCCTAAAAACAGTTCTAAGAGGTAGAACAGAGGGAAGAATCAGAATGGAATGTGACTGGGAAGGGTGTAAGACAGAAAATAAGGCAAGTTAGGCTTAAGGTAAAGGGAGTTGCACATGCAGGTGAACACCCTGATGCACAGAGAAGGTCTAGAAACTTAACCGTGGGTGTAAACTCTCAGTTACGCTGCTGTGGATCCAGTAATTCTGCTGAAGTGAAAAGCTACAAACTAAATTTACATGGAGAGTAAGAGACTTGGCCCTGGTTTTAGAACAGAGTCAGAAAATGGCCACCTACTTTGAATCACCTGCTGTGGAACAAGCAAACAAATCACATACATAAATACATAAAGCTCTTAACTCCTGCTTCCAGCACTCGAACTAGTGAAAAGTATCTAGCCTGCAGTCACTGCGGCGTTCTGCACGCCTTCGATTTCCAACCTGAGAGCAATCTCAAGAGAAAAAACTACTGTACCTTGTCTTCATCATACAGGGAAGCATGGCCAGCTTCGGGGAAGGTTGGGCTCTGGGGAGGAGAGTCGCAGAAGCAACCCATCACTTCATCAAAGATTCTGAAATACACCAGAGAAGTATTAGTCACCAACACGCTGCCGCTAGCCCACTGGAGGCACACAGCACGAAAATCCACAAATCATGGTGCTAAGGAGGGGAGGGCGAGAAAAGGACGCCTTCCCTTTGCAGGTCTGAAACTCAAACGCAGGAGGCAGTACCTCCTCCACCCCCCAAATCAAAGCAGAGCCTGGGTCTTCCAGCATTTGGCAGAGATCTTATGAGGCCCTCTCGACTGCAATGGGCTCTGCTGGGGTTTTTTTGCCTGCCCCTAGAAGGTTGAAAGCATAAAAACCACATCCTCCCATGGATATACGGGTGAACAAGAGCGTTAGAAGAAATCAGCACATTGCAAACGATCTCCAATCAGCAGAAATTCAAGATGCTGATCCTTCTGGCTGCAAACTGCTCTTACAGCAGCCTGAAACTTTCTGTTGTCTCAAGGAGACAGACAAGGGGATCCAAACGAACTTCCACCTGAACTCCAGAAATTGAGCAAACAGGCTCAGGACCAGTTTAAACCTGACTCTAGACAAGGCAAAGACTTTGTCCGGTTCCATTTGGGCCCACCTAGGAAGCTGGCAACACAAACAATCGTCACCTTTCCCCACGTACCTGACAAAGTCTTCAAACGTGCGGAAGGAGACCATTCCACCCATCCGCTGGCACGGTGGAGTGAAAGAATTGTCTAGCAGCACATCACTCACGCTAGCTACATGGACCATCCCGTAGTGATTGAGGTTGGAAGAGAAGGACATTCTAAACGGCAATTCAATAAGATCACAATTAGTAGGGACAAGGGAGAGATGAATATCACTGGAAAAAGATTTGTGCGGGTGCGTATGCTTTGACCACGTGAAGCGTGGCTGTTTATCCGATCTAAGTGTTGCGGGGTTTGTTAGGTTCTCCAGCACGCCAGACCCGCTGTGCTGTTTTCTGCAGAGTCCCTGCAACGCTGGCACGCCTCTGGTGCCATTAACGCCCTTACCTGGGCATTGTCCCAATGTACAGGAACAGTTAAAAGAGTTAGGAAATAATGTTATAACCCTTTAAAACAAGTATTTCTCAAGGGGTTTCTTGAGATGACAGGTGAATTACGACTATGCAAAGCTGAACGTATTTTTCCTCCTGTATGTATGTTTTGCTTTACAGGTGGAATACTGAGATAAACAACAATAATTGTAAGCTTTGACATTTTAAAGATTTAGTAATTTTTTACAAATTAAGTTGAAATGTACCAAGCTATATTAAGTTATTGCTTCCACGATTTTTCTGGTCATACTATAATTTATGCTCCTCAAATGCAGTGTGGTACAGTGACCTCTCTAAAATCCTATACTGGAAAGGGGGTTTTCCATAGTCTTACGCTCATATTCCTACCCTAAATGAAGTCCTATTCCAGTGCCTTCCACTGTAACTGCTGACCAAATTAATGTGCTCCTCCATCTAACTTAATCCATACTTTATAAAAATTGCAACTCCCTCTACTCATTTATTTTGCTCAGTTTTGGTCGCTAAAAGGTGGCAGCTGCTAAATACAAGCAGTTGGCCACAAGGAGCAAGGAAGGCAGAGCTCCAGACACTGACACTGTCCCACTTCTGCCTGATGGCTGCTGTTCAAGCACTGGGACACCCTGCAGTACCCGCATCACTCGTACAGGACCAGTTCCTTATTTCAGTGAAGAGGACTGGAACACCTTTACACAAGCTCAGAGGAAGGCACTGAGAAGAGTCTTCTATTTAAAGCAGGAGCACTGTTCACTAAAGGTCAGCGTTCCTTCCTGGCAGAGGAATATTTTAAAGTATCCTGAGTTCTCATACATTTCAACTGCTACGGCAGCACACACCAGCTGTGAAATAGCTTGTATTATTTGGGGCTTTGGGCTATTATTATTATTTTTATGGTTTTTTAAAGACCCACAATGTTACGGCCAAGACTAGCAGAGGAAGTTTCTCCCACAGTGACCAAAAAGCATACAACTAACTGGCCACCCTTCCCCTGGCTACTAGAATTGGGTTTTACCTCCTCTGCAATAATTACCTCTAATTTCTGAACTGTACTACAGAGCCATCTTAATTCACTGAGGGACCTACTTCAAAAGCTCCCTGCAACATAGCAAGACCTTCAAGCTCGCTCTGAAGAGACGCCGAGCCGGCACACGGCAGCGCTCTGCGACGCAGGAACAGTGCGCTCTCCCTCTCTTTGCTCTTCCTGGGGCTTAGGAAGACATTAACGAAGTCAACTTTCTGTCCTCCCCAACTGGTGCCACAACAACAGGAGGCAGGAGGCAATGGGGGGGAAAAAAATCAGGGTGCTGATTCAGCACAGCACATGTAAGTCGAGCAACTTACAACTTGTAAAGCCGAAAAGATGCTCGAGCGCGGTGCTGGATCATACCCAGTGGCACAGCAGGCAAACCAGGGGCCCCGCCACGGCTGCGGCACCGCCGGCAGCCACACAGAGCCAGGACCAAACTGTGGACTGCTGACACCGCTACTTACCGGCTTCACTAAGACTTCCTTCTCTCCACGTACAGAAAACCATTGTGATGTGGTTCTAAGTATACTGTTAACAAGCCCAAAGTAGGATCAGCTTGATTAATAGCTCTCCATGTTTAAAGTCACTCTGTGTTTCCGTAATTTATCTCTGATTAAGAGCCATGAGACTTTCAAGCCCATTTTTACTATTTTTCCCTAAATAGGCTTGTAAGCAGTAATAAATAATAGGTATTCACGTTTTGAAAGAGAAAAATTTTTCAGGACATGCCTTGGTGTACATTTCTTACAACAGAACAGTAACTAAAAAAGACAGCAGACATTTTTCATGTATTATTTAAAACAAGAAATACTTTTCAACTGAGACATGGGAGGAAAAATTAGCATCCAAAACACAACAAAACATGCTGTCAGCTGTTTGAGATGTAGATTCATCTATGGTGTGAGGGAGGTGAGACAGCCTCAACAAATTCTAAGCTAGTCGCAAGAAACCAGAGCAGCAACAGGTATGCTGTGGGCTGGGAGGAACTGCCTGTTTCACTGTGACACCCTACCAGAGGGTCAACAGCCGGGAATCCCCTTCCAAAAATGAGACCCTACAAACAGCGTTCTGCTAGAAGTTGGCTGTGTACCATACTGCAGATGAGCCGAGTCACCTGGCAAATTTAATTTTCAATATGGCTGCATGCAAAGCTTTTTTAAAGGGTAAAGGAAAGCTGAAAACATGTTTTAGACAAAGGGAGAGGAAAAGGGAAGGAAAAAGCAAAGTTATGTTTGAGAGCTTCCCAAGTAAAGATAAGGGCACTAAAACAAAACATGTTAAAACATTAAGTATTAGGCTACTTCTTTCTAGTCTGTCTTTTCAAATTTTAAAAGATGACAAGTACCGTACCTGTTTAGCGTGGGGATGTTCCCTCTGTAATCAAACAACCACAGTTAGTTACAGATTGGTTAGTGAAAGCCATAATAAAGAACTATCATCAAGCTGATACAGAGACCAGCAACAAGTTTACAGTTTTCTAAACCAGAATTTGTCAACCCTCAGGTATTCGGGAAGAATTCAATGTCATTGAGCCTGAGAAGGCACCCACCACCTGACTTCGCTTGCCACGGCTGCCACGGGAATGAGCACGGACCATGCGCATAACATGCAACTAATACACCCCAGGAAAACACGTTGTATTCGCAAGGGACTCTGCATTTCTACGGCATCTTCTCTGGCACCCACTCCAAGCCCTCTGCACACACCAAGGGAGCTCCGCAAGCAAGCCCCGAGGAGGGAGTTTGCACTCCCTGGCAGAAAGGCAAACAGCGCAGATGCAGAAAGTGACCACATCCCACAGGCAGATTGCGCGAGGGTCAGGGAAACGAGCCAAATCCTCCTTGCCAAACCTCTACGCCGAGCAGCAGCCCACGCGCCGGCTCCCGCAACAAGGCAGCAATGAAGCAAACACATACACAAACACCATCCAATACTTGGCATTTTCAGCATTCACGGCCTTGAATACCAGAAAGAACGAGCAGAACTTGAGGCTAATTTTAGGAAAACTTTACGGTTCCTTTTCTAACATCAGTCCAACTCTTCACATTTTTGCATGCAGACAAGGGCTTGGGGATGCACACAAGACAGAAAGGAGGTGAGGGGCACGTTTTCATACCAGTGTAAGAACAGCACAGTCTAGCCCATCCTAGCTACATTCACAAAGCATTCGGTGGCACATTACTCCATGCAAGATGTAGAAATTGCTGTGATCTACATTCCAAATAGTAAAGCTTAAATTGAAAAAAAAAAATACATGCACACAGGAGGCTTGTGCAAAGAGATTAGCAAACACAAAAAGATTGAAAGCAAAGCTTCAGGGAGCACAAAACTGGACATTCACTCTCCCCTTCCCCACAAAAACCTGTAGGAGACCAAATCACAGACTTTCTTAACATCCTCAACCATAGGCAAGACCCCAAGTGACTGGGCATGAAGTCTCGGTACTCGATGACCAGTGTATTTCCATGGTCACACCGCTGACTGCACCTGGTCCTGTTCTCAAACTGGTTTTGTGACAGCACAGTCATATTCACTACAAGGCTGTATGTTTGGTCCATTACTGGTAGAGGCGGGAAAAGTTCCCATGATGTCCTTAAGCCATACAGGAGGAGAAAGCACAAAATGGCCCAAAGCCGTATCTGTTCAATGCCAAACAACACAAGTGTTTAATTTTATTTGGAGGCAGTGGGGAGGGGCACCGAGCTGTAGAGCCTCTGGTTAGGACCGAAAGGGCCACGAGGCCTCAAGGGGTTGAGATTATTTTTTTTTTAGCTTGGCAAATGGTGGGAAAGCTGCATGTGACCTACTTCAGTTGGAAAAAATAGTCTGGAGAGGACTGGCAGTTCCTACACCTGGAAAATGTGCAGCGGTCACTGGAATGCTTTCAGAAAAGAGACAGAAAAAAACCCAGCATAACAAATGTTCCTCTCCGTCTCAAAAAGGGCAGCCTGTTGCCTCGCTCCAGGAACTGTTCTCCAGCTGCTCGGTACGGAGCTGAAGAGATTATGGCAAGAATCGCAATGAGGAAAACAGAAGACCCAGTGGCTGGAGATCTCAGAAAAGAAGGAAGAGTCTTCACGCCGCACGCCATGGGGCTGGCTTTGCTTCTACAGCTCATCAGAGCCAAGAAGGGCTTTTTCGTAAGGGGAGCAGGATTGTCACTTGTCACTGAGATGCACTAAGAGGTAAAGGTTTGCTATCGGCAGCACCATCAGGCCTTGTGAAGAGCCATTCCAGGCCACTCACTGAGCTACACCTCTGCAGCTCGGACAAATAAAACACCAGCTGCAAGGCGGCCTGCTCGGCTTTACGGTAACGTCAGCACCGTGGCAGGACAGGATGAGGGGGAATGGCTTCAAACTGGAAGAGGGGAGATTTAGATTAGATATTAGGAAGAAATTTTTCACTCTGAGGGTAGTGAGGCACTGGCGCAGGTTGCCCAGAGAAGCTGTGGCTGCCCCATCCCTGGAGGTGTTCAAGGCCAGGTTGGACGGGGCTTGGAGCAACCTGGGCTGGTGGGAGGTGTCCCTGCCCAGGGCAGGGGGGTGGAACTCGATGGTCTTCAAGGTCCCTGCCAACCCAAACCATTCTATGATTCTGGGAGCTGAATGAAGGCAGAGCTGATGGAGCTCGCATCAGCAGCATTCTCCATGCAGCCGACCACAGGATCAGAAACCTTCTCACCACACCAGCCCCAGCCCTTCTCCCTGTCTCTTTTGAACTTTTTAAAAGGCCCTTCTTGACCGGGGAAGCTGATCTCACCAGGAATCTGCTCCGTACCGATGGAAGCTCTACTGCTACAATTGCTCCTTCTGCTCAAGCAAACAAAAGTCCCCTTCGCTCCCCCCTGCACCTCCTGGTTGAATCTGGATTCGTTTCCCCTTGCCCCTCCCTTTCATTTTTTAAACAGGAGCGTTCCCCTATGAAAATGACGGCAATGCATGCAAAGCGCCACTGGTTATATCAAGCTGTGATTGAGTGCCAGCGCAGGGCAAAGCTTTTGAAATCAGGCAGCAAAGCGGAATCAGCAGAGGTCGGCTGAATAACCCACTTGTAGTTATTAACAGCAGTACCACAGGAGAAAGAGCAATTCCACTGGCTGTGACCAGTGGCATTCCTCTTATGTTTCTTCATTTCTGTAGAAGAATCTAAACAGAAGGCTGCGAAACATGCCTCAAACCATACATTTTGATTGGGTTTTTCCTCTCCCTCTTTCTTTCCTTATTCTTCTGCTCCCTCTGTGATTCAGCCAAGCTGAATCTGCTACTGAAGTCCAATTTGCATAAAATTATCGTCGTTCCATTCAGTTTGCTGCCCCTTCAACAGCCCCTTCTTTGCTCTGTTGGAAGATTTTGCCCTTTCTGAAACAGGCAAGCCAAGGGAACTGCAACACATTACCGCTGCCTGCTGTCTAATTAACATCAAACCCTCAGCACGAAACTGCAGGGATTTACAGGTGTCCTGGAATCATTTTCCCCTCCTCCCTCCCGATATCAGCCGGTCTCCCGCAACAAGGAGGGGACCTCAGGCTACCTAATGATACGCTACGAGTTACACACTCAGGTCTCCAGGCTCGTACGGTTAGAGTCCAAAGCAGCACAAAAAGCAGCAATCCAAAGACTGATGCAAGAGGCTGTTTTAGCAACTGCTTTAGTCCACAGAAAACGCTTCCATTTTGTCAGAATTTCAAATCTTTTGAGTATATGACTGTAAAATGATAGTAGGAAGGAACCTACAAATACTGCTCCAAGTGTAAGCGAGTTTTGGTTTCTTACTCTTCTGTAAAAAGCACTGTTTGGAAACTGCAATATTTAATTGGGCTTTCAGCCTTCAAAATGGTTTCTACCTGTAAGCTAAGGAAGAGGCTGACAAAAAAGAAGAACCAAAATACTCCATAGATGATAAAACATCAAGAGACAGCAAAGGAGAGATCATGCACCACTCTTAAGCCTTGAAATCAGCAACATCAAAGTCCAAGTAGGGTGTCAACAAACATCCACAAGCACAGAAAGAGGAGATACTGAGCAAAACCAAGCACAAGATAGTTGAAACATTTATATTGATACCCTTGGAAATACAAAGCAACTAATGACTAGACTTGACTTCCACCCTCGGAAGCATCACGGACAGCAGGATGCAGTCCCAAGAATGAATTCAACCTAGACAAGTCTATGTAAGGCACTTGCCTGTATGTCCATGTTCGCCAGGTTGTGTGCATTCCCAGCTCCAAAGGCAGCTAGGTTTAGCTGGTATCAGGCACCTTGTTTATCAAGTTTCAAAACTTAAACTTGCTTTAAAGCTACCTAAGCCAATTATCAAAACTTAAAGCCTTAATCTGCAGTGCTAAAGCCTTCCTTCACTTCCCCCTCCCAAAGGTACACCCTGACCCAGGACTCCCCAGCACGCCCCAAGGCCAAGTGTGGCAGTTAGGGCTGGCAGAAGGAAGGTGTGGGATTGGGAGGGCACGGCTAAGGCATCCCAGTGAGCAATGCAGGCTACTTCTATTCCCTTTGGGGCTCTACATATTCAGAAGGCCTGTGGTATCATTGCCATACCCCAAAATAAAGATATATCCAGCATCTTTAAGTCACCCTTGTCAGCAATTGTCTTAGCATCTGACAGAGGGAACACATTTACCTCCGAGTAAAACAGAGGGATCTGTTTTGTGAGAACACGTTTACCTCCGAGTTCTTCCCTTCTGATGCTCCAGCACATCTGCTACCGGGGAGGGAAAGATCAAGAGAGCAGCTGAACAACCCGGCTGGGGGAACGCAGAGAGCCGGAGGGAAGGGGACTCTTTAGGAGGAGCAGTGCAGCAGCACGATTCTGCAGCGGGCTCCACAAGCTGCCTGCAGCAGACAATGTCCCAGTTTAATTTAAACCTTACAGCTTCAGACACAAGAAAGGCTGTTCGAAAGCGGGAGAGGAGAGGGGGATTATTAGAAAAAAAAAAAAAAACTTCTCCTGTTGAAAAAGCACTATAATTCCCTCTCTCTACTAGACACACAATGTTTCTTTGAACAGAAGATTTTAAACTAAGATTAGGCAAGCACTGTTTCATGTGCTGAACACCTAAGAAAGGCCTTTCAGTGTCTGTCACCTGGCTTGCCATTCTCACAAAGGAAGCTGAACTCTCTAAACACCAGTCAATATTCCACCAGCTTCCCATCTCAGCAGGGCAGTCTGAACAAGAGGGAAGCAAAGAACAGCTCAGAACAGGGCTCATTTCTTTCTCACATCTTTTCTCACCGGGACTCGGGATGACTGAGAGAGGCAGGTTATCCAAACGCGAGGGGCCCTGCGCACCAGCGTCTGTTGGCAGTGCCCTGCTGCAGCACGGAGCCGTCAGCATCCCGGAGATACCCTTGTACCGCTTCCTCCAGACTGGATGACTGCAACGCCCTCTACTCGGAGAGGGTTCGCAAACGCCATTTACTGCGAAAGGCACCAGATGGTTCCAGCATCTCCTCATCTGCCTTGCACCGGGCAATACGGAACGCTGGGCTTGATCTATAAAGCCCTCTATGGTTTCAATTATAAGCAGTTTTTCCTCCCTATGTCTTACCCTTGCAATCAGGATCAGCGGGGATTCTTACAACAGGATGTTTTCTATTAATTTAAACAAATAATTCCCAAAACAGTGTCTTCCCACAAAACCCACCAGGAGCAGGTTGCATTTCTATGACTTTGTTAGCAGATTTAACAGTTTTTCTTTCCTCTCTGCTTTCATGTAAAGCTTTCCTGTGGGTAGTTGATGGCAATCATTCAGTGGCCAAAAATACAAAGTGCGAATGCCTAACTGTGATTAGTCGGATGAGAAGTAGTGGCTGTGATTGTTTCTGTTACAATTAAGTAAAGGCCTAGCGGGGTTAAACACCAATAACAAAGAATTTAAATATAGCAACCATTATCAGTTTGCAATTTCCTCTCCATGAATATTTGCTTCAGTAACATTCAGACCCTTAGACGTTCACAGAAATCAAACACAAAAGGGACCAGGGCTTAAAAATATCTGATAAAGTGCTGAAAAACATGTGGCATCATACAACTAACACCAGCTCCAAAAGAGAATGCTCTCTCTCTGAAGGGCTCTCTGGTACGTGCTCCTGGTTCACCAGGACACAGCCCCCCAGCATCTCAAGGGACTCTTTGCTTGGTCAGCTGGGATGTTTTGACTTGGGGTTTGTCCTTGGAATGCATTTTTAGCTTTTCAGTCTCAAAGTTCATGCTACAGAAGATACAGAAAAACATACGATGCACGTAGAACATGGTCAAAAACAACAAAGAAGACTTAAGCAAGACAATGTCAGAGTTTTGAGATTTCTGTGTCTTGGGCTTAACATAAGGTCTGCCCTTACAGGTAGCTTAAATCTATGCACTCCGTGCTAATTTAAGACCTTCAGTATCCTGCTACCGGCTGTGCTTCAGCACCCAGCCACACAATAACCGCACACAAGTAGGTACACACCGCAAGAAGCTGCATCAAGCAACAGGAGCCAAATTCATCGCTAACAGACGGGGGTGCAACTCAAAGGAACTGAACCTGCTTATACCAGCAGTGAATTTGTCCCCAAGCCCGCTTGCCTCAGCGCAAGGACTGCGATGCGGTTTCAGTCAACCATCAGCGGTGCCGATGGTTGAGGAGCAGAACTGAGCTTCAGAGCATTGCCCCAGCGAATTCAGCGTAAAGAGGAGAGGAGATTTCAGGACAAAGAAGCTGTTCTCCAAGCAGGCAACAGTTCTCCTCTTCCAGCTGACCTTGTCCAATTAAGCTCGCGCACAGTAATAGAGCAGTGGTCAGCATGGGCAGGCCAAACAACCCCCAAGCAACAGAGGTAACTGAGATCGGCAAAGAGAAGAAACGGAGAAAGAATCGGGGGATGGGGGAAGGAGAGAGAATTATAAAGGGCTACTAAAAATAGTATGCAATTATTTACAAATATTCTAGAAATGTAGGAAACAGATGAGACCAAATGCATGTCCCATTTGTATCATGAGTGTTTTGTGCTGCTTGTTGAGGACAGTCATTCATTTCCAGCAAACCAGATTCTGAAAACCATTTCATAAAATGTACTGATGGATTCTCAATGAAGCGAGACTGGACCCCGTTGCCCAGCCCCACCAAAAATAAAATAAGGAAAAAAGATGTTTGGAAACAAAGGAGAAAAATAGCACTGGTACCCTACTGCCAACCCAGCACAGAGCAACAGTGGCACCCGGCGGCCACGGAGCCTCACTGCGCCTCTTGGCTCCAGCACGCTCCCGCTGCCTGGGACATAAGTATAAGATCGTCTAAAATACCCTCCTGAGTTCCTCTTGCAAATGAAAAAAACACGGGAGCTGACTAGCCTGACAGATGCTGAAGAAGTTCTGATAATCAACTTTCTTTGGTTTTTTTTGGTTTTTGGGGTTTTTTTAAAATTATCTTAGCACACACGAGGAGATGCGACCCTTCTGTAAGACAGGGCAGCAGATAGTTGATGCTTTTGGTTGCAGTCATGAGAAATACATTCTGAAAATTACTGACTGAAAACCAAAGCATGTCAAGTCTAGCACTGCTATGCCAAATACACTCAGACATGCATCTCGGTCTCCTCAGTCAAAAAAACACGCCAGAAAAGATGTCACCTTATGCAGTAAAGCCAGGTTTGACAGTAGAGCCAGTCAGAACCAGTTACAAAGGGCTGGCAGGGGAGCGCTGCAGGAAGGGGACAGAGACTGTTTGACTGTTCTTTATTAAAATTCCGAGTAATTGATTATTCTGTCTGGAATTGTATCTTTTGGAAGGCTCGGGATTCAGCTAGAACTGAAGTTCTAGAGGAAAGTTACTACACAAGCTGAACTTAAAAATCAGAAAATACATGAAAAGGGTATCATATTTAAATGAATCCAAACTGCAGAAATGATTACCCACAGCTCCTGAGGGTTTAAATAACTTAGGAGAAATAACTGGGTAATACAGGGTTTTATCTTAAATAATTTGTGCTTGTTTGAGTCACTGGGACTCTCCCTTTCTCCACCAATTCTATTGCAAGTTTTCTTTGCCAAGATAGGATGTGGCCCCTCATAAACCTCCGATTCCAAAGGCACCTGAACACGTGATCTGACCTGTTCGGATGGGAGGTGGGTAGCATGAACTGGAACTCCACCACACAAGTGTTATCCTTCAGCTGGCGATGCTGGACACTGTTTAACTCATAGGCAATATATGCCCTTCGAACGTACACCTGGTTAGAGAGAAACTCAATCAGCTTAACTGTGCTAAGCAAGCAAAAAGAAAGAAAGAAGACAAATAATATACCAAAGACTTCAAAAATATTAAAAACCAAACAGATACCTTCAAACGAATATCTAGATAGAACTCTAACTCAACCAGAATGTAAAGTTATTCTTTGAGGAAGGGCAGTCTGGCAGGATACAACCGTCAGCACAAGGCACACTGGGTATGCTGCCCACGTTCTCTGACACCAGCTTCACTTTCAGTCCTTTCAACCACCTAAGTCTTCTTCAAGCAAAGAAGTTAACTTGAATCTGAAAATTCAGTCCATTATGAATATTAATGCTGTTAAATGCCAGACTCCAAGTATGCCAGATTCCACACAATCTACAGCTCTCTTCACCTTGCAGGGTAACAGTGCTCAAAACAAAATAAAATAAAAACCCAAAACAAGAAACACAGAATATTTTTTTTTTCAATGGGAATAAACTTACCTCCAAAGCTGCCATTCTTACCACCTGATTACTGTGGTAGAAAAAGTTGGGAAGCACATCAAAGATGGATGTCTCAGACAAAATGAGTTTCTAGAAGAGATCACATTAAGCAGTTTTAGGAGAGAACTGCCTGCCTTGCAAACAGGGTCAGGCAAAAAATGCAAAAACCCCAAATCAAGCCTGACTAGTTCCGATTTCCACACTTTTCCTGTTGTTTATCAAGGATTATGACCTTTTTATATTAAATCATAGAGTCATAGAATATCTCAAGTTGGAAGGGACTCAAGGATCAAGTCCAACTCCCTGCTCCTCGTAGGACTACCTAAAACTACACCATATGACCTGGAGCGTCATCCAGACACTGTTTGAACTCTGACAAGTTTGGTGTCATGACCGCTTCCCTGGGGAGCCTGTGCCAGTGACCGACCTCAGTGACCCTCTCAGTGAAGAACCTTTTCCTAATGTCCAATCTGAACTTCCCCTGATGCAACTTCATCCCATTTCCTCGTGTCCTATCGATGGTCACCAGAGAGAGGAGATCGGCACCTCCCCCTTTGCTGCCCCCCCGAGGAAGCTGTAGACTGTGATGAGGTTATTCTGATATCAGTGTAGGACCTTGGGACCACAGGTGAGATTTAATACAGAAACATTAAGATCGGTGAGAAGAAAGCAGGGAAACAAGGAGAGAGGTTTGGTAGATACCTGCAGGTTCTCAATGCAGAACTGGTGTCCGTACATGTCGATAGCGGACAGGAAGATGGACTCCACCTGGTTGTGACGCAGCTCGTAGGATGGCAAATGGGAAGCAATGAGAACCTGGTAGACAGCAAACACAAGGAGCGTCAGTGAAAGGAGCTATGCTGGGCCATCGGCAGGAGGCTGTTACCTCCAAGGCAGCAATAGTCTGCTCCATCCCAGAAGAGGCGACTGGTTTCTCCTGTGAATTCTGTGGCACCTGGGTGATGCTGCAAGCTCTCTCCCCTCCCCAGCCTCATTTGTGTATCTGCTTGGTTTGTATTATTGGCAATTCCCCATGGAGAAAAGGAACAGCTTCAATCAAGTTCCATCAGTGCATGTGATTTAGCACTGCAGAGCTGCTAGTCCTGGGGATTGCCTGACCGGCTGTTAATTGGAAAGCAGATCTGGCAGGCAGCAGCTGCGGGGAGGCCAGCAACGGAGACCGCCTTTCACAGCTTCCGAGCAGAGGAAGCAAGAGACGCCGGTGCCAGGTATTAAATGCCCAACATGAAGGGTATGGAGATAGGAAGGGGAAGCAGCTTGCCGGGGAAAATGAAGTGAAAGAGCAACATAAAGACATACACAAGGACTGCAGCACCATCCCCAGCATGCTGCCGAGAGGTTCAATAACTGAATGGTTCAAGGACACAAATACAATCCTGAAGGAAACATAAGGTCACTGAGCAGCTTCAAACGCCCCATTCATTTTCAACAGTCAAGCTCTGAAATAAAAGGAGAGAACCCCAAAGCGTCAGCCTTCCTGCTGAAGACTTTTAGAATGGAGATAGGGACTGTGGAGTGAGAGGAGTGTTGAGACTACAGGGTTAGCATTACTGTGAAACCGTTATGCCCTCTCACTCCTTTGTGGCTACAGACTAACTGCTAAAGAGGAAGCTCACAGTAATATCGAGGTGGAGATCTGGCATTCAAATTATTATCTGCACTAGACTCTTGGAATTGACAGTATCAAGAGGTTCCCCAATTATTTTCAGGTTAAAAAGAAATGGACAAAATGCAACTCAAAAGCTAGAAGAAACCTTGCAAAAGACCAACATAATTCTTTGCAATATTTCCTTAGCAGTTGCAAAGAACATTTGGTTCTTGTGTAAACTTCTCTCCCTGTTCTCTGCACACACTGATTGGCAGTTGTACGGCAGCTGACGCACCCGGATAGCATGTCCTGGCTGCTTACTGTACGGCTGCCTGCACGTTCCAGGCAGCCTGTGCAGACTCTAAAGCCAGAAGGAACCACAGTGACCATGTATTTCAACTTCCTCTACCGCACAAACCATAGGCTACTCTGAATTAGCTGCTATTTACGCCAGACAAGACTTTTTGGAGGAGCAGGGACAAAGGAATGTAATCTTAATTTCAAATTTTACAGTGATTGGGAACCCACAGCAATCTGTTAGCCTGTCACTATGGTTAATCATTGGTTAATTAGCTTCATTGTTAAAGCGTTGCTCACGGTAATCTACTCTTCACATTTGCATAGTAATCAAAATAAACATCAAGACATATAGACTTTCCAAAAGAGCGAGCTCCAAGCGGGAGCAGTCGGTATCGATCTGATCCGCAATGGCACAGTCTGTCTCCAGCAGGGATCAGCTTGGATTGCGAAACACGCGCCCTTACCTGCCGCGCTCGCAGGGCCACCTTGGCGTTGGTTGTCTTGCTGAGCTGGGTCAGCTCTGTCAGAATATTAATCAGCTCATCTGTCAAGGTGGGGTCACGGCCACATAGCTGGTCCTAAAAATAAAGAGAACTGAAAATGTTTAGAAGAGAAGAAAACCATCTTCTGTCCTCCTAACAAAGGAGTTTAAACCTGAAATAGATCCACACACGCAGGCAGGTGCTGGACCACGTCACCTCTAGAGGGCCCTGTCTAAATGATTCTGTAATTCTGTGCTGACAAGGGGACGAGTATTAGGCTTTCAGTAATTTTACGCATATAAATAAAGCTACAGAGGAAAGAAGGCATTGGCACCATCACCCATTTTCTTATTTCTAGCATGTGTTTTGGCATGCAAAAACATGAGAAATACTGATTTGTCAAAGAGACTCAAGTAAAACATTTTCCTGTTACCCAATTTCAGCGTTGTACCAGAAGTCTCCCCTAGCAGCAGGGCAAAATTCAAAGACCATTTAATTGTAGGGAAATGCCTTGTGTAGCATGCAAAGATTAGCAAACTTTCACGGTGAAAGGGGAACAAACAGGAGGAGTTTAACTCCTTAACCTCCTGAAGTCCACTTAAAAAACCACCCCAAAACCGAAAAACCCACAAGTCCCCAACCACAAACCAAGCACGTGCTTTGTACCGTTTGAGCAACAAGGAAAAGCTCCTGCCATTCCTCTAACAAGGCTAAGCAAAGCTAACTAAAACCATAAATGATATCACGTGTTTCCTGCCACAGTACAGGACTGACTCCATAATATTTCTTCTAATCACGGAATCCTGGTTCTGCGGAAGTTCCCTACCTTACTTTCCTGTCGAAATTGGCTGGATAAAACAATAAAACTGAACAGCATAATTTTCAGTGTTAATGCTGTTTCAAAACTCTTTTGGGTTCAGCCATTCGAAAAAATGCAAACAGTAAAGACTTTAATCTGTTTTGTTTTCTGAACAGAGGAGGTGCACTCTCATGCACACTTTCTTCCAAAAATAATTTCAATTCCCATGAATCCCACAGTCTTCAAGTACTCAAGGCAGCTTGTGAGCCTCTTCCCTCCCACTCCCAAAGCTGGAAACCCTCTAGGAGCCTCTAACGTGTTTCTTCTATACAGCACTTAACAGCTTTTCTCTTGGTAAATGAATCATAGGAGGAAAATGCGAGATGAAACAGGGATTTGCCACAGGAAAGAGAGCTGGTGCCTTAAAGTTTTAAGAGATTTTAAACACATACAGTCCAGAAAAGGCCCTTTGAAGATCTAAGAAAGAGAAAGGGAAAAAGGGAAACCTCTGTGCAGCAGGTTAGACTGTTAAGCCTGCCAGGGAAAATAAAGTAAAAAACAAAAAAACAAATAATAATAGTCCCATAGACTGACTAACAACTAACAGCTCATACTACATGAGATTCCAAAGCTAAATAGCTTTTCCCCCACATTGCTCTTAACCCCTTTCTCCCCGACCCCACTCAGGCACGATGCCATCTCTAGGAATGATGGTGTACATCTCTCGGGGAGAGGGACCACAGCCAAATCACTCGTATTAAAAAAATCTAAGCTACTTATTAGATTGTTGCCCCTGACTAACCAGTCATGGGCCAGCAAACGTTACAATGATTGTTCCCAAGGAGAGTTCTGTAAATTTATCCACTCCAGGTCACTGTGTGTATTCACAGTGAGTAATTCAAGAACTGCCTTCGTCGGTTTTGAAATACAAATTCCTGGGTGTTGTAATGTTACTGCTCAAGGCAACAAAAATCCGCCAGGACACAGGACATCTGCCATGCCACAAGCGATTCTGCCCAGTTAAGACTAGGATGTGCATACAACAGTCAGTTAAGTACATAAAATGAACATACAACTTCAAATCACACTATATTTCAACAAATATATGAAGGATGAAGTAGTTCCCATCCTGCCTTAAACGCCTGCTAGCTAGAAAAGGTGAATGATGGCAGCATAACGCTATTACTAAAGCCATCCTCGGAGCCCCTTGTTAATAACGGATTCCTAGGGATACATCAATAACAGCGACATAAGCATCAAGGTGTTGTGACATGACGTTTGCCCTTGGAGGACAAACTTAAACCATCCCACACAAATAGCTCGGCAACCCGTAAAATGCCACTGCCTTCACCATGATTACACCAAATGTGCCACGGGGTCCCTCAGACATGAAGAGCAATGTGAGTTGGAAGGAGGAGGAATGACGGTCTTTTGGTTAACGGTGAGACCTGTACCTCAGTAGACGGTAATCCCCAGCTTGGCCAGAGAGGACACTGCGACAAAGGGCATGTCACCCCTCCTGAGCCCCCGCTACCCACTCCACCAGAGAGGTCCCTGCGACACCATGTTGGTGTGACACAGCTTGCAAGACCTCAGGCACCGCGCCGGCAGAGGCCATGAAAACGGTGCTCGGGAGACCGGCTAGCTACTCGGCTGCTCTCCCACCACCTGCAGCACGGTCTCTCCAGGATGTTTTAAGTTCATAGAATCACAGAACGGTTGGGGTTGGAAGGGACCTTGAAGATCATCCAGTTCCAACCCCCCTGCCCTGGGCAGGGACACCTCCCACCAGCCCAGGTTGCTCCAAGCCCCCTCCAACCTGGCCTTGAACACCTCCAGGGATGAAGCGGCCACAACTCCTCGGGGCAACCTGCACCAGGGGCTCACCACCCTCATAGTGAACAATTCCTTCTTAATATCTCATCTAAATTTCCCCTCTTCCAGTTTGAAACCATTCCCCCTCATCCTATCACTCCATGCCCTTGTAAAAAGTCCCTCCCCAGCTCTCCTGTAGCCCCTTTAGGCACTGGAAGGCCGCAATAAGGTCTCCCCGGAGCCTTCTCTTCTCCAGGCTGAACACCCCCCAACTCTCTCAGCCTGTCGCTCCAGCTAATAGGGATGTCAGCCTTTACTTGAGGTGAAATAACCGACAGTGGTGGGAAGAATGACTACCCAGGAAGGAAAAGGGAAAACTCTTCAACGTTTCTCTGCGTTGCCCATCTCCCCGTACGCCCCTCGCTCCCTCAGACCGACATGGTGCCGGCCGACATGAAGAGGCAGCAAGGCTCTGCCTCCAAGACACGGCTGGTACGGAGGTGAAAAACTAGACAAAAAAAGTTTCAGTCCCATTTTAGCAAGAAATAATCAGGATGACAACAACAAAATAAAGCAGGTAGCTGGCGCTGCACTGGCTTTTGCCTGCACTGATTGGCAAAGGCGGCGAGCAAAGCCTCAAACCAGCTCTCTGACAAGGCCTAACGCCTCCCCGGCACCCCCGTGTAATTACACACTTGAGTGACTGGACTCTGAAGAAAATTGAAGGCCTGAGCTGCGAACAGCTGCCATTTTCTCTCTCCATCACGCCAGCATGATTACTTGAGAAATGAACAGCCCCGGCTCAAAGCTACTCCAGAATTCTCAGAGGAAATATGGCTCCGTGTTCAAATAATGAGATTCTTAAGGCAAGCGTTACTTACAATCACACCACACACCAAAAAGGGAAAGGAAAAAAAAAAAAGGGAAAAAAGAGAGAGAAAAAGAGAAAGAAAGAATGCCAGGGTCCTTATATCTTACAAATTAGAATTCAAGAAACCCAGCCTCAGCCTACGACAATTATGACTCTTTTTCTGCTTTTGAGAGTTATTTTGTGGATGGCTACTTTGGACATATTTTTGGCAGTAACAGACCACATTATGTTTATAGGGGAAAAAAAAAAAGAAAAGGTGAGGGCGAGAGAGAGAGAGATAGTATTGTAATTAGCCTCTTAAAAAGCAGGATACCTAACTCTAGTCTGTCAAAAATCATGCCGTAGCTAAATTCATCCCGCCTTGAGGAAGGCAGGCATTCATTCTGCTTCAAAGCTTTATGTGGGACAAGGATTTCTTGAGGCTTTTTAGGAAACAGGAAAAAAGAGACAGGACTCAATTGTTGTTTTTTAATTATTTTTCCTAGGAATGTAATTTACTGGGAGTTTTACCCATTAGAGTGGGACTGAAGTTCATGAGAACTGAGATTTTTTATGAGTAACAAGCCAGAAGAACATGAGAAGGTGATGGCAGGTCCTGGCACGAGGATTCATTTGTGGTTTTAGGGTGGAATCTACATCTATCCAAGAGGAATTCCAACCCCAGGAGATTCCCCATCCCTTTGCAAGCGCCCTGGACAGCCACACACCATCCCAAGGGTCAGAAGCCTGATCTGGAGTGACCAGCTCTGTGCTGAGACATTGAGTCCTAGTCAGATTCCACCATGCAGCCCAGAGTGCAGCCGGTCCAAAAGCTCCACTGCAGACCTGAGATAAGACTTTCTGAGACTACAACCAGGAAGAAGTTAAGAGAGCTGCTGCCAAACCTGTAAGACCAAACTACGGCTCATCAAGGGAGAGCATGTGAAACCCCTCAAGGGCTTCCACGTGGGCTGGCTAATGCCATTCACGACCAGGAAGTCACCCCCATTAGTAATGAAGGACCATAAAAATGGTGTTATTACAGAATAATTACCAAAAAAAAAATCATCTGCTTTCTGTGCTGGTAGCACATTGCTTTGCTTTTCAAGCAACTCCAGTTTGAGTACCATGAGCTATATAAAGACAGGACCTCTCTGAGACCCCTGAAGATGAAGAAGCAAACTAACCCAAGTATAAAGTCTCAGCCCAGTGTCTGAAAGTTAGCCTCCAGCATCCTCCCAATGTAAGAATTAAGTCTGCATTCTTATCTCCCACAGATGCTCACAAAACACTTGCATAATTAGCCTTCATTGCACTCTGATAGGCAATCAATGCAGGACAGTCATGAACCAGAAGGTGCACAGACACTGAGCTGAACAGTATGTTCTGGGTCTCCTCTAAAGCATGGCTTACATGCCCTTAGAACACATGAAGAAACTCCACACTGCTGCCACTGCTTCTGTAGCTACAAGGCCTGCGTCTTCAAGGGTGAGAGCTGTCAACTCAGTACCTTTCAGAGCATCAAACGTACAACTACAAGAAGCAGCAAATTTCTAGAGCACCAACAGACAACTTACAATGAGCATTGTAACGAGCAGGTTCTTCTTGGTGACCTGAGCATGTGAGAAGATGTAGTTCAATACAGCATTCATATCGCTTTTATTCTCTTCCCGAAGGGTAAAGACACACTTGTCATAGTGACCTGCAATCAGAAATGCACATTTTTTTCCAGTCTCCACATCTCTGTGTCAAGGAATACAAGTTACTAGGTTTAACTTTATTTTTCTATATGTACGTTTGGAGAATCTACTTTGCATAGTCCACACAATCAATTCTGGGAAGGAAGCATTCCTCCCACCACCACCCCCTCAACTGCAAACTTTAATTTAAACGTCCTACTCTTATTAAAACGGTTCCAATGCCAAATACCTCCTTTGAGAGCAATACGAAGAGAGGAATGGTGAGCTCAGTCTTTCATTCAAATGACAACGAAAATAAAATAATAGCAAAAAGACTTGCACCATCCTCTACTATCAGCAAATTGAAGTGGAAATGAATCTGCAGTACCATTAGGCTGGTGCAGGTATTGGACCAGGACAAAAGAAAAGTAGAGCGGGATCTGAACTACCTGTAAGAGCTAGAGCCTCAAAATTAGCCAGCGCTTCATTGCCATCTTGTGCCTGGATACAGCAGTGCAATGCATTTATTTCAGTTCTCAGGTTTGTTCTTATGAACAGCAAACAGCTTCCTGGTATTTTACAGCAGGTGCAAATAACTCAGTGACTTTTTTTTTTTTACTGCACTCATCTTTTTTTACTATAGAATTTAATAAACAGGCAAGATAGAACTAAAGAGTGTGGTGAATTTAAACATTTTTTCTGATTCTAATTTTTCTGCAGATGCTCAGAAATCAGGAAATAAAAATCAAGCTTCTGATATGAAGCTTCTACATGTGGAATACCCAACTCGGGGCACTCTCCAGTGGTGGACCACTGCTGACAGAGTCAGTGAGGGAACACGAAGGAGAACTGCTTCATCTCTGATCTAGTACAAGCAGAGACCACACAGACTGGCTGACCCTCAGTGAGCTCAATAACAAACTAGAAATGGCAATACAAAGAAACTCATAATTTAGCGAGTCTCTCCTTTTACTGCAGGTCATACAAACATCCTCACTTAGAGGATCATAAACTCATATAGGAGCCATTCTTTTGAAGATTTACAGGGAAAAGGAGCGTTCCTACACCGAAAAGAGACCAGAGTCATATTATGACATGTAAACTGTGTGTAAGATGACACAGGATGTAAAAGATGATGGATATACCAACAGTGGCAAACCAGCAGATCAGACAGCTTTGGGGTGGAGTTTGTTATTTGTTTGTCATAAGTATTATGAGCACTCTTACCATGAAAACTCAAACTGGACTTAAACTCCTCTACAAAAACCAGCATCTGACTGGCAGACCTTTAAAAGAAAACCTGTGTGCCTTAGCCTCCCCATAAAGTTAGAGGAATCTTTCTTGAAGGGGGTCCACATGGACCTGCTGGGACCAAATGGGGTTCTTTCAGCAATCAAACCTTTGATGTGCTTAGAGACTCACCATGCTGAAACTGAGTCTCCACCTTCAGATACTGACGGAGCAGATCCATCACCACTGCTTTCATGTGACCCCGAATACCACTCCGGTACCTGCAGAAGTAAGTCAGTCAAACCTAGCACTGAGTGAGACGGGCACGGTCCTGCTTCTGAAGACCTGCAAGTGAGTAACACTCAACACGAGTAGCAGAACAAGCCTGCTTGCTTATGGTTCTGAAACCCCCTGTTGTTATGTGAATACATAACCCCTGCCATTACTGTTGTGGGGTAGCATGGCTCATGTTTTGCATTAAAGTGTCCTTTTTCTTCTAAAAATACTCAAAACCCTGGAGACTGAAAGGCATAACACACACCATGATGAAATGGCCACAATGTGATCAGTGTGAGGACAGAAGTTAAATCTTTCATTCATATGGCAAAGGGAAAAAGAGGAAGAATTTGTATGTGTGCTTCACACAGGCAACCAGGAGCCACACGCGTGTGGCCCCCTCACTGTTGACCTCCCTGAGGGAAGTATGCAGGTGTATTCCTAGTGATTTAGACTCTGAGTGTAATAAAAGTGAATAAAGACAAGCAGGCTCCGGTCTTTCAAGTGGCAGGAAAAAAAAAAGGGTTCAGGGGCAGCCCTGAAAACAGCTCACCTCTGTACAAGCTGCACAATGCTCTGGGTGTTCATGAAGAAGACCTCACGCTCTGATTTGCGGTTCAAGGTGGCTGCGTGGCTATCCAAGATATTGGCAATCTGAAAGAGAGCAAACACATGACAGTCCCAGCCCTGGATGGGACAATCTGGCTGAACAACCAGCAGAGAAGCTGAGAACTTCCAGACAGACCAGACCAGAACTCCAGCAGACTCCAACAAAGGCCAAAGGCTTAAACTGCTAAGGAAGTTAATGACCTGCCAATGATACAAAAATCAATGCACAATATCGTATACTGGAGAAATCACCTTCCAACATCTGATCAGGCCTCCCTTAGTTGCAATCACTCTTCTTTAAGGTTACGTCAACACTGCAAATCGCACTGCAGCATATGTACCAGGCAAAAAGCAAACAAATAAATGCCCACAAGGCCACTGATATGATTAAACTGCTTCCAAACTGCCTGTTTAAAGCTATACTGAGCAAGGAACACAAACCCTTCAGCACAGGCAAAGCAGGCAAGCCTTTAAGCTCGAGTGATACAGGTAAGCATCTTTCATCATGAAGATCCCATACTCAAACACACCTTTTGGGTCCAACTAACCTCCAGGTAATTTAAAGGAACTTTGTCTCTCTCTCTGCCCCAATGCAAACCAGTTTTTATTCCTCTATCTAAGTGTGGTTGATCACCTGTTGGCTGGGAAACTGGCAAAGGACTGATGTGATATTGCTGGCATATTGGGCCATCTCCTTCTTGATGGACTTCTCTACGTTGGGTGGGATCCGTCCAGAAACACTGGTCATGATGTCCTGAAGTTCCAGCAGAGGCAGAGATGGATCTCTCAGTGTCTTCATTAGTCGCTCAACCCAGCCTTTCACCTAGAGAAAGACAAGTCAGTGCAGAGACAAGCATGAAGAAAAGAATAAGCAGCAAGAAGGGAGAAAAGGAAAGGCTTTTCATTGAGGTTGTCTTCACTGTTTTTTATCACACAGCTAGTCCAGGGACTAAAAGAGAGAATTGGGGTAAATGACAAAGCTGCTGTGCTACCTTACATCAACAGCTGACTTAGATTCGTCCACTTTCTTTCCTCCTCTCTCTCAGACTTCTACCATAGCTGGCTACACACGCAGCTCACATGTATGAGGCTGCAGGCACAGGCAGTAAAAATCAAGCTCAACTCCTTGCCTTTGACTTTGTTCTGGTTGCCACAGAGGGGACGCTCCCATCTTACTCTCTGGTGAGTCTGACTATAAGGAAGTCTAAGAAAGACAACCAAATCGAGCTGGGTAGCACTGCCCTGACTCTTGGTCCTCTGGCTGTGCCATGCAAATTGGCCAGCCTTACCTTGAACTGGAAGAATATTTGTGCTCTCACTCTGAAACAAGAAGTAACCGGTACCTTGCTGCTGAAGTAGGGCTCTGGCAGGCAGTATCCATTCATCACATTGACCAGGTTATCTAGGACGTAATGGAAGATGCGATGGAGTTTCTCGCCTCGAAGTGCTGTGCTCTGGATCTGCGGCAAGGTACCCGTGTGCAGTTCAGCCTGGAAACACAGTGAACAGCACAGTGTCACTAACCCTCCTGTATGGCATCAGCCGCGGTGGTAACATCCAGTTACCCTCAACTGGAGTCCCAAATTCAACTTGGAAGAATTCCCAGAGTGAAAAATGCACTTGGTTGAGTCACAGGAAAGTTATAAGCTCGATCTCCACCAGTTCTGTGCTGTGTACACCCACAAAAAAAGCTTCCAACCTCTCTCCCAAATACGTTACAGCTGATCTCCTTATTTAGATCCAGGATGACCAAAAATCTCAAAGAAAAGCACAGGAAAAGCCAACAGTTGGGTGCTGACAATCACTTTCCACCCCCTGCACGACAACCTCCCACAATTTTCAACTACCTATTGCTAAAGGAACAATAGATTCTCTTCCACTGCCGCCGGTTACATCACAGCCTACCATCCCTAAATGAATATATCTCTTTCCCTTTCACCTTAAAGATCCATGTCCAAGGCTCTTTTTCTGTATTTCCAGATTTGCTACAATTGCTTTCACGGGGCCCGACACTCTTGGAGTTGGGATATCAACTCCCGTCCTCCCAAAGAGCGTCACTTAAAGAAAAATACTTCATAAAAAGAAGTTAAATAAACTTGCATACGAATAAAGCAGGTAGAAAAACCTGACCAACCTCCAATATCCTAGACAGCCATGCACCCACAATAGTATTGAGGTAAGAAGAGAACAAGAATGGTACATAAACTGAGACTGAATCAGAGAAAGAGACAATAATCTGAGTCTTAGTCCTCATCTGAGACAAATAAGTGGTAAAGTGACAATTCCAGTACAATGCACAAATCTGAAATTGGTTGAGTACATTGGACCATCTCGTACCGCTCTCAGCATCACTCCCCTATTAAAAACGCAACAAACATCTGCGCTTCCTGCAACTTCTCACCTGCTGAACCCTGCTGGGATCATCCAGCTGGAGCTTGGCAATCACACAGCCTGGATCCAAGACTGCCCCTGGGCGTTTGACATAATGGATGCAGCCCGATTCTCCTGCTGTTAACGTCATCACCATTTTCATCACCTGTAGCAAAGAAAAACAGGTTACACACTCAGCTTCCACGTTCCCCAGATGGTTCTAGTTTTGTGAGCCAGCAGCCAATGTCCTACCACAGACAAACCTGCACGAGCAGCTTTTGCGTTCAGGCTTTCTCAAAGGCTTAAAAGCACACATGTTGGGAACAAAACCCCAGACACTAAAGTGAATGGCAGAACAAAATAATTGGCCACAAATTAGCGCAGCAGGAAGCCATCCTCAGGAACATCACCTGCTCCACACTGCTTGGACCAACAGGTACTCAATAAGGTCCCACATTCAACACAATGAACAAAGCAGATATAGAATTTACTGCTGCAGGTGCTGCACTCTGAAGGCTAGCAGTGGGAGAGCCACCCTTAGAGCTACAGCAACACGTTCACTTTTAGCAGAGGGAACCAGGATTACTTTCTAGAGGTCACAGGTCTCAGATCGCTCTTCACAAACACAGATGCTTCCTTAGATGAACCATGGAAGCTCTTGCCTTTGGAGCAGAAGGGTTGGGTATGGGGGGAGACAGTCTAGTTTTACCATTGCTATACTATAGGCCACAACTGGGAACACAGGAATTGAGTAGGTGGTTCCTTCTTAGCCATGGCTCTATTGCAATGTAAAAGCACTTACATAAAGTATCTGGATCTCTGGCTTGATATTTTTCTCCTACACATTGTCCCCAACTGGTTTAATTGCCCCTCTGTCAACACACACCCTCCCCTCCCTCAAATCTGTTTTGAGCCATGCACTCCTACACAACCTCTCATGCTTTCCTCACAGTGATGCAGAAATTGTTGTTCCTCCTCCTCTCTAAGAGTTAAGTAACTTCCAAGCGAGAAGGGAGGAGTGACACTTATTAACTCATCCAATCAACCTGATAAATGATCAGGTAATCAGAGAAATCTTAATCCTGGCATATAACTCTGCTTCTGAGGCTGTGTTAGTACTAAGTAGTGGTCTACAAGAGAAGGCCTTCTTCACCACAGCTAGAAAACACGGTCTCCATGGATCCCACCCTCCCTTGGTATCACAGCAAGATGATAACCGTGGTCTCGCTGCTGAGAAATTTTGGTTATCACTTGGTGTACAGTCATAAACACTCAAATTTCAGCTGTTAAGTAATTTCCTCCCCAGCCCATCACTCTCACTGCTGACTCCTGCATTAGTCCAGGTTAAAACCCAGACAAAATTTGGAAAGGAAATATGGTGAATTATCCCTTACACTCAATTCCCAGTTCCAAAGCATTCAACTTTATTTCCCCCCAGCTTTTCCCTGGGCAGATTCAGCATCTGCAGCCAAGTCAGTTCTTTGAGACTCTCTTACCTCTATCTCTGCAAAGCACTGGCCTGCAAACACGTGTCCCCCATCCTCTACCACATACTGGATAAGCTTCCCAGCCGACGGTGAGCGCAGAATTGAGGGATCATTCTCCTTTTCAAACACACAGGTCTTGTTACCTATAGTGATGCGGTACCTAGGAAAGAACGGGACAAATCACTGCAACAGAATTTCTTGTGGAAAGCATTGGAAGGGGAAAATCCATTCTCTCCCTATTCTACTTCAAAACAAAATTAAACAAAACACCTCAACCAGCTCTTCTGAGCTGAACAGTACAGCCCTGCATATGGAGGTTCAGATTAATCCTATCAAAACAGGACTATGAAAGCCAGGGATCAGAAACCAGATAGAACAGCCCTTAGCAAGGTGTACGTATGTTACATCTGTGCTTCTTCTCTACCAACAAGTATCACTCACCAATGAAGTTCAAGATTTCATATAAAAAAAACGGATGTCAGCAGCAATTGCACTTGCCATACCTAACACAATACATTCACCAAACTGCCCACCTCGTGCAAAATCCTCTTGTATCCAGAGCAAAGCTGAAAAGAGCAGGATGCACCCGAGCAGCAGACTGAGAGGTTGAGATTTTATAGCATTTTCCAGCCCAGAAAGCTGAACTCTGTACTCCTGACCAGATTTGTTACATTTGTCACAGAAAAGACACCAGCAGAGGGGGCAGTGGTTCACATCCCAGAAGCTGGAGATTTACTGACCTTATGGCTATGATCCCTGCAGGGAATTTTGAGGGAATGCACTGAAATTGCAAATCTTGTATCTATTTCTAAGGCAGCTGTGGAGTTTCCAGGATTTTAAAGATTTTCATGTTCTGTTTTTTGTTTGTTTGTGGGGTTTTTTTATAATCCAAAAGGGCACTTTTAAAGAACCAGCAGAAGAATATGGACTCCACATCGGTACACATTCAGATCCTTCTTCTAACAGCAGCTTAGATCTGTTCTTCAGGTGAAGGCAACTTCCCCCTTTAAACTCATCCATAACACATCTAGTAATCTCTCCTAGGAGAGAATTCCATTCCATGCCAATCTTTGGGAAGCATAAAGTTGCAAGTACACCTAATTTCTGCTTGCACGTAAATGGTAAATATCTTTACAGGTTGCTACCTGTCCACTTCTTCTTTCATGTAGGTGGTATAGCTGCTACCATCATAAGACAGGAGCAGTCCTCCATCGCTCAGTCGGTGCACGTCAACTTCCACACAGGAGCTGTTCATGATGACCACGTAGGAATTGGGAGACTGTCGGGTCACCTGCAGATCCACAAGAATGGTACGTACCACATGGAATAAACACAGCATTGATAGTGCCTCGGTTGCCACAACATACACAGTTTCCCAAGCACTGCAACAGTGGGAATTGAAGAAGGGGAACAGAGCCATTTGTTCTCATGGTAGATGGAAAAAAAACAATGAAAAAAAATTTGGGATCACAAAGCTGAGCATTTAGCAGTCAAGAGATGCCAGAACTAATGCTGTCCATGAATCTTGATTTAAACCTCTCACAGTTATGCGTTAATTGCACAGGTTTGATTACGCAATCGTATACCATTTCTTCACCCTGATCTACATACAAGTCACAGTCGTATACTATAATTGCATAATGAATGAGATAATTTGGGGGAAAAAAAAGAGAGATTGTCTCGCAGAGAAAGCAGCTAACGTTCTCCCTGGAAGAAGGGATCCCATCACAGTCTCTGCCACAGAGTGCCTATTTGAATCTGGGTAAATCCTTTAAAGCACACTTTAGCTGCTATTCAGTGCCTCTCTATTTCTCATCAAAGGGGTGCCAAGATAAAATCACGGAGGTGCAGATGTGCAGAATACTTAAACCTGCGAAAAACAGTATATGGTGATGTCATTGAAAACTTCACCATAATAAATTTGCCCGAGGAAGCTAATTAAGATTGCACAGGCAATCTGAAATCTAGTATTTCCTAACTTTTGTATGCTTGGTTTCACAACCTTTAAACAGTATTTCTAACATTGTTTTTTGCACACTGCAAAGAAAAAGCAACACTAAAGGGAAAAATTGCTACAAATCCTGTCAAGCTGATGAAATTGGGCTCAAACACCCGACAGGGTAGATCTCCATATTCAGAAACACCAGTTGAAAGTTTTGGTCAACCAGCAGGCAGTAGTCTGCCTACAACAAAGTATTCACACTATGCAGAGCATTTCTTGACCCCAAAAGGTAAACAAGTTTACAGAGATACACAGAGATATTGCAATGGAAAGATGTGATGGGGTATTATCATAAGGGAGATTGTACTGATTTCTTAACCCCACTAAACCAGAGAAAATAAACCCTACATGGATTTCATTCCAATAATTACATGTATTACAAAGACTAAAGCCAGATCAGCACACAAACAGACATTTCCAATGAAAACTGGCAAGCTGATGGCTTTCTACACTGTGCACCGTACCTTCAGCACGTATTTCCGTCCTTCATAGATGAGTTCCACATCCACAGTGTTTAGCAGAGTATGAGCAGGCAGGACTTGGCCCCTTGAAAGAGAAGTACAAACCAAAATTGGTCTTCCAGAAGCCACCAAATGGCTATCAGGGGCCCAAGCAGGTTCAAAGATGCACACAAAACACAAGCAGAGAGATGGGAGCAGGTCTCTTCTTAGGAGAGACACACATGACAAAGCCAGCCCATCTCTCTCCAGCCACAGCAACCAGCTTTACTCTCCTGTCCATACACCCACTGTTGCCTTAGAGAAGAGTCTGCAAAAGGAGCATTGCAGCCAGAATTACAGAACACGTAGCGTGACTTAACAGAGGGATAAAGCAGCTTTTCCCCCTGCAGCTCTGTTTACGTAGGGACTCACCAACAGGACACTGAAGGGAAGAACTCTGTTAAGAGTGGACCTGGATCACACCTGGATCACACCAGGTTTAGCCTGACAGTGTCTCCCTACAGCGCCTGCCCTGCTTTAGAGCCAGCAGGAGCAGAGAGGGTTTCCTAAGTACTAGTGGGAAACATTCGATTTGGAAAATTATGTCAAACCTGGAAAATTAGATCAATCCTCAAAACAGGAGGAAGACAATATCTGGTGATTCAAGACTCCCTAATGCTGTCCTAGCAGCACACAGAGAAAGAACTCCACATTTCTGAGCCATTTCTTGGAGCTTTTGCCAAAACTGCCAGAAAACAAACCAATCTGTGCAAGCAGCAGGTGATATTTTGGAGAGATGCATAGATATCTGCCAGTTTTCTTAGGCCAGTAGAAAACCAGCTTCCTGGGGCCAGAGAACAGTGAGCAGATAACAGGCTCTGTGCATTTCTGGATGGTACTGCACTTAAACAAAACTTGTAAATCAAAACTAATGACTATCTGCTTATCTGCTATCTACCAGACCAGCTTGCAATTTTACCTTTCTAGAGAGTGCAGGAAGTTTGAGACACTGTTTCGGAAGCTCACATCAGCCACGTGCAGAGCTCCACACACCACTCCCAGCATGGTATCAGGCCTTTCAGCCTAGAAAGAAAGGGTACATAACACCGTTACGTCTCCTTTAGCTTCAGTCCATTCTGGACACCCACTTGAAGAATCAACAGTCTCAGCTCTATTTAAAAATTAACTCGGAGTAGCATCCACGCATCTCTTTAAAATTAAGTTGGTGTAGCAACCATGCAAACACTATGCAGAAGCAATTACCTCCGTAACTCCTTAAAAGAAAATCACATTTTTTTCTTCCTGGATCAAATCTTGAGGCTCCACCTACATTTCCACTATCATCTGTCCCAAACCACAAACCAAAATACCAGCTTTAATTCACATGTACACTGAGATGCTTTTCTGGCCAACTTTCAGACCACCTTTCCCTGACACAGATGACCTGAGATTTTTATATAAATAAGAATTAAGGCCAGTGAAAATGTTTATGAATAAAGTAGTGAGTGGACATTAACCACTCCTAAATCCTTATCCTCTTGCAACCAGCACGCACCAAGCTTGCCCCCTGACCCCCTTCCCCTCCTCCCTGCAATTTGTAGCCCTGTAGAGCAAGCAGCTGCACCTGAACTTTCTCAGCAATGAGCCGATCCAGCCAGCCAGTGTCAATGCGGTTCTGCTGAAAGCTCTCTGTTTCCAACAGTTTAATCAAGTACTCAACAGTGGTTCGGAAATCCCCTCGGATGGACAGCTCCTTCAAAGCCACTACCATGTTTCTGAAAGAGAAAAGAATACCTATTATCTATCCCATACCAGCAGCCTTGTGCAAGCTGGTAACTCTAGATAGCTCCCCATGAGCTGCTGGGAAAAAACAGTCTGAAGGTAATAGCAGAAGAGTATGTGCACTGGAGCAAGATCCTATGTGACATGCTCGGGAATGAAAGAATATTGATTTTCTTCAGCCTGCTGCTGGTGTGAACAAAAGCAGCTCAGCCAGCACCAGCGACGAGATCAGGAGGTCCCACCGTTATCAACATCTAGGCACCTACCACATGTCAGAGATACACAGCAGACAGACAGACGTGGTCTCCATCCCACCCAGAATGGAACAGAGGAAAGGCTCTGGATGAAAAACGGCATGGATGACGGGTCGGACAATCCTGTCTTATGACTGGATGCTTTAACGTTCCACACCCCATAACAGCACTCAGTGGTTCATAAACCTTTATAAGGCACAGGCATAGTAAGTTATCAATGTGTTTGATAACTTGTGTTATGTTTTTATCATAACCTGCCACCAGAATGCTTTCAAAGAGGGACTTCAACACGACGGTAGCTATATCATACCCCAGCAGCAGGTATACAAGGCAGAAAGGAAACAGAAAGGAAAAAGATAACGAGAAGTATGCAACAGGTGTAGGAATGTAGGTGAAACACAGTGGAATTGCAAAGCAAGACAGCATGAGAAGCCTGACCGTGATGTGGAAAACAAGGTAAAGAGAGGGAAACTTCTCTTAAAGCTCCTAGAAGAGTTTTGTTTTACCCATTGCACTTTGGATCAAAACAAGCAATTTTCAAGGTTCTACCACTATTCTGACTACTTACGAAATGGCTTCTTCACGATTTTCTCCCCAGGAGAAGCAGTGACCAAATTGAGAATCGGCAAATTCATGAAGCCCTCCTGCAGCAGCAACACTGAAATAGCCCCAGACATTCTTATTGCTGCGGAAATTCAGTTCCTGAACTGTACCAGAACTGGGCTTAAACCCCTGTAAAGACAGACAGACATTGCTATACATCCTAAAGAAAAAGTAAATAATCCAGAATTAGGGAAGTAATTAAGAGTTCTGAAGGCTAGAGCACCTCTGTGCTGCAACATGAACAAATAAGTTCAGGCTGTGTCTAACCAGAGTCTACAGAACCATCAGGTAGGTGAGATAAGGGAATATTCTTTTAAATTTGCTGCCAAACTTTTCAGGATCAGCAGCAGGGATTGAACCTAGGTGCAAAGCCTACGGTTCTCAGAATGTGATCAGTAACTACACAATTTAAAACACTCACCTCATCGGGATTCTCACTGGTGATACGCGCAGCGATGACATGGCCGCGTGGACAAGGCACATGGGCTGAATTCTCAAAATCAATAGATCCATCTCCCCATGGAGAAACACCATACATCACTCGGATATCCTTGATCCTGTGAAGGGGAATCCCCATGGCAATCTAAGGAAAAAGAAATAAAATACAATAATAATAATGAAACCATCAATAAGTAAGTTTCTCTCCTCACAGAGAGCACCTAGTCCTTGAAGAACTAATTCCACCAATTCTCTGTCGGAGCTGATGCTGCCGTTCCAGTATAGCAAATATACATGCCTGTTTTCTGACGTGAGCCTTCCCCATTGACACATCTTGGAACATTCATATTTCTCAGGACAGCTGAGCTCAGTGTAATATCCACCTTAAGCCCTTCAGCCAGTATTTTCCATTGACTGATTAAAAGGCTCCGGAGAAAGCTGGCCAGTGCTAGGTCAGCTGAGGATGGGCGTGCATTAGGCCTGTTAAAAATATACTAAGGTCCCAGTGAGACAGAAGGCCCCTAATTGCTCATAGGAAACTGTGGAATTTTGCAACTATGAACTGTGGAGAAAGTAACCTGCAAAACTGGCTGCTGGCTGTATCCTTATGGAGTAAAGTCCCACTTGTCCTGTTCATTAGCTGGGATTGGTGTTTTTTCTATGGCTACAGTTCAAAAAGGCTGAGCTTTAGTTTAACCATTTATTTCAGCTGTCTATTAGCCAGACAGCAATAGACAAAAGACCAAGCCGGTTACAATATCAATGCACCATTCTATGAAATTGTATCTAGCACCAGCAATATGAAGAACAGTGCCAAAAGAATGAGGAAAGCATCGGACCAGTTACAAAACTCCCAGTGCCTGGCAAACACAGACACAGAGCTACTGGAATCACCTGCTGAGAGACGGTCTCAGGCCAAAACCAAATAGTCTCCTGATAAAATGAAGATGATCCTGCTCCTGAGCAGTCCACAAGACATTACAGTTCAAGTGTTTGTTTCCTCTACTATCTATCCAATAACTTCAAAATGCAAACAGGACGGAGAAGAAAGGAACTAGAAAGAAAGCAAGAGGGTAAGAATAGAAGGGCTGAGAAAGCAGAAGTAGAAAAGCACCTAGAGCCCCCAGTGCGGTGTAAGATGAAGAGGGAAAGAGGACTGCGGCATTCATCCACCAGTGGAAAAGATGTGGCTGAGAAGAGGGCGATAGCCTGGCAGCAGACAGGGAGTTCAGTGGGGATGCACAAGGGAGAGATGAGCCACAGCACATGCAACAAATGCTTTCTACAGGATCTGTGAAGGATTCCCTCATTACTGTGGGGATCAGAACAACAAAAAGCCTACTGGTTCATGGAAGCCGTAACTGCCACTCACTGTGATGA
This sequence comes from Anarhynchus alexandrinus, assembly GCA_008711295.1. Classification (NCBI taxonomy): domain Eukaryota; kingdom Metazoa; phylum Chordata; class Aves; order Charadriiformes; family Charadriidae; genus Anarhynchus; species Anarhynchus alexandrinus. Next base: position 706,504 of record VUYV01000224.1, read on the forward strand.
CTTCTCCTTGAAAAAGCAATAAATCAAGACAAATTCTTGGTCACTTCTATTCACATAGCTAATTATCAGGCACAAATCCTGTTTTGTGGAAAGGCAGAAGAGCAGGGACCTCAGCCAGGAGGAGGAGGCATCTGCTATCAGCGAGGGGCTTGGAGAGGTGGAAACAATTGCTCTGGAATTCAGGAACTGCTCATCAAAATTAAAAAGACCCAAGACACTTTCCTGAACCTCAAACAACTGCTGAGCTTGCTGAAAGATGAAAAATCCAATTGTCTGTTCTTTTTTCCCTCCTTTTGTCATTAGTAACTCTGGGAAGAGGCTGTTGTCCCTCGGAGGCAGAGTGGGCGATGCACTGCTCAAAACTGGCACAGCGTTGATTGCTCTGCTAGCCTCAGAAGCCAACTCCTTTCACAAAATAATTTCAGAGCTTAAAGTTGAACTACTCATGGCTAAAGCTTGTTGAGACAGGCTTTTTTACACACAACTTTCCTTAAATCTGTTTTTCTACCTCTGTTTTATTCCTTCATTGCTTCCCTTCACACTCCTTTTAACTGCAGGTCTGCCTGAGCAGTCCAGGAGAAACAACTAGAAAATAACCTCTCTTTGCTTTCCAAACCAGAAAGAGCCAAACGGTAGAGCTATAACTTAGTGAAACAGTCATAACAGAAGGGATGCATATGTATTTTGGAATACCGAATCAAGCTTTGCTCCAGCCACAGAAGATAAATCCCAAGCTGAGAAAGTACCAAAACGGCCCTTTGAGTTATTGGGTATTTTTGTCAAGGAGGAAATGTGTGGGGCTCCTGTATCGCCTATCTGCACACGAGGACATAGGCCATATTTCGCAGAGCTCTCTAATACTTTCTCTACGTTCTCTCCTCTATCAGCACCAAGATCTAGTCATCTGCATAATGTCAGTATGCGATCCAGTTTTAACACAGAACCCTTGGCTGTGACTCAGACAAGAGTCCGCCCCCCTGTTTTACTAAGGCTTTGGCAGAACAGGTCTTTCACGCTCAGGTCTCTTCAACACACCACAGCTCGGGTAGTTCTGAGAGCCTGCAGGAGCAGGGCACCCGCGCACCGACTCACCTGGAGCTGCGCTGCCGGCAGGTTAACATCAGCCACCATCTCTGTGCAGGGGTGCTCCACTTGCAGGCGGGGATTCAACTCCAGAAAGTAGAAACTGCCATCCTGGCTGTACAGGTACTCCACCGTGCCCGCGCTCACGTAGCCCACCATTTTGGCAAGCTTCACCGCACACTAGGATACAGGAAAGAAGAGTATTTGATTTCCAGGCCCCAGGCTCTGCTCATCCACCCCACCAACTTCAGGGGTTTTTTGCTGGCATTCTGAAACAGCCAAAATCTTGTAACGGGCCCGAGAACTGCTCAAAGAAAAGCACATGGCACAGGAGTTTTAATTTCCAGGTTATTTCATTTACAATTTACAGAAGGCAGAGTTTGAAGCAAAAATTTGTAATACTCAGCATTAAACAATTCATACGACTCCTGCAACTTGCTTTTAAAATGACAATATACATTGAAAACCCACTTCCCTCCTATTTTTGGGGTACATGCATTTTTGAAGGGAGCTCTACAGCTGTTTGTCAGCACGTGGTGGACCCAGCGAGTTTTGGAAACGTGAGTGGTTGCCCACACTAAGCAGTTTGAGACACGCAACCCCTATATTGCTCCTTTAAAAGATTCAACAATACAAAATTCTTGGCGATGTCCAAAAAAAAAGTCCTGCCTGTTTCTGGAGTCTCACAAGGAAACAAGAATTTGCAGAGCCACTCTCACCTGCTCCATGTGCTCAAAAACCACCGAAGTCGCAATAGAAGCGGGTGCTTCCTCAATAATCTTCTGGTGCCTGCGCTGCACGGAGCAATCCCGGCCAAAGAGAGAGATGGCATTGCCATACTGATCTGCCAGGATCTGCACCTCCAAGTGGCGGGACTGCTTGGCTAGTCTCATTACAAAGATTGGAGAGCCTGGGACTTCAGCTTGCACCTACAGCAGAGACAGCATATAAATAGGCAGATCATTTTTTGCAAACACCCGTCTTAGTCACAACCATCCCAAGTTAATTTTTTAAGCAAGGAACATCCATAATATTCTCCCTGGGCCACTTAAGGCTGAAAATACCCCGTGTTCTCTTTTATGTAATTACAGCGCCATTTCCATTCCTCTCAGCTCTCCTAAATAACCCATAAACTAAAGAAGGCTCGTGTCCCTCAGCATTTTTGAGTTGCACTGCAGATGCCCTCTGTTACTTGGATTTATTCAGCATTTCTTGTGATGTTTGGACATCTGACAACTGTATTGGATATGCACATACATTGAAATCCTACCAACGTACAGAGCAAAGAAAGCATGAACTCACAATTCAAAGTAGCTAAACAGGCTCTGATACATAATGCAGACTTTTTCAGTTCGTTAACATTTCCGTTTCGGTGCTCTCAGAATCACCCAACCTGAACATTTAGAACAAGGCAGTACAAATCAATGGGAAAAGTTACCTGTCGAAAGAGGTTGGGGAAGTCATCTGCATTGTTAACTTTCCTGATTCCTTTTCCTCCTCCTCCTTCAGAAGCCTTGATCATGACAGGGTAGCCAACCTCCTCAGCAGCCTGATCAAGACAGGCAGAAAAACATGGGTAAGTACAAAAAGGTAGCAGAATCAAGTTGAAAAGATCATTATTTCCCTGTTGATTTGTGTTCAAGCTTCCATGTCTGACTCTATTTAGCAGCCAAGACACGAATGGGATAGACACCAAATATTCCAGTTTGAGAGGGTGCCTGTAGTTGGAAAAACCAGCAGTGATTTTGTGACTACAGAGAACTCTTGCCTCTCAAAGTGATCACAAAATCTTTTGTCAGTGCTTCACGCCATGAAATTTACAAACTCACAGAAAAACTTTTTTGTAATACAGAAAATCATTAAGCTGGGTAACAGGGGGAAATCATGTACGCCACCCCCTCTCCTCACAAAGGTAAATTCCCAAACTCTGTACTGTGCCAGGAATATTTTTTATTCTAGAAATCTTCCTCAAATGAAAACTTAACAAAAAATGAATCCAAGTGTGAGGTCATGGGTCTTTATTAAAAACAACTTCTTCCTGCATTAAACAAAAAATGGAAGAGAGCCCCTAATGAAATACAATTTTGTTCCCATATTTTCTCTCTTTCTCCTAATTCTCACTTAATCCTGCAGGCTGGGCCCAAAGATGATATGTGAAAGATCACGTTCCAATTTCCAAGACTCAGCTCTGGGAGGCTGACAGTCTAGTTCTAGTCTCTACTCCCTTTAAAAATAAGTTAAACCCTGAGCTCTCTCCAGGTGTGCATGCAGCGGAACCTCAAATACCTCCAAAATACCAGCCACATACCCGCAGTCCATCATCTGCATCCTTCACATAGCCCTTTTCATACAGCTCCTGAGGAACATTCAAAATACGCTTCTGAAGATCATTTTCCTGCCAGTCCACTCGAAGACCTGAAATATAAGCATTATGTTCTTAGCTCATTCTGCTGCAAGGCTCGGGGAGAACTCACACGTCAGACACTGGTGAAACAAACAGCAGTCATAGTCCCACAAGGAACCAGTCTGGAAGTATTTACAGAAGAGGGAATGCAGAACGTAAACAGGTATTTCTGTTTTCTAGGGAGCAAATCTTTACATCCCACAAGTTATATCCTCCTTCATTCACCTTGTGCAATTCTGAGAAAGAGGTTGTTATTTACAGTCTTTTGAACTGTATAGAGCTTCCATGGAAGCAGAGTATTGGCTGTGTGCTCCAAAACTACACGCTATATGCTAAAAAAGTAGAGGCTGCAGAAATACCAGATATTACAGCACATTACACACCATGTAAATTTTGCCTGATGTATCCACATATCATAGTCACTATGTCTAAGCCTCAGATAATACAAATTTGAAATCCTAAACAGATGGAACATATCTTTTTGTGCACAGAATCTTCTCAAAAGATTAGACATGTTGAAGAAAAAAAGATTAGAATGATCTTGATAAATACAGGGCAATTTCCTTCTTACCGCTGCCACTCCAAGGAAGAGTGGGAATGCCGGCTGTCTGAGCCACTATTGAAGAAGCAATTTTATCTCCTAAGGCCCACATGGCTTGGCTTGGAGGACCTGCACAGAGCAAAAACAATGCATGAGAGAGACACAAGAGATATCAGACATTAGAGAAATGTCCAGAAGTCTAATTTAGGTTCCACTTAAGAGGGATAAATAAACACTCTTAGCAGGGTTGGTGTGTGCCACATCTCAACTGGTATAAATCAACATTTCTGCACCGAAACAGAGAGCATGAGCCGTATCAGCCAGGAAACTAAAAGCAAACAGACTAGAGTGCTTTTGACCAAGAAGGAGTTAAAGGCCATTGAAAATACAGCGATGCAACCAAAGACGCATCACAATAGCTTGTTAAGTGCCCATCCAGTTAAAGAAGTCTTGGCACACTCAGCTTGAAAGTACCACTCTGTCCATGTGTCCTCAAGCTGGACCTGCTCCCAAAGGGATGGCAGGCACTAGTAACTGGTACTGGACCCGCATATCACATGCTACTGGAATAATAATTCAGTGCCCTGATTTTACTTGAAATGTGGTTTGCATGGGACTATAGTGTATGATTGGTAAGAGATTTAAACGGGAATTAAAATACAGCTTTTAAATCCACTCCTCTTCAAAGGTCCAAAGTATTTCCATGGTTATGGCTCAACACACTGGAGATAAAAAGATTTGCCAAAAGTCAGAACACGATACAACTATCTCCAGGCTATGTTCAGACCATGACTTTTACCACAAGTCCATCTTTAGTTTTAAACACAGCACGTGTCCAAAACCTTATCCAATATTCAGATCCATGTGGTTCGGGAGATGAGGCTTACTGCATCAAACATCTCCAGCGCTCGGTTACCTACACTGCTAACTAGACCGCAAACTTCATGTACCATCAACATAAAACTCCACTCTTTCCATAAAACCGAACTACAAACACCCTCTTAAAAATGACAACAGAGACATTCAGCTTTTGAAACAATCTGCTTTCACAGGAATCTTTTCTGCTTTTTCTCTCTCACAATATTCAAAGGTACACTGGAGAACTTGCCACTTCTCCCATACGAGAACTATTTCCCAGCGTACGTCCCAACTTTATCTAGTTTTGCTAGCCTCAACGGCTGGAAGCAGACGACACTGTTACACAGCATAGTCTGTTGCTCTGACTACTGTAAAGAACATATCATCAATCTCACACTTGTAAACCATACCTCATCGCTCTCTTTTAGACTCAAGATTTTCTCTCAGTAAACCCACACATGTTAAAATAAGGACTAGACATTATATCAGCAGTATATATCCTCACCCATGAAAGCAATTCCATTTTTGTGGAGAAGTTCTGGCAGTTTAGGGTTCTCAGACGCGTGGCCCCAGCCAGCCCACACAGCCTGCAGAAGAAAATACCATAATTCACTCTTTGTTTTAGTAAAACAAGTAAGTGAGCAGAATTAGAAAGCATGCAGATACTTCAAGTCTTTCTTTTCCTCAGTGACAACAGCCTCATAACACCGCTAAGCCAGACCAGCCTCCTGAGGCACACCATATGCTTAGTTTAAAGGGCTGGTGTACTGCATCATATAGAAAAGTCAAAGGCGGCTACCGAAGCAAGCCACTGAAGGGGAACAAAGTCTAGGGAAGTGCAAGGGGGAAGGGAACGTTTTATCTCCTGCAGATATTAGTACTGGGAAATCCACTGCACTGTAATATGCATTGCCTTTTGGTGCTAGTATAGGTTTGTAATTTCAATTTCTTTGACCTGTTTTTTTCCCCAGATACAATTGGTTATTTAAGGAAAGGAGATTGCTTGCTGTTACCTCCTGTTTTGAAAACTATCTTTGACACTTCTCACCTGCACTGGAATCCGCTTAGCAATATCAAGAATGAGTTCCACATTCGCATAGTTGTTGTTGTTCGGTCCTCCCGGAACTGGAACGTAGTGATCTGCCATTTTAATATACTCTGCAAACACAAAGGAAGTCTTATTTAGATTGCAAATCTAATAAATGGTACTTGGTCTAAAATTCCCTAAATCTACAGTACTGGAAGGACTTAATCTCCTCCCAGAAAAATCGGTTACTTGACAGAATGGTATGTGATGCAGTGGACATACATTCAGCTTCTTGCATCCTCGGGGGCACACGGGTCTGTGCGAGGAGAAGGTTGTGCACTTTCACAGTTTTACAACTCACCTGCATTTGCTTTCAGATCCTCTGGAGTCACCATGACAACAAATCTGATTGCCCGCTCATTTCGAAACATCTCGTAGGACCAGCGTCGGATGGACCTCATGCATTTCACTGCTGCGATGCCATTATTTGCTATCAGGACCTGAGTACATTAGAAGCAGGGATGAGAGAGAGTCTAAATAGCATAAAACACTAAACAGTAATGAAAACAGTTTTTTCTCTGCAGGCTCTTTGTCCAATTCTGGGGCTGTGCAGTTTCGTTAGCCAGCACTCAATTCAGCAAGAACACTTAAGGGCCCATCAGTCGATTCAGAAATCAGCTCTTGCTCAAGCAAAAGATTTGAATGTACTATGCTTTGTTTGGATTGCAGAGCAGAAGGGCACATGAGAATAGGCACAACAAGTGGCTAAAACATTCAATAGCTGAAAGGAAGAGACCTCATCCATTAAATGACTATGTATTTTTAAATACATTTCTTTGTGTTTTTTCCAGTCCACTTTAGTTATATCTGCCTATAAATCCTTTTGTATCAGCAGAAGTGCTCTATCTCACTCAATTTTTTTTTCCTGTCACACTAAGCTAAAACAATGGGATGTTTACTTATCCCATAGAAAATAAAATGGAAACACAATGATTACAGGCAGAAGTACAACTGTCATGTTCAGGAATATTAATATTTTGATATCTGCAATGTACAGCCTTATATAGAGAGGTCATACCTCAAAAGAAGGGAACAAAATGCAATACGCTACAGTCAAAAAGGTGCGTAACTTACCTTTTCAATAACTTTATTCCCTCCAAAACGAGTAACAAATTCTGCTGGAGAAGCCACAGTGAAATCCCGCTGCACATCAACTTTCTTCCTGTCCCGGCCTTGCTTTACAAGGTGCAAACCGGACATACTGGGCCTACGGAAATTTGTGGGACACAATAAAAAGCAGCTTGGCAGTGCAGACATACACAAACAGAAGAGGGTACGTGAATAATTTGTAAATAAGTTCCCCTTGATGGTATTCCCCAAGCAGACAAGCAGACTCACTCCTTGCCTCCAGACCACCATGTACTAGTCCTCAGCCTTTACAGGGATGACTCTGTTTTTTAACTACCTTTCCGTTATTTCTCTGCAAAAGCCAGGTTACCTGGAGAAATTCTGGTTATGCTAATAGATAAATCGGTAAAAATATGTTCACTGCATATTGCTGCCCAACACAGAACAACAGTGCTCCACCACACGGCTTTCAATTCATCTAGGAAAGCTGGAAAATTACAACAACGTTTTCTGGCTTTGGTAAAACAAGCTACTAAGATCAGACTCGGCAAGGAAATCCTATTGGGGAACCACAGCAAATAAATCTCCAGGTGCCAATGAGAGACTCCGTGACCGCCTACTTCAAATCATTTTCGAATAGTTTTCTACCACCCAGTCTTTAGTATCTTCCTCAAAAGTTCTGAGAGCTACAGGACAAATTAATCACGTTACTTCTACTACAGTGAAAGACAGTTTTGTGCTCTGCCACCATCGTTCTGCATGGGAATGGAACGTTCACTTCCCTTTTTTTATGCTTCAGCTTCCACAGAAACAACACACGGATAAATGACTCTCTGCTTTTGCGAGACTACAGGATTTGATTTGCTAAAATTTACAAAGCTGAAATTGTGAGAGGAAACTCAATAGAAAAGCAAAAAGACCTTCACACTGTGCCTCTACCATACTGCAGCATGACTGGGGAAATAACAAGATATTTTTTCCTTTAAAGCCCCTGAGGCTTTACCTCTTGGGTCAGACAGAGTTCACCCATTTTTCTTACTGCATTTAGTGTGCTTTTCCTAAAAGGTTCCTTTCCCACAAACACACTGAAGTCCTTACCCCTGCCACCACGTGGGATTACAGAACCTTTCTGCAGGAAGGCAAGATCATAGAATGGTTTGGGTTGGAAGGGACCTTGAAGACCATCCAGTTCCAGCCCCCTGCCCTGGGCAGGGACACCTCCCACCAGCCCAGGATGCTCCAAGCCCCGTCCAACCTGGCCTTGAACACCTCCAGGGATGGGGCAGCCACAGCTTCTCTGGGCAACCTGCGCCAGGGGCTCACCACCCGCACAGTCAAAAATTCCTTCCTAATATCTCATCTAAATCTCCCCTCTTCCAGTTTGAAGCCATTCCCCCTCGTCCTGTCACTCCATACCCTTGTAAAAAGTCCCTCCCCAGCTCTCCTGTCTTTAGGGACTGGAAGGCCACAATAAGGTCTCCCCGGAGCCTTCTCTTCTGCAGGCTGAACCCCCCCAACTCTCTCAGCCTGTCCTCCCAGCAGAGGGGCTCCAGCCCTCAGAGCATCTTCGTGGCCTCCTCTGGACTTGCTCCAACAGAATGGATGAATAGATGAATATTGGGAAGGTATTTCAAAAACTACTTAAGGCTTTGGAAAGACCCAAGAGCAACTGAGGGGGTCAGTGCCACTGGAGCAGCTGTGTAGCCAACAGCATCCGTACCCAGGAGCCACATGGGCCCTGCTGGCCGCCCTTCGGCCATGGGAAACCCAGCAGGAACCTCTGGCCTAATCAGCTGCTCAAGTGCTGATACCATTGAGCAACTCCACTGGGAAATGGGATGGGATGCAGCAGAACGCGACTGGAATTGCTGGGGGAGGGCACGAAGGGAAAACCAACCCAAGGACAAGCCAAGCCACGTAGAACATCTGGAGGTCTCCTTTTAAACACAGCCACCGAGGGCAGGTAGCCCCAGAGCTGTACCTGTGAGGTTCACTGCCCTACGTGAGGTTTGGAGCATCCTGGCTCCAATGAGGTACTGTTAGAGGTGTTTGGTGACAGCCTGTAAGGGAACACACGGATTCCCCCTCACGTTCCCTCACAAATACATTATGGCCTGTGAAGATTTACCCATCTGGAATGCAGGCCTGGAGGACAGTAACACCACAAAGCAGTATTTTGACTAAAAAAATTGCCAATGAAAGAAGCCCTGAACAAACTGTAGCTAGTGTCTGGTATAAATCCAGATTCTTCTCTTACCCATCTTTCCCATGAACGATCAATGGCGCTAACACAGACTGCGCTGTGCTTTGCGGTACACATTAACAAAAAGGATCTTGACTCATACCATCTAGCACGACCTGTTCAAAAAGTCGTATGCCAAATCCTGGTATAATTAACCAAGAACTGTACTAGAACAAAAGGTGATCTTTCGGGTAAGGCAAGATCAGTGCCCAGATCTGACCATAAAGATATGTTTATCTACCACACATAAGATGGAGAGGATCCTTCCCCTTCCTCTCCACCTTCGTGCACACCATCTGCTTTGGTGGTGACATCCTCCTGAGGCACAATTCTGACTTTGCAAGGATTTCCACAACAGCAAGAAAGCATATTTACAGCCCTTGAAATTCAGACCCTGCGTTGTGTGTTAACACATCAATCTTTCTCTCCCACTCGTGAGATACTCCCATGACAAACGGCCATGCTGATGGAGAACTTCAAGTTAGTCTTGTAAATGTTGAGCTTAACTGGGAAGTGAAAACCTGTTCGAAGCACAGTGAAAGACACTTTGAAGAATCCACGAAGCCAAGAGTGGGAGAAGTAAAGGTAAGTAAAAGATCAATAGGGTGATTTTAAAGCATGCTAAAAAAATAGATTACTATCTCCCAGTGGTATTCTGGGACATATAAATGGCTGTACCAGGTCAGAACAAAGTACACCCAGTCTAGTAACTTATCTCAAAGAAGAGCTGCTACCTCATCTCCAGGGAAGGGCATAAGAACCGTAAGTGTGCAGGGGTTCTTCCCCTGTGTACTTTCCCTTCTTCCAGTGAGCTGCACTTTCAGAGACAGACATTGTCATTGAACTTAAACCTTGTCCCTATGAGCAAGATTTCACAAATGGCTCTGTGATAGTGGCAGCCCAGGAATTCAAGGACAGGAGCCAACAGGCAAGGAAGAGAGGAAAGGTGTAGTTAAGGTTGAATTTCTACTAAATTTGTGTATTTAAAGAGGGTCAGAATCTGCGGCATGGCAAAGGAAGGAGCACAGTCCAACAAGTGAGACAGGTTTATTCATTGCAGGTTTATTGAGAGCAGACTCAACAAAAACAGAAAAAAGTTAAAAATCCTGGCGTCAGAATCTGTGAACGCCTATGAATATGAACTATCCCGCCCAAGCTAAAATTACTATACACACAGATACTGCTAACGATAAAATGTCAACAAATCCAGAGGTTGGTCATCCAGAATAATGCACAATCACTTATTTATAAGAAAGTATAGTTCCATTTAATTTGTGACAGTAAGCATACCAACAACATTAAGCTTATTTACTAACAGCCCCAGGCTGCACATTAAAACCAAAACAGGAAAGATTTTTTCTTTTTGCAGGGTAAGAGGTAGAAGCTGGCAACAAGGAAGAAAGAACACCAATCTCTAAGTAAAACAGAATAAACACTGAGTTAGTAACAGTCATCCCTATTAATCACCAGGTCACAACTGCAGAGTTTCATTACGTAGGAACTTTTCAAAATGTTCGTCTATCCTTCAGTTTGGAGAGGTTAGCAGTTAGGCAGAATCTCAAACTTTGACACCGATTCCCCAGCTAAGATGTATTTTAGCATCCTTCTTACAGACTGCATGCACAGATACCTCCCAGTAACTGGCGAGGTTTCAGAGGATAAAATTAACATGGAAAAATATCAGTATGCATCTCTCGTACGGAGTGCCCAACTGCCTCGGTCCAAGACAGCCGCTGCTATGAGGAGACAATGATATCTGTAATTCTTACCTTTGCAGCATGTGATATCTCATTTCCTGACTCTGCTCTGCAGAATCCTCCATGCTGTCTCAGTGAAGGAATTAACAGATCTCGGGTTTGCTTAAGACTCGTCTAGCGTAGCTGCTGCTATTTTATTTTTTTTTTCAATACTGCAGCTCAAACTGCAGCAGGAGAAAGCTGCAAAGAGCCTCCTGCACTTCTCCTTGAAGCAGTGGCGCTTCTCAGATTGCTTCAATTTTTTAACCTTTGTCCCTTTGCTTTCCACCACCCCTCTCTCAGTCACTCTTCCTGTGACGCAGCGTGCACAGAGAGGGTAGCAGCTTCCCTCCTCTGCGCCCGGAGGAAAGCAGCTGATCAGGAAAGACAGAAAATGATCTACAGCTTACGTAAGCGGGCTTAACACACCGCACGCTGCCGGCAGCAATGGCCAGCCCCGGTTCAGGCTCCCCACCACGGGGGTCACCGCTTCCCCCGGCGCTCTGTCAGCATCCCGAGGAACCTCACACCACTGGCCACACAACGGCGAGCACCTCCCCAGCAGCCAGCTTTGCCAGAGCAAAGGAGCAACTACAGGAGCCACATTTGCCCGAAGAATTCAATCAACATGTAGGATTTAATATCACATTTTCAGGATGGGCGGGGAGGTGATAAGGAAAGCGTTTCCAGGGCTGCAGAGAAGAAAGTCAGAGGCACAGTTTGCACTGGTGACCCAGACATGAGACCACAGGTCATACCGGACACCAGCTTGGAAGCTGGCTGACCCTGGAGAAGTCACTTAAGTTTTCTGTGCCTCTGTTTCTCCAGCTATAAAATGGAAATGAGACCACCCTAAGTGCTGTAAGAATAAATATCCCCACAAGCAAAGTGCAACAGTACTGCAGGGTCCAGTAACACCACTGGAGAAAGGAAGAATGTTCACTCAGTATCGAGCACATGGAAAAACATAAATTGCACATTTTGGGGGTAGGGAAAGGATAAGCAAGGGCAACAACTGCAGCAATACAGCGATGATCAAACCTGGACTGGAACTAGACACAGCAACTGGATTACATTTTTAAATTTCGTAGAATTGTTTAGGTTGGAAAAGACCTTTAAGATCATCAAGTCCAACCACTAACTTAGCACTGCCAAGTCCACCACTAAACCATGTCCCTCAGCACCACATCTACATGTCTTTTAAATACCTTTACATTCCACAACATTTGAGTCTGTCCTGGTGCAGGGCCATATCCAGATAGCACAGCTTTTATTTGACATACACACATTCCAAGAGTCCGGGCAAACGCCAGGCAATCATCCAGGAGGGGATCACTCAAACTAAAGGAACAAGTACCCAGAGGGAAAGTGTCACATTAACATGATGACAGTGTGCAACCTTGAGCCCTGAAGGGCAAGGTGAGGTCGCTGCAGGAGGCAGGGAACTAAGAATAGTCCGGGTGATATGAGCAATGACCAACACAGCAAGTGCCATGTGTCTGATAAAGTGCAGGCAAACAATTCTCTGGGGATCCAATTTCTTCCAGCATTGTCAGCAGAAGGGTAAAGGGGACAGCGACACACTGTGGCAGTGAAGAAGGCAGTCACAGTGGAATAAATCCCTTCACCGGACAGCAAAGACATGAGATACCAGGGAAAGAAGAGAGTTCAAACAAACAAAAAAACCCCAACATTATATACCTACCGAATAACTAAATGCCTCTCTCACCTGTCAGCCTCTGTTCCTCTTTGAAGAACTACTCAAACTACTCAACTATGAAGTACAGCAGAAATTTGCCATTTAATTGATTTTAAAACAGAAGTATGTAAGAAAAAGCAACTTGTCTTGAAATGTTTTCCAGCACTGGCTCCATCCTCAGAGGCCCCTGCCGCCCCATGTTCCCGGTGTGGTACCGACCCCGGGTCCCTGCCTCCCGCACCCTGGCACACACCACTCCAGCCATGGAACTCCGCTCCCCCAGGTTCTCCGGGCTCCTGGTCCCCTTCACCTCTGCAGGGAGGCTACCACAAACCCACCGTTTCACCAGTTCCAAACAAGCCACCAGAAGGGTAGAGAATCGTGAACCTACAGACTCTGCTTGATAAAATCTGTGTCACTTTCTCTCCTGGTCATCACTAGGTGAGACCAGCAAAACCCAACAGACATTCCGTGACTCCACTGGGTATGTATTTCATGTAGAAACTGATATAGAATCATAGCATGGTTAGAGTTGGAAGGGACCTTAAAGATCATCTAGTTCCAACCCCCCCTGCCCTGGGCAGGGACACCCTCTGCTAGCCCAGGTTGCTCAGATATATTCCATCCTTTTCCAAATAGAGTACTTGCATGATCCATTAGATTCCATTAGATTTCCTCAGTTCTTGATCCTGATTTGAGATTAAAATTTATACACAGTATAATTGAAATTTTATTTTTCAGGTTTTGTGAAAATCGCTTCCCAAAGACTTGCCTGTGCTCCTAAAAACCCCACCCACAGCCCCCAATCCAAACAGTTCCTGACCACTGTAGCTGCAAGGAAACAAATCCTACATGTCCACACAGCTCGATGTTAGAGGAGCAGGTTGAGCATTGGTTAAAAACATGCACCGTGCCTTCTGCCAGCTGAATTCCCTGCTATGAAATCAATGGACACGATTTGCTGCAGCATCCCTACAAAAATCTGCCACACAAGGATGTGTCGTTCTGATATAATACTTACCATCAAACACACACACACACACGACAAAGCTCGCTTATTAAATATAATGCTACTCCAAACCCAAACGGCAAACACTGTATGAAAACCATCCCCCTAGGCCTGCTGTCAGACAAAAGGAAAGCCTGCGCAGTTCTCTTCTGTTCTAGCCTCCACGAAAAAAAAGCATTCGTTACGGACACATACCTGACGCACATCGCAGCTAGGAGCCCGCATCGATCCCAGCACTGTAACATGCCAAGTGCTATCAGTGACGTAGCCGTTTATTCCAGAGGCAGTGATGCATTAACTGGCTTGTTTGGAAGGCAGCCTTAAGGAGACTGCAGCACACACACACACCGAGAAAGGATGTTTTTCCACCCCCCCCTCCAGATTAGGCCTGTAAAGGGTGTGGAGAGAAGGCAGCTCTCATCATCAGTTTGGGCTTTATGTTTTGTAAATATGTAAGCGCTGATGGGGACACGTATCTGATCTGGCTGGCAAGACTCAAGCCAGCTGAAGCATCCGTATGATCTGCTCTGGTTTTAGATCTGCCCATGCAACCTATTTCACAAAAAGGCAGAGAGAGAGCACAAGCATATATGTAGTCCAGCCAGCAATACAGAATTATGCAGCTGGAGTAAATGGTTTTTACTATGTCTCGGGTAAGGGGCATGGGGAGGCAGCAATATGCACTGATTCAAAGGCAGTTTTTGCCTGTGAGTTTAAAGAGACAGAACAGTTGGCTTGAACGCAGACACTGCTGGACATCAGTGCTTCAACCTGTAAATCAAAACAAAATCAGACTTGACTCAGCTCTGACAAAGGACTGAGCCTAAGAACTTCAGGAAATTAAATAAAGGATGCAGCACACAAAAAAAAAAAATCAAAACCAACAGCCCTCTTCATGCTCTCTGGCTAAATAACTTCACTCTCATGCTAACACATATTTTGAACGGCCATCAAGCCAGGTCTTTAGCTGCAAGCAGTAACTTTGGTTCCAAAACTACAGAGCCCAACGTGGCCCAAGCTGCTAGGATTCCCCTCAACCAACCAAGTACCAACAGCTGCAATGGATGCAGATTTTAAATGCCGAGACATTTGTTTGTCAGTATTTTCTTTTCCTAAACCACGTATCTGCCGTGCCGTACACATTCGAAACTGGACCATACCCACAGGATGCACACACCAAATCACTGGTGTTCCCTGCAAGTCTCAAAGCAACACCACAGCTGTTATAACAGGAGGGAACCTGTTGATTTAAAGCTCACTGAGCTCCTCTGGATCACACACTCTTAAGTATACTGCGATCAAAACTGCTTCACTCCTGAGGATCTTCAACACAGCCCACGACCCGCTCTCCCTGACTGCTCCAAGGTATTCTGCACTCAACTTTCTGAGTCTCGTGCTTGACGAGCCTCCTGCACGCTCCGAGCCCCTCCCTTCTCCTTCAAATTTATCTTTCAGAACCCATTTCTTCATCATGTCCTTCCCGCTTAGAGCGATGGTGCCAAGTTTTCGCCCCTCAAATATACCCAGTAAATCCAAATGTCAATCCAAATAAATAGCCAAATTTAATTGTTATCCGTACTCTGGTTCCTAAAACCACAAAGTACTAAAAGATCTTTATTTCTACATCCTCTACATCCTCATGAAGTACAAAATTCCACAGGTTCCTGGAGTAACAGCCTAACGCGCTCCAGGTCAAGCCCTGCCACCAAGATAAAAGTTAACACCAACAACAGTAATAGTTCTGCAACTGCGAAGAGAGCAGGATTGAAGTCTCTGGCAAGGAGCCTTCCCAGCCCTCTTGGACAAAGCTCAAGTGTTGAACAGATCTGGTCTGCATGAAAAAGAGAATATACGTTTTTTAACAACCAGAATTAAGGGGATGGGTGGGGAAGTTTTGCGTAAAATTTATCACTGTTTTGCCTCATGTAAGAGACTCCAGTAGAGAAAGCACAGTGCAGCCCATCTCAGCGACTACTCTTACAGACAGTTACCACATGGAGCCAAGAGATCCAAGTTATTCCCTAGCCTGGAGATTCTTTGCTTTCCCCACCTAAAATCAGTGTAACGACACCTCCTCTTTTCCCAGATTTGTTGCAAGCCTGCGTTCACTGGGGATACAAGCGCTTGGCTGTGAGGGGATTCTGTAAAAGCACCTGCCTTTGAACACCTTCGCTACCTGTCCCAAGCTGGGTGAAAAGTGAGGGCATTCCACAAAATACAGAGGGGGGGGCCTAAAGTATTCTGATAGGGACAAAATATACTTCCTTATCTTTTCAATTAGAAATATCAGATCAGTAAGCAAGTAGGAGACACCGTCACTGCTGTGGTATCTCAGCCAGCTAATCTTTGCAAAATCTCCCTACAAATTACTGAATTTGGAGATGTTTCCCATGTTAACTGAGGTCAGAGAGAGTAAAATACATTACAGCAAAATAAAAAGAAAGCTACTTTTGAGAGGTATGCAGATCAAAAGCCCTTTAAAGTGCATTTGCTGACTAAATGGAGTAGAAAAAAGTTATAATTCACAGGTTGTCAGTACAACCAGAAACAGTTCAGAATCCGAAACACCTTGCAAGCTTCCTCTTTTTCAACAGATACAGGAAGAAATTCAACTTTTCACTCCAGGTGGATTAAGTTCAAAATACAAAACATCACATCACTCACTGGCAGTAGTGGCAACAAAAGGGAACTAAATCCTTTCTTTTGGCAGGGGCTCCTCGAGGATGCACAGCTTCATTTCAGTAACTTGCAGAAACACGCAATAACAGTATCGCTCTCCCCCATCTGCTGAGCCAACAGCAATTGATCACATGCAAAGGAAAACCTCTCGGCGAGCAGCAATTCCGGTTTCATTAACGGCCTTCTGGTCCCCGAGACGCAACCCCATGCGAGTCGCCCGACAGAAGAACCTCAGCAGCACCATGGCAACTGAGAGCACCGACAGCAGGGCAAGAGCAGCCGCCCGCAACTCCAGCAGAGAGCCTGGAACGGGACGGAATCAGTTCGGCAAAGGAGGAATCCTTTTGGATGCAGCTGGGCCAGTCTCGGACACGGCAGTGAGAGCATCAGCCGTGCAGACACTGAGGCATACTTGTACTTCTGTGCACACATTTGTGCATAAAATTACAGTGGCCCTTATCATTTTACAAGATCAATGCCCTATAGTGTAATCTCCTAACCGCAAACAGTTGGACGGGAAAGGATTTTTTTTAAATTCAGAACACGCTCAAAAGGATCCTTTATTACTTTTAGTACTCTGCGCAATCACTTTGCGACTGGTTTCTAAGCAGGCACCCTGTCCCAGTGCCAGGCTGGGCAACTCAACACACTACTGTCCCCAGCAAAATCGAGGCATTCTTCCAAAATTACTCTAATAGATGATTAGTTCTTCTTAAGCATCTCACTAATTTATTGAGATTATTTACTGAGAAGACCAAATATTATTGGGTGCTAAGGGCTAAAGTCTCTGTGGGCTTCACATCAGAGGTAACAGTTGAGCCACTTCCAAAAATTTGGCTTTCCGTTGATGCAAGTGAATCGTCAGGTGACTCTGTACACCCACTTCATCACTTATGAAACCAGAGCCCCGATGTATAAATACCAGAAGACATGCAGGATTTATTCTATTTTAAACAAGAACTTGATACAAGATACCATCTTTGAAGCTAGGAATTAAATTTAGCAATAGTCAAGAACAATTTATTAAACAAAACAAATGGACCCAAAGTACTTTCCAAGCGGCATTTATAGAGAAGTTACTTAATCTTCAGATTAAGATTAAAACTTCAGAAAGGAGCATAGCATCTATCTAACAGCTCACTACACTACAAACAAAAACTGTATCCCAGCAGGACTACTGCCTTCGGCTGGAAGTGCCGATGGAAATTTCTGAACTCAAAGACAACACAATTATGCCTGGAAGCAAACAGACTAAGAAAAAACTGTATGCTTGGTTTTGTTATCTAAAGGTGCAAATTTTGTAGATGTAAACTGAACATAAGTAGAGTATTTTCTTCACTGTTAGATGCAATAACTAACAAGAGTGAGCAGGGCATTTACATGATTTTTATTACTGCTACTCCTGAAATAAAGCACAACTACAAGCAAGAGAAGAATCAGAACATTTTAGTCTGTATAGTTACACTTCAAACACACAATTTCTATTAAGTGCTGATGTTCCACACACCAATTTAAAGCTCATTATCAGAGCGTGGATTTCTCAATCCTATAAAGTCGCAGCCAACTGGCACAATCAAAGGTCTTCATAGATCTCCAGTGGTATGGAGGCCTATATTGTACAACCTGTCCCAGCAAGACTGTCTTTAGCAACAGCGTAAACACTTAACAAGATCAATAAGGTGATAGATGGAACAACACAGCGCACACACGCTCTGCATGCTCAAATGAAGAAACATGAGTTGGCATACAGACTGCCCATCGCTGGGTCAGGGTATATCGATTAGACACCACAACCCCGTCAGATGATAAGGCTCTCAGAGATGTTTTCCAGCCCAGGCAGGAGACCTGCAAATCTCAGGTACTGAAGACATGCCAAACAGCCTACCGAAACACCTATGCTTCACAAACTGGCAACACGATGGCGGTTTTTACAGGGGTCTAAGAACAAGAGAGAAGCAGCAATGCTGTTACTACACTCACAAACCCTTCTTCAGCTGACTAAATTCTGGATTTTAGACATCATTGTCCCCTGAGCAGAATTGTTCCCTTCTCCGCAGCAAAGCCCCTCACCTCAAATACAAGCTATCTCTATCTGACCAAAACTTCCTGTGTGAAACTAATCAGCAAACGGGAAGATTTTTGGCAACTTCTTTAAGAAGATACACTCCCTTGGACCTGCACCTTGTTTGACCCACTAGTCAAACTATACAGAACTCTCCCTGAATTCATCTATGTCACTTTTAGAAAGTGTTGTACCTTTGTGATCACCAGAAGGAAGCTGGAAGCAAGAATACCCATGTTCCACTAATTCACTGTCACAGCGTGACTGCAGGCAAGCTGTTGAACTTGTCTTTGTGTCAGTTTCTCCATCTGTAAACATTATTTGGAAATCTCTTGATGAAAGGAACTACCATCCTGGAAAACTATTTCAATACTTTATCTTAGAAAAACAGCCTATAACGCTGTAACTTTTTTTTTATTTGAATTGGCATTTCTCTCCAATTTAACTGAAAGTCAAGCACCCCCAAAAGAGAGTGCCAAAGTAAGCAAGTTGCAACAGAGGTGCTGAAGGTCGCACACCTCTTGCGTTATGCCTGGCTCTCCTGATGCCAGGCAGTGCCCTAGAAGTTGCTTGATTTTCTTGCTCTCCTCTCGTCTGTTTCCACACTAGTGGTTATGTGTTCATCCAGTTTCTTCTGTTCCTAAAATATACATAGTTACAGGGCTAGATATTTTCCTGCTTCAAAATTACCTTTTGTGCTGCCAAATTATTATAACTGGCAGTCATTGGAAAGGTAATCCACTTTAAATTTGCGTTAAGATTTTATATCTGTCATATTACTGCCAGCTGGCTCAACATCCATCAGTACGACCATAACAACTCTGTAAAGTATGGACTACTATCCTCCCTCTGCCCCAACCCCACGAGTCTGCTACCATTTGTTTTCAGAGGCTGTCTCCCTAAAGTGGGAAGGGAACCACCAATAAAAGGACAGCTTAAAATTCCTTAATCTGCACAAGCAAAGAAACCAACAAAACAGAAGAAGAAGCTGAAAGGATAAGCTGGTGGTATAAACATCTACTACTGATCAGTAAAAGCCAGAAGCCTTTTTGGAACCAACCATTTCTTCAAAAGCAACAAAGTAAAGGTAGCGAGGGATTGTTCAGTAAAAACTATAGTGGGAATCAGACTGTCCTGTACGTTCCTGGAATGGGACAACACCTTTTGAAAAGGCAGGCAGAAAGAGCAGCTCAAGAGGAGGCTCCCAGTTCTGACCACTGGGAGGAACTGCTGGGAGAACCGAGGGCTGAAAGGCACCAGAACAAACAAGCACAAACCTATTTGTCAGGAACGAGCAGCAAAAAGGTAATGAAGTTACAGCCAGCTGGAAGACATCAAGGACAAATCTTTCGTAAACAAAAATGCATGTCCTTCCTTACATGCTAAAAGGCTTGCAAACAGGGAACTGTCAACTGCCACAGTAAATTTGGATGTTAGGAAGAATTTTAACACTGTCCAAAACTACATTTTCATAAATAGAACAAGTATACATGAAACAACTGCAGGGTAGTCGGAAATTCAGATGATGGTGAGCAACTTTTCTGTTAAACTGGAAGGATGTATGAAGCGGGGCTTTGGTAAGGATCCATTCCAACACTGCTTAACATTTTCTTTTTACATTCATCAGTTAGGAGCTTACCATCAAACTAGGAATGACTGAAGATGCTTTGGAACCAAGAATCTAATTCTAAAGGAACTAGACAAGGTGGCAAAGTAACCTGAAATGAGCTGCTGCAATTCAGTAGTGCCAAGTGCAAATATTACACCTGGTAAAAGATAACTTTATCAATATTCAGTACAGTGATTGTTCATGGACTGCTGCTCCCCGTGTACAACACCTCCTCACTCTGCCCAGCACTGACAAGGTCTCAGGCACAGTACTGCGCACAGGTCTGGGCACCAGACCTCCTGGAATACGGGAAACAAATGAAGGGGACATGGAAGAATGAAGCAAGACCGATCAGACACCGAGAAACTGTCATCTGTACACACACGGAAAAGTACACGACATCCAGCCTACCAGCCTATAACAGAGAAAATCCAACAGGCACGTCCCGCTAGTGGTATGCAGATCAGCAACACCGTAAAAATAAAGAGGCCTTTTGACAAGGAAATACTAACACCATAATCTGAAAAGCCCAACTTCATAGCTCATTTGAGCCACAAAGAATTAGGAGTAGGAGTGAAGCAGCCCTTCTCCCAGCCGTGAGACCTACATCTCCCTGAGCTGTAAGCAGCAGCTACCATACGAAGTCTCGGCTTATCAACATTCTGCAGGATGGTTTTCTTTAACCATCAACACAATTTTCTCTATCCAAAATGAAAAACATTCCAAGCAATATGGAGTCACTGATCTTAGCCAGGAGTACTGCAAATTCTTTGGCTACAAACAAAGCAGCAAATCCCATACAAAGACAAAATAAGCAAATAACACCCTTCTTCTCAGCAAACACAGCCCATCTAAAAGACATACACAAGTGAAAACTTTAAAGATCTCAGTCAGCACATTTCAGTTTTCTGAACACCGGGACAAGAGACAGGCAGTATAAGCAAGTCCACCATAGCACTCAACAGCTGAGATGTCTGAAGGGTGCTTACGGAATTTAGGCACGGATATTTCATTAAAACTAAAGCAAAACAGAAGTTTTTGATACAAACAAACATACAAGAGCTCATTTAGAAACAGAATGTCAGAAGATGTCTTGGGACAATAAAAACATCTGAAGCCAAACCTGAATATAAAGTTGAATCTTTGGATTATCTTTGGAATGGACGGTATAAAAGACTGAATCTGAGTACTATTTTATCCATACCTCATATGGCTTGCCAGGCCATCTTGAGCGTTAGAAAGTCCTAGATCAGAAAGGGAATCTGAGCAGACAGATACAGGCGACAAAGACCTCTCTTTCTCCTCTAGCAGATCGAGTTTCACCAAGGAGCTCGTCTCATCTTCTGAGTTATCCTCTGACACAGAGCCAATAATAAAGCGAGAGTGAGGGTTCATCTCCAGGGGTTTATTGGGTTGGGAAGACTCTTCCATGGCTCCTACAAATTGGGCTCTCAGCACTGTAAAGGGCAAAAGAAAGCGAAAAACCAAAACCTGAGGTTAATACCTGCTATTGCAGGACAAAGAAGAGAACAAAGCAAGGTTCACTTCTGATAGGAAACGCAATGTTAAAACACCACAGCTGAACCCAGAGAGGAGTCCAGGATCACGAATAGCTACTTCTGCTATAATCATTGACTCTTCTGTTTGCACAAGGACTATGAGATCAAAGCAGCTGGTCATTCTGATCTGCTGCAGAACCTGTTAGTTTAGATAAAGCTGCAGTAGTCACTTAAAAGAAACAAAAAATCACATACAAATGCATGACTAGAAATCTAAAATTTTTGGTTTACTATTATGCTTTGGTTAGTTATTGGTGACATTTAAAACCTGACTGAACATGGTCCTCTGCAACCTGCTCCAGCTGACCCTGCTTAAGCAGGGGGTTGACTAGATGATCTCCAGAAGCCCTTCCAACCTCAGCCATTCTGGGATTCTGTGATTAAAAATCTGTATTTCAACGGTATCTGAACGCTGGGACTCATTGTGCTAGGTACTGCACATAGCATTATTTACTGCTATTCAAATGATGGAGCTGATTGGTCAAAAACGCCCTTTTCCCAGCCCTTGCCAGCTGCAAGACACATTATCTCTTACATTTTTTTCAGAAGACCTCATGTTTCTTAGGATTCCTTTAGGAACCTGAGCTGATCTACCAGGATAAGGCAAGACCTAAGATCTGTTCAACACACGAGCCCACCTCCAACTGTGATCAACAGCAGACACTTCGGCAAGAGAAAAAGAACAGGCTGAACATATAGTTTGCCTCCCCAAAATATGATCTCAGCTTCCCATGCCAAGAGCTCAAGCACATCTCAAGCCAGAATTGCTGCCTTTGGGCTTAACGGCTTGAAAAGTTTCAACTGAGGCAAAGTGAGTGATTTTGAAGGTTTTACTTAGAGAAGCATCCACAGATTCTGGAACAACTGCAAGATTAACTGAGTATCTTATAAAAAATATCTGCTATCTGCTTTATCATTAACCTGAAAGGATCAATCTTTAGGAAGACTTCAAAGTCCAAATCTTGTTCCAAGTCTGAGGATAAGTCACCACCAGGATGACTGTAACAAATCTAACAAGCCACCACTGTCAAAGGGAAAGGTCTCGCTCCTCTCATACCTACCTCTTCCTTTCTCTGCCCCAGCTACGTGCTCACATTGCCGGCTTCCCACCAGCTCTGGAGTGTTCCAGACCACCCTCTGATCTGATTCAACAAAATCATCACGACTGTAACCACCAAAACAGGACAATTTCCTGTGAGGTTTGCAAGAGGAACTGGAGCAGCCAAGGGAGCAGATAGGAAGATACTGGTAAGGAATGATGGGGACAGAAGCAAAACCTCCCCTTTTTGGCAGCAGTGAACTGTCAGAGCCATCTTCTGTAACTTCACCCTGACTTTAACCTTTTGGTCCCAGATCATCCATGTCAGTTAGGGGATAGTATCTACTTTACAGTAATACATTGAAACTCAGTAGCATGGTTTACAATTGTCAGAGGAAAATACAAAACTTCAGGCTTCCATTTTCCATTGAAAAAATCATTACATAGAGAGAGAAGAATCTCTTAATACGGGGAGCTCTGAATATCAAAAATTCAGTGTTGTTCCAACAGGGAATGAACACACTTTCTTCAAAATTNGAGAGAGAAAGAGCATGACAGAGACAAAGGAGCACCTCACAGCACAAAGACAGGTGGGATGGGGGATAAACATTTGATACGCCCTGCTCTGCCTGACTTTGATGCCCTTATATGATAACTACACACAGCTGGAAGTCACATCATTATAACATGAGGAATGTACTAACCTCTTGTTATTCTTGCAATCTGAGCAGTTATCCACTTCCAAAATGAACTGGAAAAGAAAATAATTAACAAGTAAATATTATTGTCATGAAGAATACTGTGTATGTGTTTTCTCGACTACACCAATCACTGAACACAAAACTATTGTGAAAAAACGACACGGACAAAACAGATGAGGTTGCTTGCTCCGGGTCGCAGAGCCAGCCAGGAACTGACCCTGCGATGCTCAAGCCAAGCCACGGCACCTCCTCCTCGTCCGTCGTTCTGGCAACTTTCGAGCAACATGTTAGCACACACCTGATCATCCCACGTATAGTTTAGCTCTTGTTTCTAGCAGAAACCACGCTTTGCGCCAGTGCTATCTACTTCTAACTTTTTTTCTCTGTCAGCTCTGAACTTCTGAATCTGCTGGTGAATTTCAGCTGAATTTGCTGGTCAGGAGTAAATCTCAACGATAATTAGAAATCTCATGAAAGTTGGTGGCTGGAAGACACAGCTGACATACCATATTTTTATATGAAAAAATCAATAGTTCACCTGTAAAGCAAACTGTGATACAGCAATACAGACAAGGAGGAGATGAGGGGACATTTGTCTCAGGGTCCCATTGTCCCAACAGGTATTTCACTATGCAGAAAGGACTGTTTTGACACCCTTAACTCTCATGCCACATTGACATCCTAAACCGGTGGGAAAACCTCGTCAGTCCTGCTAATTATAGCCATGGTATGCCAAGTACAGGGATGCAGCATAATTGGTTTGATATGAACATGACAGCTTTCATTCAGTACACAAGCAAAACTGGACCATGTTATAACACAAATAGGACATGATCGTAGTTTTAATTAGAGCACAGACAAGGAATTTATAGACAGTGCAACCCTTAAACACCATGCTCTTCCTTTTCATCAGTAACTGAGAATTAAAAACTGATCCAACTGGCTTATGCACTTTTACCATGAATGTACTTGACTGAATTATTTAGATCAAACCCTGTGTTGACATCACTACTCCCACAAACTCCAGTTTCACTGGGGCCACGGACAGTTCATTTTACAGACAAACATACTTAACCATTTTATGATTGAAAAGCCACAAATATCTGGCCAACATAGGCATTAAAAGGGTGGATCGATCTGCCTTTTTCGAGGCTAGAGATGGAGAAGAAGGGGAAGCAGACTGTAAAGTCTCCATACCTACCTGTGATGTGCAGAAACTAAACCACATAGAAAGATTTCTTTAACGGAGGTGCTTGGGCCAGACTTATAGCTCAGATAGCACAAATTTTAATCAAATTTGGTTTGTGCCTATAAACATGAAGACAATATTTACGCGTATATTTATCCTGGCATCAGATCACTCCAAGAGAAGTGCATGCAGACGGATTTACTGTTGGCACAATCATCAGCACTGAAGAATCTGGGATCCAGCCAAACTAACTTCAACCCTTTCTTAATGAAGAAAAACTTTTTCTAATTTCAAGAACTTACATGTTAATAAGCAAGTTTCAAGGCCTTTTTTTTTTCTTTTCTAAGCAGAGAAGGAAACAGAGGAACAGGCAGTGAAGCGTTTCACTCAAATACTCCATGAGAAAGCATGAAACCAATGCCAAGGCTCCTGATCCCCAATGCCACGCTCAAACAACTTGACTCAAACATCTTGTTTGTACAACTCCGTTCCAAAGCAGTAACCCAGGAAGCCCCATTCAAGTCCATTTACCAACGCACTTCCAGCCCCTCGTAGTCCAGTCCCAAAGTCATGAGTTCTGCTAATGTTTTGCAATCAGCTGGTAACTCAACATTGCATTGAATTAGACATAAGCTCAGCTTGTTCTCAGCATGCTGAAATTCATTATTCATATTTAAATTAATTTCAGCATCGGCTGGAGCCAAATAAAATGTAGACTTTCTCAGAGATCTCCTCACAGAAGCCTCTTCCTTTCAATGCTGCAAACAGAATGCACAAGTCTCACCAAACCTCTGCACATCGTATTCCCTATAGTTTCTAACACAGCATCCAGCTGACCACCGAGACAATGCTCGTGTACCGCTAACCGTTGCAGATATACTGGTTGTTTTAATAACAGAATCACACCAAATCACAGAATGGTGGGGGTTGGAAGGGACCTCTGGAGATCTTCCAGTCCAACCCTGTGCCACAGCAGGGTCACCCAGAGCAAGTGGCACAGGACGGCCTCCAGGCGGGTTTTGAATATCTCCAAAGAAGGAGACTCCACAGCCTCTCTGGGCAGCCTGTGCCAGTGCTCTGCCACCCTCAACTAAAGAAGTTTTTCCCCATAGAATCATTGAATCGTTATGGCTGGAAAAGATCTTTAAGATCATCAAGTCCAAAACGTTGAACTAGACCCTAAAACCCAAAATTGTCTGGCTCTTCAACTATACACAGCCCCTACACTTATTTTTGCAGGTCTGTCAAATAAGCTAACTTCTGCAGAGAGAGAAGGTTTTGCTGAAAAACCCCTGTAGGTTACAGAAGGATACAGACTGAGAACTCACTCCTGCGAAGATGTAAGAACAAGTAACATCCTGCACTGTGAGCATCTTCAGTTACATAAACTGTGTTAAATCACAGTTGAATCTCTACAGAACCTGAGCCACACTGTCCTCCCTCCTCCCGAAGAAATCAGCTCCCGAGAAGTCTGAAGACACACAGCTCTTTCCTAACTCCCCAGCACTGCAGCTATCAAGGTGTTTGAGACCCAAATCCTGTTCACGCCACAAGCACTGAAAACTGCAATCCAAATTCAAAAAGGAACGTACCTGGTTTTGCCTGAGGTGAAACAAAACGCAATTCACTTCTCCACAGCTCTACTACTATCATCAGTAAAATTTTGGGCTTGAGAGTGAAATGCACATGTAAAAATATTAGACTGTAGAGGTTTTTATAACAGTTTCACTTTAAGACCACTTTTGTTATTGTAACATACACCTGGGCGTGAAACTTACATAACCCCAGCTGGAAATTAAGTTTCTGTTTTTTTTCAAACCACCCCATTCCGAAGACAATTACATGACTGAGAAGAACATTATTATTTCAGTGAAAATGAGTTGTAGGTTCTTTCAAAGCCTTGGACTAGTGCCTCTACAATATTGATAAGTCATATAAAAAGGAAATTAACAAAATAGTTTTATTTAAAGGTCTCCTGGTTAAAGCCCAGGGATCTGTGGTATTGCTAATCAACACAATTTTAAAACAATGAAATGGACATGTACTTTCACTACCCTAACCAGGTAACAGAAAACAAAGGAACTAAAAAGGTAAAAACAAAATAAAAATAGATAGTAACTGTGTAAGAAGTTGACTACTTAACTGCTTTTACAAAACAAAAAAAAAAATCAGCAACATGCTCACCTATACCAGGGCTGGAAGTGAGTTTCCAGATTAGAAGAGGGCAGAGACACAATTTTTGCACCAAGATGGGCCACCAAGCGTCAAACCGTTTGTTTCCCTGCAGAGCTCCCTGCCCGTGGTCTTCGGTCAGGCCAGTGGCCGCTGCATTTTAAGACTCACTCAGTCTCAAAACTTCGCCAGCCCATACCTCTACGCAACCGGTGGGCCACGATTCAAACTCCGCTCCGCCTGAGCCATGCCTCCTGGTTAATAATTGGGCATTGCTTCACTGCCCATCCTAAAATGTTCTCAGCAAACATCGAACACCCTGCAAGGTTCTTCTGCTTCTTCGGTGTTGAAAGGTGCTTCACAAACTATACGTCCACCAGTTAGAAGTTCTAGTTAGTTAGTTTTTAGATGTACTGTATCAACATTAAACACATAAAGCTAAATATCCAAGTGGAACATGCCCGTCCTAGGTCTCCTCAGATAAAATATGTCTGTGTCACTTCCAAAAAGAACATAAAGACAAAAAAGCCTATATTTACAGCTACCCTAGTTCGCTAAAACACTCAAGGCTGTGTCTAAACCCTGCTGTCTTTGAGAGAACTGGGCATAACTGAAATGGTTTGCCGAATTTACAGCCCGCGAAACGGCAACAGGCGACAATTTCACTGTGGAACGCTTTTTTTAAACGTGGTCTACTTCATTTTCGAACTTTCACGGGAAGATTTGCGGGACGCCGCGGAGGCAGAGCACAATAACGCGCTTTGCTCCGCAAATCCGCTTTTACAACTCGGCTATTTCCGAGCGCCCGGCGGCGCCTTCCACGGGACCCCCCCGGGGCCCCCCGC
>VUYV01000224.1:734876-749292 GCA_008711295.1 Anarhynchus alexandrinus
GCGGTGCTGGCCGGGCTTCCTCACACCCACACACCCCCCCGCGCCCCCTCAGCCCCGCCGGGCCTCGCCCCTGCACCCCGGAGTGCCTCAGTACCCCCTCCGGACCCGAAATTCCTCTTTTTTGGGGGAAAACTGCACTGTGGGGGGCTGCAGGGCCAACAGGCAACGGGGTTCACTCTGCAGTGGGGGCCTGGCCCAGGCAGGGGCCCGGCGCAGGCCGCGGGGCCTGGTGCGAACATGGGGCCCGGCGCACGGCCGGGCCCGAGGGCCAGGAGGGCCCCGGGCGGTGGGCCGGGACACCGGGCCCCGCGGCAGGAGGGATCCCCGTCCCGCCACGCAGCGCAGCAGGCCCCGCACCTCGGCACCCTGCTCCCGGGGACACCGACCCGTCCCCTCCCGGTGCGCAGGTGGGCAGAGGGAGCAGAGAACGTGCAGTTGGGAGCTGCCGGAGCGGGTTCCGCTGGTGCTTCTACCTTTAGCCGCTTCTTCTGTAGATGGACAATGTTTCAAAGAAATACCCCTTCTTTTATTTATTTATTTATTTATTTTTTACTTTTTAAGTTTTGTTTAAAGATGGCTGCATTACAGGGTTGCCAAAATTTCCATCGAAGAAGCGATGCAAGTTTTCATTCCTAATGCTACGGGATCCAGTGATCTGTGCAGGCAGATCCTCTTCCTGCTGAGGGTGGCAGTGGTGCCAGGGGGTATAAAAGCATAAGTACCTGCACCAGGGAGTTTTGGGGTCCATCCAGTGTTCAGGCAGAGTCGTGTGAGCACCTTCCTGCAGTGCTCAGAGGGACAGAACCAACACCCATATGTCACTGTAGCTTCCTCCCCTCTGTGGGGAAATGGGCTTGTTGTACGATTGATATGTGCACTGTGCTGTTTTTTCCTGCGCTTCGAACAAAGGGTGGTGCCAGGTTTGAGAGGATGCTCCTGGGAGAGCACAGCCCCGCTCTGGGGATGGCTCTGGGATGGCGGTCTGGGGCTCACAGAAACTTCACTGCAGCAGCAGGAGCGATAACAGAACAGTGAATTTCCTCAGCCACAGACTCCAGTTTAAAACTGCAGGCAATTTCTTCTTAAAATGTGTTTTAAGACAGAGCCAATGGTTACCGGGGATATGAGACTCTGCTCTGCCTCCTGGGAGAGTACCCGGACTTGGGAGCACATGTTGGAATATGTGCCTACTGCAGGCATGTATTACACATCTAGAAAATCTTGTTTGGGGCTTTGTAGCTTTGTGTTTAATAATATTATTAGGGGGAACAGACCATTTTCTCACCTCCATCAGGACTAAATCTGGACAACTGTTCAGGGCATGGACATTTTTATTTAGATCTCTGTAGATTGGCTTTTACACAAAGACTCTTCCTCCATTAAAATATTTGCATGAAGGAGCTAAAAGAGAAGGCCAGTCGATGTTAGCTTAATCATACACAGCACTAAATCCCAACTCAGGCAAAGTGAGGGGGAGTACTTGGCATGCTGAGGGACTGTGTCCTAAATCACTGATAATAACTATATACAGAACTTACAAAATCAGAGATTACGACAGGTGCTTAGTTCATCCTGTCTAGTGTTCCGAGTACGCTGGTCATGCTAAAACCTGCATGCTGCTTGTCTGCCCTGCCCATTTCATCCATTCAGTTAATACTATTCAAATACTGCTGGAGGAGTGATTGCTACATGTAATTAAATCCCGTAGCAACTCCCCCGTTCAAGGGCAAAGAGAGAAAAGAACATGTGAAAACAGCAAATGAAATACATTAACCTTAAAAATAAAGCATGGATTTGGATGGTGCTTTTGAAAGTAAACAGTAATAATAGCCCTGGGCTACCCTCAGCTTTGATGGCCTCAAAGTAGCACTTCATTTATCATTGTAACGTTAATGGTTGGGCTTTTTCACAGATGGGTCTTAGGGCACATCACACAGAAGGACAGTTGTTAGTAGCCTATATACATACAGTACAGAATGTATCCCAAAATATTTCATCATGTGAATACAACACAAGCAAATAAAAGCTTTGGGCTTTCTCTCTTTTACCCCCGTTCTCACCCAGTGAGGCCAGCAAGGAAATCTCGCCTCATTGTGAACAAGTGGCGGTGGAACACTTTTTACAAGGAAAAACAATTTGGGAGGAATATACTGCAGGGTAAGGAATAGCCAGCAATTACTGCTGGCCGTGCTGAATCAAATCCCGTATTTAGGACACCTGGTGAATTTTGCTGTGACTTGCATGGGAGCAGAAATGGGTTCAAAATTTCCTTCAGCTCTAGCTTGAAGTAGTTACAAAGGACTAGTTAAAAATGTGTTCAAGCTTCAAATTGTGGGCAGCAATAATGCGTGTTTTAATGCGAACACAGTGTTTCACAAAGTTCAGATACACTTTCCAACAGTTGTATCAGATTTTGAACTGTAACCATATTTCTGCTTTGGGGGGAGGGGGTTGGTTAAATGCATGTCCTTTTTCTATTGTGTGCAGAAATTGGACTCAGGACATCATTTACTCTTACATGACTTTCGAGTGCATGCATTGTTTACACGTGCAACCCCCCCCCAGTTTCTCAAAAAAGCAAGTGTAGCCTTAATAATGCAAGTAAATCATTTCAAAAAAAATACAGGGAAAATGTTATTACCTTTTATGATGCCAAGTCAGGGTTCCACGTCTCTTCCCCGGGCCCTGATAACATCGCAAGCGCAAACACAGGAAAGATCATCCTAGGTTAGGGGGGTTAGTGACGCCATCCAGCCTGGCACAGCTCACGTCCTGGCAGGCAAGTAAAAGAGAGAAAGGTCAGATCGCTTTTTAAAGCAAAATCATGTTTTAGCTATTTAGAAAATGTTACAGAAGATTTTAAACATCAAAACTGAATTGTTAATCCTCGCAACGCTGACGATCTCTGCCTGTTTTCAAGGGTAACCACTAACAAAATACCTCCTCCGGTTAGCAGGTTAGCTGCCATCGCTAACTCAGTCCACAAGATGCGCTGTTATTGGTCCTAAGTTTTCTTACAGCTTCAGGAAGCGCCCTAAATCGTCTTGTAAAACCGCGCAGTTATGCTCGTCTCGGCATTCCCAGCCCAGAACAGAGGCAGCAGAACTGATCAGAAAGCGAAACTGAGCACTGTAGATGAGCTGGTGAACATGTAGTAACGGTAGTGGATAACCACATTAAAAATAAACATTTAGTTGTTTGAAATTATTCTCTTTCCAATATTTTTGAGGTTTTCTTTACAAGGCTGAGGAATTTTGGATTCCTAATGGTTTCTATCTTGAGAAAGTTGCATAAAAATTAGCGAGTCTGGAAATATAGCTTAAAAAAAGGCTACAGAAGTGGCTGATTAGCTGAGTGAGAACACACTTACTGACAAGCTGATGAAATCCTCCTCTATAAAGGCTCCTAATAGGTCTCCCTTGATCTATGCACTGCAGAGAAATGGGAGCAAACTTTTTTTTTTATTTTGCATTAATGTACTATTTCCAATAAAAGATTCATTAAAACGGATAAGCATTTAAATGTGTTGATTTGCAGCTACATATTCTTCATACTACACTTGATGTGAGGGATCGTGTGGGGTTTTGTATGTCTCAGGAAGATTCAAATTCTTATTTCTTTTTACACTGGAAGATGGTGAATGGTATCCTCATTCTACATTCATTCTTTATGGTTGGTGTCAAGTTGCAGTTTATGGTAACTGGAGGTCAATTATAAACAAACACAGCGCTTCAGAAAAATACTTACTCATAAATACCAGGGTCAATTTATCAGGAAGCCCTCCTAGGTACGGAGCGGATCAAACGTACCTCACAGGAGCCATGCTATTTGAGATTCTAGAACGATCTTACCTTTTCACACCTTTACCATAACAGGGTTTTTTTTCAATTCTACTATTGGCTTTTCAATTTGAAATGAAAGAATCCTTGAAGTAACGCAGCTGAATACACTAAAATAAAAATCCTGCAGAAGAGAATCTGTTTTTTACACCACCTGATAGATTGTAAATATTAAATATTTATACTAAAATCCATCCTTACCCACCATGAATACCTAAACAAAACCACCGTGCAAAATGAACACCGACAGGCAAACCCTTGCCACTCCATTTGCTCTCTTTTTACAGATGAACATCTCCCGGCATCATCAGTGCTTATGGAACGTTTTCTTGAGTCTCCAGAGTATCAGTCATTTGAAATGTCAGGCGTTATTTTACATTGAACAGGAATACTCTATCCTTCCCTGACCGGGGACATAAGCCTGTGGTTACTCAGCATTTTAAAGCCGGAGGCTTTGGGGGAAAAAGGGATTTCCATCGCCACCTCGTGTCCAATACAGAAAATGCCAATTCTCCAAAAACACCCGACAGCCTACAGAAACCTCACCGGGACTTTTCCATTCCAGCTGCAGACAGTAGCCTGATATTTTTCCCACTTATTTCTGGATGCTGCCTTTATGTATTCCCCCTGAATTTGCTGGGCTCGGCCGCCCCCGGGAGCCATTGCATTGCCCCCCACGGCACGTGGGGCTCGGCCTGGGCTCCCCCTGGCTCCGGGCGGCAACCTGCACCGGGGCCGGCAGGAGAGCACCGCCCTCCTTCACTTCTGAAGCAGTTTTAGGCTTTATCAATCATCTAAAAAGCCCAAAGTGGCCTGGGACCAGCCTGCGTGGCATCGCTGCGCCCCGGGCCAGAGCGCGGGTGCACATCCGCACCAGCGCTTGTGGCCCTTTGCAGCGGGTCCATGCCCCGGAGCTGCTCGAGGCAAGCAGGAAGGCTCACAGAATCACGGAATCCCAGACTGGTGGGGGTCGGAAGGGCCCTCTGGAGCTCCCCCAGTGCCACCCCCTGCCAGAGCAGGGGCACCTCCAGCAGTGGCACAGGACGGCGTCCAGGCGGGTTTGGAATGGCTCCAGAGGGGGAGACTCCCCCACCTCTCTGGGCAGCCTGTGCCAGTGCTCTGCCACCCGCACAGGAGAGAAGGCCCTCCTCAGGTTCAGATGGAACTTCCTATGCTCCAGTTTGTGCCCGTTCCCTCTTGTCCTGTCACTGGGCACCACTGGAAAGAGACTGTTCCCATCCCCCTGGCACCCTCCCTTGAAGGATTTGTAAGCTTTGATAAGATCCCCTCTCAATCTTCTCTTCTCCAGACTGAAAAGCCCCAAGTCCCTCAGCCTTTCCTCAGCAGAGAGATGCTCCAGCCCCCTCATCATCTTTGTAGCCCTTTGCTGGACCCTCTCCAGCAGTTCCCTGTCCCTCTTGACCCGGGGAGCCCAGAACTGGACACAGTGCTCCAGATGTGGCCTCCCCAGGGCAGAGCAGAGGGGGAGGATGACCTCCCTCGACCTGCTGGCCACGCTCTTCTTGATGGACCCCGGGATGCCATTAGCCTTCTTGGCCACCAGGGCACATTGCTGACTCATCTTTACAAAAATCCCGTGAGGGCAGATGATGCCGGCTGTGGGATTACCGCATGCTGGTTTTACTTCACCCAGCGGCATGGCCACGCTGGCGCACCCAGGCTCACCATTGTGGCCAGCGCCTGGGAAGGCTCCAGCCACCCCACGGCTCTCAGGAGCTTGTGAGGACACTCTCTTTGGGGCAGAAGGCTGTAGGAAAGGGTTCTGTTTGCCCCTCAGCAATGGGGCAGCTGCCATGGGGCCCCATTCTAGAAGGAGCTCAGCCCCGTGGCAACCAGCGGCCCCCAGCCCGCAGTGGGAGCCCAGCGTGGCCCAGACCCCTCCGCCACCAGACGCCGCATTTACCTCTTTCACCCGTTTTGGTGCTGAACTGCGGGAGTCGTGTTCAGGACCAGCGTTAATTTGTAACATACCGATTTAAAGGAGATTCCACCGACAGAGAAGATTTTTTTTCAGGTCCCATTTTTTACCAAATTCCACATCTGTCCTGACTGGATCAACACTAGAAATTAGTACAATCTACAATGAATTGAGGCTCTAACTTCAACCTCTCCACGCGTTGACCAGGTTAAAGGTGCAGGAGTTTGAACAGGAATATGTGATTACACAGCTATTCGGGGATCTCTACTAATGAGCTCGGTATCTGCTTAAACACCTTTACAACATTATTCAAAGGAAGCAGTAAAGATAAGAAGACCTTCGTGATTATCAAGATAAGATGTAATTATGCTCACAATATTAATATTTAGCTTAGTGTTTGCGCACAACAATCTCAGCAGAAAAGGTGAGTTGCTTATGTACTTGCAAGTTCTAACTGAATAAAACTAAGGATTTTGTAAGAGACTAACTTATGTAATATTAGGAATAAATATATCTTTGTATGTTAACTTTCTCTCCTCCACCACATGCTGAACTAAGTCTTTAATCCATACGCCCTCACCTCAAATTCTTGTACCTTTGCTGTCAGCAAAACGTTGACATTTGAAATTAGTTACTAAAAGAGGGTAGTACTGACTTAACGGTGCCTTGTAATTAAAAGTGGTTCATCCTTCACTCCATTCCCTCAGACCCCAGAGACTACAAATGCCGTGTGGAAAACGCCTCAGAAATATCTGGCAGCGTAAGAAGCCTGAACATCTTCCTGCAGGGTAAGGAGTCAACGGGAGAGGAACGCTGTGGGGGCTCCTCATGGTGTGGTTAACAATTCCGGCTGTCCCAGCTATTCCTCAGCCACCTGGCCAAAACGGATGCGAGAGGCCATGAAGAATGTTAGCTCTGTTTTGCTAAAAAACAAAGAGATCATGATCATAGAATAGTTTAGGTTGGAAGGGACCTTGAAGATCATCCAGTGCCACCCCCCTGCCCTGGGCAGGGACACCTCCCACCAGCCCAGGTTGCTCCAAGCCCCGTCCAACCTGGCCTTGAACACCTCCAGGGATGGGGCAGCCACAGCTTCTCGGGGCAACCTGCGCCAGTGCCTCACTACCCTCAGAGTGAAAAATTTCTTCCTAATATCTAATCTAAATCTCCCCTCTTCCAGTTTGAAGCCATTCCCCCTCATCCTATCACTCCATGCCCCAGTAAAAAGTCCCTCCCCAGCTCTCCTGTAGACCCGCTTTAGGGACTGGAAGGCCGCAATAAGGTCTCCCCGGAGCCTTCTCTTCTCCAGGCTGAACAGCCCCAACTCTTTCAGCCTCTCCTCATAGGAGAGGGGCTCCAGCCCTTGCAGCATCTTTGTGGCCTCCTCTGGACCCTCTCCAACAGGTCCATGTCTTTCCTATGTTGGGGGCTTCAGAGCTGGACACAGTACTCCAGGTGGGGTCTCAGTAGTAACTCTCTGAGAGTACCCTTGGATGGGCTGGGGTCACTTGCCGTTAGTAATTATGCATAAAATCTGAAAGTTTCCGATTTCGGCACCTGAGCGCCTCGATGAAGGGCCTCAGTCCCCACGCAGCTGTTTGAGTCCCCACGGCAGCAGGGACCCCAAACAGAGGGGTCTGTCTGTTGGCTGCTCAGGGAGTTGCCCATAGGTTGTTCCGTTACTATAAAGACAGACAGCGTGAATGTTGTCCTTTGAGGTGTAACAACTTACTGTGTGCTTGGGAATTAAGAATAAAGCTCATCCGACAAAAAAAGAACCACCAAAGGGATTACACGTAGAGAACCTGCTGGAATTTCCCTCATTGTAACATGAACAGTGACCCATCTCTCAGGTTCCTTCGCAGCAGTACGTTCCTTACAGCTAACTCTGCTGGCCTGAACCTTTCGCAAGAAGAATTGCAAATAATTTAAAAGAAGTCATTTCTAATGTTTCTTATCCTTTTCCAGCCCCTGGGATAGCAGCAGCCACGGGGAAGTTAAGCAGAACCCAAAAAGTCATCACTCTGGAATGCGTTAGTCTTCAAAGCCCCGTGCAAGTGAATGTGCTGTATTTGGAGAAGGTGCACAGCGATTTGACAAAGGGGACAGTAGAGAAACGTACCCTGCAGAGCCTGAAAGTCACCGCCAGTGCAGACACAAAACCTGCTATCGGCCACACCTGTGTTTTACTAACACACCACGGAAAAAAGTTTCAGAGAAAAATTATTTTTAGAGAAAAAGGTAAGAAGTCCACTGCAGCAAATACATGTTTAGGTATGTCAGAGGATGGCAGTCTTCAATTTCACATACCTGATACTGTAGCAGTTACTAAAAAAGACTACTTGTACCTTTCTATTAAAAAAGAAAAAAAAAAGAACTAGGAGAAAGTAATGACCCAGAATTAACACTACTGAAAACTTTGGGGTTTGGAACAATTCTGTGTTGTTGTTTACCCTTCTTTTGGGAGGACCAGAAGGTTTTGGCCAATATAGTTTCCAATATTAATATATACAGAAAATTCTGTACATTGGGAAATTGCATACAAGGATGAAAACTGTCTCTAGCACTTCACTGCAAATGGTCAGGTACGCTGCCACCTCTTGCCAACTGCGTGAGCGTGCATGTAGCTCTAGCCTTCGACTGCTTCTGGTTCTTCAGTTTAACCAGAAACAAACATCTGGCTTTAAAACTTCTTTTTATTTCCAGTGTTTCTAGCAGGGATATCGAATTGTGTTATAACAGCAAAGCTGCCCAAGCTGAAAGTTTTTGCAGAGGGTTTGACTGTCCCACACATGCACCAAGAAAACCAGACTTTAGAGAGTAAGTACCAATTCTCCCTCCGGAGTCATAAAAATCGCACAACAACAGATGTAAAGGATAGAAAAAGATACTGGCTTTCACACACACAACTTTGATGAAGTTCTCCCAAACAGCAAATTCTTTGAATAGTAGTATTGCCTCTACCAATAAATGCACTGGCCCAGATGCTTCGTGAACCCATGGCTGTAACGAGGAAGCAGTATTTAAGCAGTGACTTTCACAAGTCATCCACGCTCCAGCGTGCCCCACGAGGGCTCCCAGTTCCCCTTAAAACCCTCACCTGACTTCAGCGGGAAGTTACAAGCCTTATTACTGGGACTGGGCTTACACACCAATTTCATCCGGGGACCAAGGAACTGAAAGATATTTGAAATATTTTAAAGTAAAAAGTTTCCGAGATTATAGAGAGATTCCCAGCTTCCTGTGAAAGCCGACAGGAATTGTGCCTCTGCTCTGGTCCACCTAACTTAGCCCGACCTAACCAAAATGAAGAAAATTTTGAACTGTCAAAGACTTGTAAACACATCTGAAATATTCTTCTCTATCTCATTTTAGAGGGCATTCCATCCACAAACGACAAAGATATGCTGCACAGACAAAAAATAAGTATCATCATTAAAGTGTTCATTGCGTGCATCCTGTTAGCCTTTGCAATACCCTACATCGTGTTCGTTATCTGTGAAGTTCCCAGCCCGGTAAGTTTTTGACCATGATAGCTTCTCCTCTCAATCCCCCACGCTCATCCAGAACACAACCTTGTAAATCTTGCTGAAGTGTAAGACCAACAAAAGATGTTCAAAAAATCAGGTTTTAATAGTGTCACAAAAAAAGGTAGAACGGTAAAAATTAACAGGGATCTTATACTACAAACACTTCACCAGACATAATTTTTACAGGTTCAGGATGTCAGTTGGGAACAATTATTACACTGTGCGTAGTAACTCTGAGCTTAGAATGATGATACAAAATGCACAAACCACTCACCCAAAAGGCAAGGACGCTCAATCCCAGGGAAGTTACTTTGGGTGACGTCTCGACCCAACGGGAGGGCTTCCCATGACAGACCCACTGTTCCGAGGGGGGTCTCCGGCAGGGACCCCATTTTATAGCCTGCTTGCATCTGAACTGCGGTCATCCAGTGGTCATGGTCACGTAGCTTCCATTGCTCAAGGGGTCTCCAGGTGGCCTCACTGGCTGAGGTGGTCTCTAGGGCTCGGGTACCCGGGGTACATGGCTGGGGGTTGTTTGCGTAGGTGACCAGCAGCTCACGAGCTTCTCGCCAGAGGAGCCACCATGCCCCTGTACTGTGCCGTTAGACCTGCAGTGGGGAGGAGGGTGCTCCTGCCATAGTAAGTATGACCAATGAGTGGAAATACGTTTATCAAGTTCTCAGGAAGGGTGAAATGTCTTTACAGATGCGGACAGAAGCTGTGTGCTCAATACAGTGAGACAAGAAAGATACATGGTCTGAGATTTGAAGACCTCCTGAATTCAAAGTACTATGATGACCGCAACCATATCACAAACTTCTTGATATATCAGGACGCTGCTCTTCCTAGAGGAAACCTTGTTCCTCCTCCTCAGCAGCGATTAGCAGCAGAGTAATTCACTAGCTCCCTGTCAACCCACCTACTGCTTTATGAGAGGCATGTCTGATTTTTGGTTGCAATCAACTGCTTCCCGAATTACTGCTGTCAATGTCAGGCAATTCTGTCAAAAAGCAGCCCCGAACAACCTTGTGCTCTTGTGCACGGAGAGCTGCTGGCCAGCGAGGAGAGGTACTCCTGATGCCAGAGGAAGAACACTTTAGGGGTGCAAGAGAATAGGCAAGACTTTCAAAGGCCAGGTAACCCTCTCTGTAGTCTTCTAGGCTGCAGGATGAACTATTCAAGCGTGCTGGTTGAGGGCATATATACAAGATACTGAGAACAAAAGGGCTGCAATATGCCGACTTACTTCTGTAAAGCCACATTACTTTGACACCTAAAAATCCAGTAGCATTCACCATGGCCCCTCCAGGAACACAGAGCCTTTCGTTAGTTTTGAACAGTCGGTGTTCCCCACCATCCCCAACACAGCCCTAACTGCTTTTCCTTCTTTCCCAAGTGCTCGTGCCCTGCCTGGATGAACAGCGCATGGAGCGGCAGCAGAAGGCAGCTATCTGCAGCCTGTGTCCCGGTGCATGACAAAACAGCAACACTTTTATCCAAGTTTCTTAAGAGCACTGAACAGAAGTCACTGGAAGCTTTCGTCTGATCCCCGGCCTCCCTTCCCCAGGTACTACTGGTCGGTGTCAACCAGATTTGACCGAGGGATAGCAGGCCTCAATGCAAGCAAGTCTCCGAGTGAAGACGGGGTTGGGTAGTAAAGAGACAGCTACATCTGTCCCCTGAAGGAGCTGGGTGGGCTCAGCTGTCCCCATGGCGGCTGGCAGCCATCGGACGAGCCTTGCCTACCTCCTGGGCAAACAGCACAGGCAGCACGTGCCGTGGTCACCCGCGGAGATGGGAGGGAGCTGAGTGAGACAGGAGGGAAGCTGGGACGGTCGGTGTGGGGAGAAGGTACAGGGCCACTCTGGGCTCATCCCTTCTGCTCTTCACTGGGTAACCTGGCTTTAGCTGCACCTAAGCAACAATTACTGTGCTTGAAGATAGACCTATCCCTTCCCCCTCAAAAAATTAAATATCCTTGATTTATTAAGGTGCCTTTTCAGGAAGAAATGATGTGATCTTATGCTTCCTACTCCATTAAGTGAACTGCTGAGGTTGAACAGTTATACTCTACTCCCACCTCTCACTGTGACTTGGGATGAAGTCACTTCACTTCAGCTGATCCAGTTACTTGTCTGTCACCCAGCTCGAACAACTGCCTTGTAGTGAGACCAGAGGGCTTAGCCCTGTCAACACACGAGCAGCCCTCTGGATATTACACCTACAGAACAAACCGCTTGAGAGCATTTAATTTGCAGAAATTATCAGTAAATAGTTTCAAATAGCAAATGAAAATTACCTCATCTGTTAAAACTTCTGAGCAGAAAAAGGCAGCATATGAGCACATTACTCATTACAAATTATCCACTTAGATCTTCCTGGAGTGTAACTGTAGTGAGAAATGTGCTATAGTGAGAGGTTCGGAAATTGAACCGAGACCCTTAAGAGCCATTTCACACAGGCCATTGAACAGCCATCAGGTGGTGCCACCTTTGGGCTTCTACCAAGCTGAAAACCATTTCCACAGACTTAAGGCAAAACACTTCTTATGTCGTTGCTCCTGCCAGGAGACACGAGATGTGCCGTAACTTCAGTTCAGTTCAGCCAGGAGATGTCGCACCACTAAATTACTGAGCTGAAAAACTCGAGCAGTGGTGTAAGACTCTAGGATTAGGGTTGCTTAACATTCCTCACAAATATTTTTTCTTCCCTTGCCAGACAGACACGTAATAGCAAGACCCTGACACGAAAAGATCCAAAATCATTGTCATCCATGAAACCTCCCCGTGAAAAGCCGCAGGCCTCAGAGCAACACCCTTTTTACGTGTGAAGATGCATCACCTTTCCCTCACCACTTACTGGAAACAGCAGAAAGCAACTTTTGAGAAGACACCCATATGCTGATTCCTACCATTAACTACCCAGATTCTTATTTTAATTCCCAGATACAGGAAAAACCTGTTAGCATAAGCAATAAATATTTCGTTGATATTCCAAACTCCGCCTCTCCGAAATTCTTAATTTTTCCCTGTAATTTTTCACATGCATTTGGGGGCTGGACAAAAGGAAAAGGAGATAATTTCCAGTCTTTTTAGTCTTGCAGTTAAAGAGTTCAGACAAGGAGCACACATGTAGCAAACTCATCCTGGCATACCAGACCTTCTCCTCCAGCCTCAACAGGAATAACGCAGATATTAATTATTGAGCTTTAGCCTCCGCCTAGGTCTGAGTAGGTGCACATTTTCATGTGCTGATACAAAATGAATCTGATCTATTTGCAATTTACTTACATCTCATGCAATCTTCAGCTCTCAGATATGAACTGCCAAAGGCCACATCTGTCTGCTACAGAGAACAGCTCTCATCTCAAGTTCCCATGCAAAGGATTAGATGCTTCAGAATCTGCATAAATGAATAGAAGCAGCCTTCGAGCCCCACAGTGAATACACCACTTCCCCCCAGCGATGCAGATCCTGTTCATCTAAATCAAGATCGTGCACGCTCTCAGGGGCACCAGAAGAATTTCACACAAAATTAGTAGCTCACGACAGCATAAAAAATGTTGCACAGAAACAGTAATGACAGGAGTTTTTTTGTGGAAAAGGTATGGGGTCACTGAGCTGTGGGGGGCAGATGCAGCCCTGGCCACGTGAGGGGTTCCGGGCAGGTCGAGTTTACTGCGCCCAACTATAAGCAAGTACCTGAAATCCATGAAATGCCAGTTACATTTGCCAGCACCAGGGCACCGTAAACATACAGAGACTCTACTTAATATCTGTGTTAAACCACATTTTAATTGCCAGCATTGCTGTTACAATTGCACCAGGCTCTGAACGAGTACCACGTCCCCACGGGAACACAGCAGAGCACAGGAGGGTGCCGCAGAGGGGATGGGATACCACGAGGTGTGTCCTGCCGCTGTGCCAGCTAGGCTGGGCAGAGCGCCTCGTACGAAAACAAACGCAACTAGCTAAATCATTCCCAAGCTTTAGGGTTTTATGCAATGCAAGACTCGTTAAGCCCTATTCAAATCCCTCTGACGGGATGTTCTCAACAAGCCCAAGCCCACATCTGCACCTAGTTCACAAGGACATCCGCAGTGTACATGGGAGACAGCCACGAGAAGATCAGGTAGGCAGGACAGAGCCTGCAGGCAGGCAGGGAAGGGACCACAGAGCCCTTTCTCAAGTGAAAGTGTCATCATTTAACCCAGCCAGCAACAAGGACCACGCAGCCTCTCGCTCACCTCTCCTTCCGCCACCACAGGGTAGGGAGAAGAGGGAGACAAAGAGGGGAAAGGGGGAAAAAAACTTGTGGGTTGTGATAAAGACAGTTTAATAGAACAATAATGGAAAAGGAAAATAACAACAATAATAATGGTAAGAGAATATACAAGACACAAGTCATTCTCAGCACCTGGTGAATTGGCACTGTCTCGAGCAGAGATTGCCGGATCATCACCCACCCACCCCCAATGCCCATTTCAATACCGAGCAGGACATCTATGGTACGGAATACTCCACTGGCCATTCCGCTGTTCCGTCTATGCTCCTTCTCAGCTTCTGCGGGAAGCTGCAAAAAAGACCTTGACTAGTATAAACATCACTTAGCAACAACTAAAACAATATACATTACTGACATTCCTGTCACACCAAATCTGAAAACACAGCCGCCACAGGAAAGAAAACGCGCTCTGTCTCAGCGGAACCTGGGACAAAGTCAGCCGAGATTCGCCTTCACTCCCTCAGAAAATTAAAGGATGAACCCGAAAAGATGATTCCATTGGCAGGAACCATCTGAAAGACAGTTTATTAACTGCTACGGGAAGGAGTTTTACTCCCTCCCCGGTGCATCCGCAGTGCGGCACAGGGCGGTACCGAAGGGCGAGCCGTGGCCCTCACGACCTCACCGGTACACCCCGTGCACCCGCGAAAGCGACGGGTGACGGGCGGACACGGGTGGCGGCGGGGGGGTCCGGGCACACCCCGCCCGGCAGGCGGAGCCCCCACCGCCTGAGAACGCTGCCGGGCCCCGCGGGATCCCCACGCCGCCGCCACAGGCCGAGGACCGGCGGCCATCGAGGGGCGGGGCGGCCCCGGCGGCGCGCG